>JBBMOC010000038.1:3395650-3907448 GCA_037975185.1 Centropyge bicolor | reverse complement strand
GAGCTTCTCCCGGAGCCAGACTCGCCCCTTCCCGACTTACCGGATTTGAAAAACGCCGCTATGTCTGCCGCGTCCTTCGCAGCCTCGTCCAGTCCCTCCGCCGCGCTCATGGCTGCTCGTGCACAAACAGCGATAGAAAATCCTCACAGGGTTTGTGTTTTTTTTAGGGCTGCGATGGAGGTTTATCAGCAAAAACGGATCCTTTTCATTGAAGCAGATCCGGTCATACAATATGCGCTCCCTTCATTAAGCGTGAGACCTCCTCCTCCATTTTGGCCGAGAAGGGGGAAAATCCTGGCGACCGATCGGCGGCGCTCCCGAGTTGGGACGTGAGGGAGGAGGACGAGGAGGAGGGAGGAGGGAGGGAGGGAGAGAGGGGAGGGGGTGAGAGAAGGCGGAGGTAAAAGGGGAGGGGAGGAGGGCGGAGGGCTATTCCGTTTCGAGTGGTGGGTGGGGGTGGGATATCCTGGGATTCCGTTTCGGGGGGTTTTGGTGCATTGCGCGTTACCCAAATTCAGTGTGCGCCATAACGCACGAGCAGCCCCCGGCGGCGCACACTGCGGTTCTGATGCGGCCTGCGTGGGAGTCCTGCTCCTGCATGGCTCGGGCCCAGATGTTATGGAAGATGTCATAACCATAAAGGAGCATGCATACCTCTGTTTTTCCCCCCTACACCTGTAGTAGCAGCAGTGTTGTAGCCCTTCATGCATTTAGGCTTTTATAGATGGAGCCTTGCCGGTTTAATATTCCCACGAGGTCACTGAGTTCCTGTGCTGCATTATTTAGTTTCCTAACATTTAATGCATGATTGCAAGTTGTTCATATGTGTAATATTTCTTTTTGCCAGTAATGACTAATTAGGTATTTTTTTGTGGGTAAGAGGGAGAAAATGACGACGAGGGAGAAAGATTATTTAATCCTCTCTTCATCTCCTGGTGATGAAGATGATGCTACAGTATGAGGTCATTTGCCCCACAAATCTAACCCAGTTCTGCCTGACAGCTGCAGCTCAGGCCGTTTTAACCAGAGGGGGTGGTGCAATGCTGCCATCTAGGGGTCACATTGGCAAATTGCTCCAAGTAGGTCAGCAACTTGGCATCGAGCTACCATTGTAAACATAATCTTTAAAGAGTATTAGAGCTCAGTTTGGCTCGTTTATTCCAATTATATGAAAATGGAAAATGTCATAAAACAAGGAGCACAATTAAAATCGCAAGTTCCATAAAAAAAAATCCCTCATTAGACTGATTTACAGATTAGACATCAGTGTGACTGATGCAGCTCAGTAATAAGCAGACAGACCTGGTTAAATTCTACAATTTCATATATCCAAAGCGACACACATCTGAGAGTTAGTACAGCCATTAGGGGCAGTTTAGAGTTCAGTGTCTTGCCCAAGGACACTTTGACAGCAGCCTGCAGGAATCGGGGATCGAACCACCAACCTTCCGATTGGTGCCCCCTCTGAGTCACAGATGCCCCATTAGCTAAATTATCTGTGTATTAAGCTAGCTGTTGTTTCATCACCTCTGTTCATGATAATTTTAAAGTAAAACCGATATATTGTAGTAGTGTAACGACTTACAACTTTATCATCTTAATTTATTAATACAACAACAAGTGGAGAAACTAGCTATAGCTGATTGGCTAGTTTATATCGGCTAACTTATTTTGTAGTTAGTCGACAAGAACTCAGTGTTTAACTCGTTAAAAACTAGCATTTAGCAGGAACAAGAAAGTAAAAGCAAGCGTATAGCTCTTTCAGAGAAGAAGAAAAAGGCACGATTAAGTACAATTATCGCCTACCAGTTCATATTAAACAAGTGAACGAAGTGACTTACCCAAAAAATGTTGTTTCCTGGTCGGAAGTTGGGCACAGATGTAACCCAGGTGAAGCTGAGCTTCATCGATGCTCCTCTGTTTTTCAACCCTTCCTACCACTGCATGTCTTTGTGTTTTGAAAGACTTGTTTGACAGAAAATAGCCGATTGGGAAACAGTGTCCATTTGTCTGAGGACCAGCCCACTGACCCTTTGACACATGTCCCGTCTCCATGGAAACAGCTACCAACAAACAGGCGCATGCTGCTGAAACGTGGTTTGTGGCTCCAAACAAGAAAACTAATCTCAGAAAAATCAAACAAACAACGGACTCGTCGAAGATGAAGCTGAACATTTAAAGTGGGGACATCGAGGAGGGATTTGTGTAAAGGACTGCGGCAGCCATGTCCTTCAGCTCTCGGCTCGCCAAAGTGAGCTACAGGAGCAGACCCAGCCAGCCCTCAGTCTCCGGAGAGTCAGCCCAGGAGATGCAGGTTTGATCCCACATACTTTTATCAGATCAGTGATAATCAGGACAATGTAGGTGTGTGAGAAAACCTCCCTCCCATCCAGAGGGAATGCAGACCCTTAATTCCAGGCTTAAGAACCACTATATGGGACTGTTCTTTTTCATATGGTCTAAAGAGAGCTCTGTCAGTGTGGTAGCCTGCTTTTACATATTAGATCTACTATAATAATCCTTGATCTTAATTTTACTTTTGTGGTTTGGTTCTGTGTAAAGAATCCTTATATCACCATGTGGTTGTTGTAGTTGTTTTGATATCTCTAAATAGTACTCTAATATAACTGTGTGAGGGTTATTTTGTTAATTTGGATGAACACAGTTTCCCAATTTAATTTAAACTCTTTTTCAGTTCATTCTGCTGACACATTTGCAATCATCTATGCAAAAGCAGATCTTGCTTTCTTCTTCCTGGCATGCTTTTCTCTTGTGTGTTTTGTCATTATTTATGCATCTGATCATCTAAAATATAGATAAAAACAAGCCTTTGCACAAAAGTGGGAATGCTAGATAAAACAAGTCATAGTGTGGCTTGTCTTCTGAAGTGATCAAAAACATCTCTCTTCTATCACGCAAATGCACAAGAGATTAATTAATTAATTATTTCATTTAATATTGACTTAGAGCAGAAGTTTTCAAAGAGACAAAATATTACATTAATTATCAAAGGACATCACATAATTTAGCCTAAATGTGAATGCTTTGGTTAAAGACATTTTAGGAATTTTACTGTTTTCCCCTAAGTGCCTCAGGAGAGAGCTTTCTTTTGGCATTTGTTTTTTATAATATTTGGCTATCTTGACTCAATTGTTGAGTGTCCATGACATCAAATAGCATAATCATAATCCCAGGCATCCAGGTATATGGGGAGACAGCAGTACTTTTACTAAGCTTTTTCCACAGTCTCAGTCTTTGAACACCTCTGATTTACTCCACCTTTGACCAGTTACTGTGGCATAGATAGTTATTTAGCGCAGCTAAGTGCAGCTAAATCACCGTAGGGTGGTGTGAATTGGGAGAGTGAGCCTTACATCAGAATCCCCTTCTCTCTTGTGTGAAAAAAAAGAGAATGATGGAATTAATCTGCACTTCATTTTCAACTCAAGAACCCCTGGAGTCCTTTTGATAATTGCTGTGAGAACCACTACACTATTAGACTCACTGGCCTCTCAGCAGTAGTTAAACATAGCTGTAGCACAACCTGCTGTATTCTGTGCTGGTTGTACTATGAGCCTCTGTTCACTAGATGGCAGTCTATTGCTTCTGTAAAGTTAAATGGGCCTCAGGAGGCTGGATGATGCTTCATATAATACTCTATTAATGTGAAGCTATGTCATGAAAGTAACTGGCATATGGATGTTATTGATTTGAAACTTTTAGTTAAGTTGGTCTGCTGTATAAAACATAAATAAAAACAGAATGCAATAATTTGTACACTGTATTTACCACCAACAGTTTAACAAAGCAGCGAACCTCTCTCCATTCTTGCTTGTGAACAACTGAGTCTTTCCATGATGAACCTTCCATACCCAATCATGATCCTATCACCTGTTACCAATGAACCTGTTTACCTGTGGAATGATCCAAACACCTGTTTTTGGATCAGTCCACAACTTTCACAGTCTTTTGTTGCTCCTGTCCCGACTTGTTTGAAACATGTTGCTGCCATCAAATTCAGAATAAGCGGAAATTTACAAAAATCGATGAAGTTGATGAGGTCAAACATTAAACATATTGTGTTTGTGCTGTTTTTAATTGAGTATATGTCAAAAAGGATTACCAAAGTATCACACTGTTTTTATTTAAGACAACTTTTTTGGAACAAAAGACAACACTTAAAAAGACAGAAAAGAAAATGTTTGTTGTGAAACTTCAGTATTTTATAGCAGATTTGTGTCATCTTCTCTCTTCATTACAGTATATACATACCTGCTTTTGATGACATGTTAGGTGACAAGATGAGACTTGGTGTGGACTGCCTTCCACATGGGATGGACCCAGATAAGCACAGCTGATCCTGCACTGCGTGAATCAATACGATATTAGACAACATCTACAGCACCTGCTTGTCTTCCTAATGTCCATTCAGTTATATAGTCTAGTATCAGACTCTAGATAAAGGAAATCAAATCCACACAATAACAGCAAAATAAAACAATGATAATTAATTGTAATTGCACCCAGGAGTGATTACAACCAACCACACAACAAAGTGCATTGAAGGAGAAAGAGTGCAAGTCAAAATGTAGAGTCCTCATAGCTGTTTGGGCTGCTGAGGCATACTGTGCTCCAACCTGGTGTAGTTTTGAAACAGATTTGTTAAAGCTCCCTGAGTCTGTCAGCTCTCCTCTGGGAGAGCAGTGGACCTCTTCACTGTCTTGCTCCCTCTTTACGTCTCTCTCTTTCAGATCTCACCTCCCCCTCATTTATAATTTACAGTCACTCTCCTGTTTCATGGCAGCTCAAAACCAGACAGTTCAGCTTAGAAAATCAGTCATGGCGTAGTGATAAATTGATGACACAACTGCTTTTAAATGCAAAGCTTCGCAATCATTTCTTCAATATCAAACCCTCAGTCAGATCCTTGTGGAGAGAGCTGTGCTTCGCATCTGCTGGACGCCACAGTAAAAGCTAATGGAATTTAATATTAATTGGTGGGAGGTCTATGGTGTGTGTGTGTGTGTCACGTTGACATTCACTGGGTCTCCCTACTGGAGTTGCAACTAATGATTTTTTTCATTGCAGTCTAATCTATCCCTTTTTCCTATCATTCATTTAATCTATAAAATATTCATTTTCAAAGTGCTTGCTTAGTATTTACTTCACAATGATATACAATTGAAACAAGCAGCAAATTTTCACATTAAAGAAACTTTTTTTTTCCCAGTTAAATATTTTAGGTGAAAAGTGAGCAGAAACTACAAAGCCACATAACCCACAGATGCAAATATGACATTAGATAATGTTTATGTCATGTTATAATAAAAAAAGCTCAATTTTAATGCCTGTCAAATGTCACTATTTAATTCTAAAGTCTCTGAAGGTGTTACTACAGTCACTACATGACTAGTATCAGTCAGTTAGCATACAATGGTAATGCATGCCGTGCCCAAAGTGTTTAGTTTGTGAAACCTGGTCACCTCTAAGCGGTTGACAAAGATCTCATCATAAGGCCATTTTTAAAATACAATACAGTATATGTTTTATCTGTACGTTCCTGAGTGTTATTTTTTAATAGGTTATGTCTGAAAATGTTACCTGCCCACTCTATATTCCAATACATCACCAACCACCCCTCCCCCACACTCACCTCCATCCCTGTGTGTCCCATCGTTATAATAGAATTGTAAGGTGAGAGCAGGGCCTTGATAATTACCTTACAGACAGGTGGTCATCCAACACCGTATTATCTAGTTAGCAGTCCCCTTTTAGGAGCAACACTCTATAATTTCAGGGCAGCAACCTTTCTCACATAGCAAATAAGAAGGCTGATTGCTCACATACTGTAGCGAAGCCACTTGTTCTCTGTCATGTCTTCTTTGTTGGAAGCTGTAATTCTCTAATGTCATGAAAAGCAAAGCCAATTAAGCTGGTGGAATGACCTGAAAAGACGTGTCAGACTGAAAGGCTGACGACGATGCTGCATTTTAAACCAGACTATCAAAACAAGGTAAGGTGACCCAAGAGTTCTGAAGTTACAGACAACTTGGCTTCATGACTATCTACTTTGGCCAGATGTAATTCATCATTAATGTGTTAGGATTCAGTAAACAACTGATGTGTTTGTATCAAAATGTGACTGGTAGAAGCCGGCTAAAGCGAGGGAATTGCCTAGAAAAACAGGTTTTATTTATGAATGAAAGCCTGTTTGGAAAATGTCTTAGAGTGCTGCAGGTTATGGAGACTTCGCACAGCAACTTATTTTTTCTGACAAGAGCCTCAGTCTGCTATATTTATTGGAGAAAGATACGGCAAACTGTGAAGAAGTCAAGCAATAGACGACCAAAGAGGAATGATTTAAAACACTCTTTGTATGTTTATATAGAAATGAGAAAAAAGAAGTGCAAGTTCTTAGATAAAAATAACATCAGAGCTGTTTTCTGTATTTGTGGTCTACGGCTTGTTCTTGAATTATATTTGACACATTTAGTTCAATTAAAACGTACACTGTGATATTGCTGGGTTACATCCAGACAAAAATTAAACATGCAAAAAAGTGACTGCAATTACAGATAAGAGAATGTGCATACTAAATAGGAGGAGATGACAACAGCGAGCTCAGATTCTTTTTGTGGGTTTTTGCTCTGGTTGTGCTGTATCATCAAGTGTCAGAAAATACAGAAGAGAAAATTAGAAAGAGCTGTGTGTGTGTGTGCTAATGCAAAAAAAGAGGTAAATTATAGTATTTACTTAAAATGAGGCTCAAGCTTCTCAGTCATTCATAAATATTGCAGACTGAATCACACACTTGTCATAAAAGAAACTGAATGTGAATTTTGAATCTTGGCTGCTGTCGTGTCAAAAAGGAAAAACCTTGGTCTTTTAGGCAGAATGATATTAGCCTGTTTTGTTGTTATTGAAAATCCACAATGTGTCCTTGCATTTGCAAAGTCGAGCATGTGAGCAGGTTTTTCACTTGCACAGATAGAGTGCAAATTATTAGTTATGTCCTATGTCACTATCCTATTACAGCATGATACTTAGATGTGCCCATCATGTGTCTGCATGTGCTCATGTGTGCAAATTCTTACATGTTAGTTTGTGGATGTACAATAAGAGTTTGCACACAAAGCTGTGAGTGCTGCTTTGCTCAGGTGTTTCTGTGCTTATTCATGAGCAAGCATATGATGCACCAGTGTGTATAGCTCACAAACTACCAGTGTCTTTCAGCTTAGTTGATCTTTACCACAGCTGTCTATGAAAACTCTTTCACTATTGACAGGAGCGTCCATTAAACATAAATCCCTCATAGCTTCGGCTCACCTGTCTCAGCAGTCACCACTGACAACTTGATAGGGCCGGGTCCCTTCCAGGGTGAGAGTGTACAGCTCCCCTGTGTACATGCAGATGAGAAAGTGATAGCAGGTTATAGAGAGGATATAGGAGGGTTTGAGTCGGAGAGGCGAGGAGCTGTCATGTCGCAGGTGTTTAGAAAGCAGCTCTGGAAACAAACAGTTTCCAAGGTCATTCAGGTAAGAGAAATCATGTAGCACTGCTGCTGTTTGGGTTGTGGTGTCATTTGAGGGCTTCTCTCCCATTTTAGTTTCTCCTTTCACTGAGTTCTCACGTGTGATGCCAAACACTGGCTCAGTGATGGCATCTTTCATGGACCACAGTGTGATTTGAAATTAAATGCATGAAACTAGCTGCAAAACTAGTTTATCCACAGCTGTGTTGATTTTAGTGTGTGTGTGTGTGTGTTATTTCTGTTTTCCGCAATATGTGGATTAAAATCGACTAAATCATTTTCTCTGTTTATTTGAGGTTTGGCTAGGCACTGAAAATATTTTGAATTGCTTTTTTTAGAAAAAATATTATATACATTATCAGACTCCTGCCAAACTGTCCAACCGCCACAGCTGTTTTCTCTTTCCACAGTTTGTTTATTGTAGGGATTGCCAGTCTCGCCATAGCTTATCTCAGGATGAGGCATTGTTTGCTTCTGAAAGCTATTAATGTTGTAGCTGTTGTCAGTGCTGGCTTCTGTGTCTGGGTTATGGGAATAACTAAATGTGGTTTCGTGTGTGAGTGTGTCTCTCTCATTGTTAGAGCCTGTTATTGTTGGCCAGTGTGTTTTGTGTTTTTGTGTATTGCGTTCAGGGGTGACTTAGTCTGCTTGTTTGAAAAATGTGCACCACGCTACATTGTGTGTGTGTATTGTTTGTCTCTGGGCTGATGCCTGAGTTGGTTGTTCACACAATTTGAAGTAGAGGCAGAGAGAAGGTGTGAAACGCCTGGTCGCCCGGCAACTGATGGCTTGGCATGCTTTTTTTATGGTTGACCTGTGATGTCATTGTGTGAGTGTGTGTGTGAATAAAGTGTGTGTTTGTTTCCAGAGAACAAGGTTGGTGTGTCTTGTTATCAGAGTTCTGCAGTGGTTCATTCAAACTTATTTGGAATACGTAAATACATGTCTGAATTTTCTCGTGTCTAAAATTTTAAAATATGTTGGATGGAAACTTTTTTATGTTTCAAGACTGGAAATCAAATACACCTGCTCAGCATCAAGTATTTCTAATTTGGATAGTCAAATGTGAAAATCACCAGTAGATCACCAGTCTAGAAATTAAAACTTTAGTTAGTGTCACATAGGCCATACCTGGGTGAGCCCTCTTTTCTAATTTAAGATCAACTTCACAGGACTTAGCTCATCACATTTTATATAAGTCAAAAATTGTTCTGAGTAAATTTCAAGCCTGCAGGTTTGTTGTGCAACCACCCTGTTATCTGTTGAGGTGTGACTTGTAGTCTCTGTTCCTGAGAGTAGGTTGCTTTTTCTCGTCAAATATTACCAATGTTAATACAAAAGTTGATGCAGAAGTTAATCATTCAGAGGATTTTGAGGTGGTTCCAGGTGCACTGTGGACGGACACTTTACCTATTTGTCTAATTTCACAAGTCAAACTTGAATGGCAATGTGGCTATTGTCTGATGAGATTTAAAGCTGCGAATGTGTTGCCGCTCTCACTAACCTTGTTGACACACAGTTTGTGAGGTTGTTGGCATGCTCCACCTGGCTCTGAGAGAGCTGACTGGCCAGCTTTGCATGACCGACCCCCCCCCAGGCTCTCACTAACAAGAATCAATACGTTGACTTTTAACCGCCCTGACTCGTCCCTTCTCTCTTTATATCACCCTGCCTCTCGCTCTTCTCCCTCGTCCTCAGGTCTTTAAATGTTACAATGCCCTGTTATATTCTTTCCGATCTTTCTTCCTCCCTCCATCTCCCCTTTGTCCATTTCTCACCCCTCTTGCCTTCCTTTTATCAATTCTTCCTCACTGTGCACAACTGCAGATGCTGTACTTCAATCTCTCTCCCTTTGTCGTGTTTGGGATTCAGTCAGTTTCATCCTTTCCCTCAGCTCTCTACGTCCCCTGTATCTGTTTTTGTCCATGCACACATCCCTTTTCTTCCTCCAATGCTTCTCGTCTCTCTAATCATCCTTACCATCTTTTGGATTTGGCATCTTTTCCTCTTTGTGTTCCTTTCAAGGCTTCATTCAGGCTTCTATCTGATCTGTCCCTCAAACACCTCACATCTCCTCTCTCCAATCTTGATTCTCGGTACAATCTGTGGGGATTCACCCAGGGTGCTTACATGTACAATGCGGCCCATGCGCCATGTATATTACAGACTCAGCAGTCGGTTTCAGTTGGCAACAGAAAATAGATGTTAATATAAGGCTACACATGGTGAAAGCACTCTTCTATGTTCTATTCTATATGGATGTGTATTTAAGAACAGGAAGGGAGAGGACAGAAGAGGAGAGAGACTCTTGATCAGTTAATATGTCAATGTTCTCAATGTTAAAGTTTAATCCAGTTGTTAACAATTGCCTAAACAGATTGTATATAAAAGAGACAGCTCTCAAGTGCTATTTTCAGCCTGGCCCATCACAGTAGGATGTTTCCTGCTTTGTTGTAGGAGAGGGGCTTTTAAAAGACGGTCTGACCACGGTGACGTCAATGCACAAAGTATTTTAAGCCAGAAATAGCTGTTCCTCTCAGCCCGTGTTTAAATTCTGTACAGACAAAAGGAAGGGTAAATGACAGAATTTATATGCACGCTGCAGCTGGCACCCCGCGCAGCAGCAGGTTTCATTTATTGGCTAACCTTGTTGCTGTGTTACTGAGCAGTGTAACCTGGCAACCCCATGTGGTTGATGTTACTGTCCCACCATCCTAAATACAAACCACCGACTCTTGCCAGCTGGCTGTGTTGCTGGTTAATCTTTACCAACAAACCTGAATTTCACAGACTTTGGATCGTGTGCTGCTTATTCATTGAAAGCATACAGAGCTCTGGTTCTTTGAAGGGACTTTTTATCTAAAAGATGTCTGAGAAAATGTGGAGGACCACAGGAGAGCTTCCGCCATCTGTCTTCATTAACAGCCTCATCAATACGCAACAAGTATGTGAAATATGGCTGAATGACTCTGCGCTCTGTTCGGTCTGTTTATCATCAGCGAACCAGAACAGAGCGGAATTCAGCTTCTATGTCAATTTTGATCTCAGCCCTCCATCAATAGCAAATGGATATACAGTATGTAGCATTTTTAATCAATTTGAAAGTAAAGGCATCCCAGTGTTAATTAAAATTGTTGTCTTTGTTAAGCAAAAGGTTAAAGAGGAACGTGAGGCTAAGCGGGCCCAGCTGGATGGCAGACATGACTACATCCTCAGCATTGTGGCTTCATGCCTGGGACTGGAGAAAGCTGATGTGGAAGATGCCATACTGGAGGGGAATCAGGTATCATGTATTCATACGTTTTCACACAGATTTTTTATTTATTATTATATTATTTATTAGAAGTCACATCGCCCTGAGTAACTAAACCTAATAGATGAGCAATTGCACATCTATATTTCTTTTTAGTTATTTCAGTTTTAGGGGAGGAACTGGTTTGGTGTAATTTATTTGGGCTAAGATTCGGCTTTTTGTAACCATAAAGAGTTTGATCATGCTTGCACTGTGTGTCTGTGTATCTACAGTAAGCTCTCAACTGGCAACATGACGTCTCTCAGTTTGGGAGACTGTTGTATCTGATTGTGCTCAAAGTTTTCTTGACGTCTCTCTCAGATTGACCGCATGGAGCAGTTCTTTACGGCTGAGGGTCTTCCACACCTCATGTTCTACTATCAGGACAATGAGCCAGCTGAAGCAGGTGACGTGAAAATTCATTCATTCATTCACCATAGTAAAAGTGTTGGTTATGTTTGTACAAAAATGGTGACAGCATATGCTGCATGGCCACGAGGTCACAGCCGCTGCCAGTTCGATTCCAGCTGACGACCTTAGTTGCATTTCATACCCGCCTCACTCCCGTTTCCTAGTTTTCCTAATAAGGCAAAATGTGCCCCAAAAAATCAAAAAAATTGATGTTATGTGTAGACTGTTGGCCACACATTAAGTTGAGGTTCTGTCTGTGTATAGATGAACTTACTGTATGGCTGCAAAAGCAATCATGGCAGTAATTGATTAGGTCCAAAATCAATGATAATTTGATTCAAATGCAAATCCCCCAGTGTCAGGATTAAGCTTGTTGCATTGATACCTTCTGTTGTTTTTATCCATATCCATTTTTTGTTGCAGCAGCAGCAGCAGCAGCAGCACCATCCTCTGTATCCTCCCAGCTTGTTGCCCAGCAGCCTGGTCGCAGCAAGAAGTCGAAAGTGTTTGTGACAGATGGGAGGGATGTAGCTCTGACCGGAGTGTGTGTCTTCTTCACCAGAGCCAACACCTCGAAGACAATCACCTCTGAGAACATACACAGAGTGAGTCACTTTTCAAAGTACTGTTTTGGAACTGTAAGCATGAAGTCATGACTTTCAAGGTGAACAAAGCTCAGGTGACGATATGAAAGAAAAACCGTCAACCTAATTTAGCTGTCATTATACCCTTTTTGACATGGGAATTTTGGACAATCTTGTCAACTTTCATCCAATTGTACTGCAAAGTAGAAAATGTGGAAAAAACATAAACGTTATACAAAAAAAAATACTTTTTGTTATTTAGTTTGCTTACATGACAAATTCAAAAAGACTGAGTCTTTCAATTTACAGTTGTAACTAAAAATGTTTGATTCCTTGTCCTGGGGATGATTTGTCTTTTCACCCTCTTTATGTGATAAAGTGTTACTGAGGCAGCTTCTTTCCATCCAGAGCTAGTGAGACAAGAGGGGGTTCAGCTATAGCACTCTGATACCGGGGGCAGTTCTGGCAATTGATTCTCGCTGATCACCTGCTGTCAGCAGCAAAGCTAATAACCACCACTGATAACAGGGCATGTTTGCTACAAGACATTCACAGCAAGAGAGGGAGGAAGGGCAACTTGCGTGTGTGCGTGCACGCGTGTGTGTGAGTGTTTGAGAGGTTGAGCGTACCTGCTGTGCAGAGAGCAGTTAATGTAACACATTTATTTGTATTAATCAAAATAAAATAAATGAATGAAAAAATAGTAATCATGACAATAAAATGAATAAACAGATGTTTAAATTCAAGAGGTGCTGTGGGAAATGTAATGATGATCATGTCAGATATTTTGTTTAAAGGTGTTTGTCCTCTGTACATGGGAGTATGGTTAAGTATGGTTAAGTATGGTTAAGGCCCACACGCGGGCCAGGACTGGGCCAGCACGGGGCCAGCTGCAGACACACTGGTTGCCCTGTGACAGAGCTGGGCCACATGTGGCATGCCATGATATAAACAGTGCCATCATTGCCAGACCTGGCCCACATTTGATTGACATATCACTTATTGGGGGGCAGCTATAGCTCAGGAGGTAGAGCAGTCTATGTGTCGAAGTGTCCTTAACCAAGATACTAAACCCCGAAAATTGCCCCCTATGGCTATTCCATCAGTATGTGAATGTACGTCACGTTGAATTGTAGACAATCTGTAAGTACAATTATCAGCACAGCAAGCCCATTTATCCAGTATTTGCATGAAAAATTAGCTGAAAGACAAAAACACCACAAACAGTCGAAGCTCAGTAACTGAATGAGCTCGATGTGTGGAGCCGACACTCAGCAGACAGCAGTCATTCAGAGTGGTCGCACTTTAGTTCTGCATCATTTTAGATTTAGTAAATAATAAATGAGTGTGTTACAAAAAAAGAACTCCCCCCTATACAGTTGTCATGAAGGGGGAAATCAGCAAAAGAGACCAACACCGTGCTTTGCATGTTCGTTTCTGTTGTAAATTTGGCCTTTTAAACATGGGAGTCAAATGCAATTGACTCCCTTTTAGAGCCTGCCCCTAGTGTTCATTTGAGGAACTGTAGCTTTTGGCACTTTCGTATTGACTGCCTTCGAATTAAGCTTATCTGGCAATATAATAGACCACATATCCCCCATAGTGAGATACCAAGGGGATGCTTCAAACAGATTATAACTGTTATCCCGGTTCTTTGATAGCACAAGTTGGACATTACACCCGTTCAGCCTCCTTGCGTTGAGCAAGGAAGACAGACTTAATAGAATAACTCAGTGTCCAATCTTTATGTAGGGCGAGGATGTCCCTCCTCTGGACACAAGCATCACAGCTGCCAGCAATTTGTGGCTGGTGTAATGAAATAGGAACTTCTGAGGGCTACGCAGTGGGTTTACCCCATAGGGAGATACCTCACTCATGCTATCAGAGAACCAGGGTTATGATCATTAGTTTTTATTTTCAGTGCTTGTTTGTGTGTGTCAAATGTGTGCACCTTCTCTTTCTAGGATGTGAATTTCAATATGTTGGACACAACAGAGGTGGGTCTGTTAAAAAGTGTGGAGCAGTTGCTCTCTGAGATCTTCATCCCCACGCTGAGGAAGATGAACCATGGCTGGGGGGAGACGGCCAGTCCCCAGGCCCAAGCTGTCAAACAGGACTTCATATCATCACTGGAAAGCTTTGTGTCTGTTTTGGCTGGAGCACAGGAGAGCCTGCAAGAAAAGGTAGGGAACAGACATTGTTACCCATCGAGGACAAGTGTGATTGTTAATGAGTTTAATTCAGAAGAGATGTATAATAGCAAATGAAGGAACATCTGCGACTTAACTGAAACAGTATTTACCCAAAAGCTAATTTAAATGTTTGTGCATTAACCAAATGTCACACTATTGGCAGTACTTGGGAACATATATGTTGCCAAAAACACAGAATGATTTGGAATATTGTAGACGACTAGAGGCTGTTTGAATAGCTGTGAACCTCATTTATTTTTTAAAGGACCACAACCTAACAAACTTGCAACTCTAAAATAACTGTTTCTCTTGTGTGAGTATGCACATCCACATACAAAATAAATAATACACACCAGAGCAAAAATAAACCATTTCACGGCTTGCCTCCAGGTTACCTTGAAAGAGTGTGACACATTTGACCTGCGGGTGCTGAAAGGCCCATCAGACTACATGGCGGCAGCCAACAGCACAGAGACCACAGAAAAGATAGAAGCCTGCATGAAAGTCTGGATCAAACAAATAGAACAGGTGAGACGTACTGGGGAACAGGTAAGAAGTTATTCTCAAACTTATCACGGTTATTATTTAGCCTCAAACCTGTTGTAATGTTGTACTCCTCTACGTGTGTTGTGCAGAGCAGCCTGTGGCCAGATTTTGAAAGAGAATTTATTCTCAGTTCCAAGTTTGCTTGAAATGTCTTTGAATGTGCCATGTGTCAGGTGAAGTTGAACAGACAAGTATTGACTGCATATGTGCTACATATTTCATGGAACTGAGCAACAAATGCTTAAAATGCATGTTCGTCTTGAAAAGCAGCAAAGCTCTCTGTCAGGACAGATGCAAAATTTATTTATTTTCCTATCATGCTGTTGCTGAATTAATTATTTTGGCAGCGTAAAATATTCAAAATGTTTGGATTTTTTCTGACCTTGTTTTTATAGTTGTCTCTCACAACTCAAGCATTTAATGATCCAATTTAATTCAAGCTCCGCTGGGGAGGGATGCAAAACTACCACGTACAAGGAACATAGGAAATTCAGGAAAAGCATAGCATGAGCTGACACTTAAAGTACCTCTGTTCTCCAGGTTCTAGCTGAGAGTGACCAGCTGAGAAAGGAGGCTGATGACCTTGGCCCTCGGGCTGAGCTGGACCACTGGAAGAAACGAATGTCCCGCTTCAACTACCTTCTGGATCAGCTTAAGAGCCCAGATGTCAAAGCTGTGCTGGGCGTGCTCTTGATGGCCAAATCTAAACTCATAAAGGTCAGAAATCTTATGTTTTGCTTCTTCATAGGACACTATTTTAAAGACTATAATGCTAGTGTGATCCAGTTTGACATTAAATGCATTTAAGTGTTTGTTCTGTCTAGTCATGGCGAGAACTGGACACCAGGATTACTGAGGCAGCCAACGAGGCCAAAGACAATGTCAAGTACCTTTACAGTCTGGAGAAGTTCTGTGACCCTCTCTACAACAGTGATCCTGTAAGAATAAATATATCCATCTCTTTAAAGATGAAGTGGTCTGCTGCATTACAAGCAAACTAAATGTAGAGTATCCATGCTGAACTGTTCATAAGTTATGAAAATGATGTGTTACATTCAATGTCCCACATGTGCAAGTGCATGTAATTACATATGTAAGTGGTACAAGCACTCACAAACTGTAATTTCTGTTTCATGCCAGGTTTCAATGGTGGATGCAATCCCAGGTTTGATTAATGCCATCAGGATGATTCACAGTATTTCTCGCTACTACAACACTTCAGAAAAGATTACATCTCTTTTTGTCAAGGTAGGAGTGGCTGCTATTCCCCACAATGCAACAATGATGAAAAGGATTATATTGTAATCGACAATAGGCTTCAGCAAAGCTGTTTGCCAACAGTGTGGATATTGTCTTCATTTGAACCCTGCAATCTGTAATTTTCATGTTTTTATGGATGAATAAAATTAACTGCTGAAACATTCCATTTTTGCATACCGAGGGCATTGCTACATTAACCCAGAGTGAAAAACAAAAATTATGCAAAAAAGGATTTGCAAAATGTCCGTTTCTAACATCCCAGTGAACACCTTACTCGCTCAATTTATGACAGAATAGAAAAATGACAGCATGCAAACAGACTGTTTCAAGGACCATATTACAGCACTCACACCTTTCGACATCCTTGTTCATGATAATATATGTACTAATATTTAGCTACTACAGCTGCATGTATGGTTTCAAGTTGTTTCAGTCCACAAAGAATTCAAATGCATATTTTCATTTCACCTTTCTCATCAATATCTCCAGGTGACCAACCAGATGATTACAGCCTGCAAGGCCTACATCACTAATAATGGCTCTAATTCCATATGGGACCAGCCTCAGCAGGTTGTAGCAGACAAAATCAAAGCTGCTATCCACCTAAACCAGGTACGGCAAACTGCTTTTTGGTAGAATGTGTATTTTTAATATAAATAATTTATCTCCTCTAGTTTTTCTGTTTACATTCTTATCCAATTGACAGCTATTGTTTTCTTTGCAGCACACTGTAGCTGTTATTTTTTTTGGAATATGTCTATTTTAACATTTCAGTGTATTGTTTGGGAAAAAAAGTCTTCTACACAAGACACATGTCATCATTAGGTTTTTTTGTTGAAAGTCAGACATGTGAGTTGTCCTAAAGTTTACAGTCATTGCCATCATATAAGAAATGTTGAGAAGGGAAGCTAAGTTACCTTTCTTTTCGGACTTTTATTAGCTTTATATGGTGGATGGATGTCACATAACACAAAAGTAAATAATAAACATAAATAAGCTCTTACAAATATACGAATATTATCATTAAACAAAGTTAACCATAAGTGTACCACAATTAGCCATAACAATGCTAGCATTAGCCAAATCCACGTGTTTCAGAAAATCGTCATAAAACAAATGAAATAACAAAATACCTTGTTCCCATTCCAGCTAGGTGCTAATAGCTTTATAAATCTCCTTTAAAATGGACAGCAACACCGTATAATCCGTTCTCCTCTTTCCTTATGAATTCTCTGACTTATAAGTCTCCTTCATGTCAAGTAAAGCTAGTTAGCTATACATGTCCTGTGCCACCAGAAAGGCGCCAAATAAGTTCATAACATTGAGATACACCTTCAAAATAAAAGCTTGGAAGGAACAGTTATTTATCTGAGTCATTTACAATGGATGAAAATGAAAGTGACCGATTTTGTTACCTGCATCTTCCAGGAGTACCAGCGGTATTTCCACAAGACCAAGGAGAAGCTGGAACAGACTCCCTCAGAGAGACAGTTTGACTTCAGTGAGATGTACATTTTTGGGAAGTTTGACACATTCCAGCGACGACTCAACAAGATCCTGGAAATGTTCAGCACCATTTCCACCTACTCTGCTCTGCAGGACTCTAAGATAGAAGGACTGGAGACCATGGCCACCAGGTTTCAAGTGGGTATATTGTTAAGATCAGACTGTTGTTGAGACTTTTCTGATAAGACAGAAACGCATTACATTAACTGATTAAATGGCACTGCTGGAGGCTGAGTCTGTTTCTCTTCTGACATTAATCAATGTAGGAAGGCTTGTTTATATGAATCAGGCCTTTACTGAGAGAATTAATTTCATGATTTCATTTATTAAGTACATTAATTGAAAATCTTAAATGCATACATTTCAGTGAAGGGGAGATATAGATGAGCAGGGAGAAATATTTTTGAGAAGCATTTTTATAATTTGAAATATTTGAGACACTGATCTGATTTTGTGCATGTTTGATTTTGTTAACAAAGAGCTTCAGGTTGTTAATGTGACAGTGCCAGATTACTGTCTTTGTCATTGATGTCTTGCTGTTGTAAATAGTTCGCAGGTATACAAATCAAATTGTTTTGCTTTGGGTCATAGAAAATAACACTTGATTTTTTAAAAATTTGCATGACATTGTCTGATTAGTATTGAGATGTTTTCCCTTGAGAGTACATTGATGTGATCTGTTTGTTTCTGCTTCCTTGGATATACAGACTGCAGAAATGCAGGGAAAATGGGAGGTAATGTCTCATCGCAGTCATCAGCTTGTAGTAACGCATGGCCCATTTTCATAGTTGACAGCATGCAGGAGTAAAATTCATAGACATGAAATTTTACCACTGTACACATCACTTCAGCTACATGACGATACTAACTGCATGGAACATGAACAGAGCGACAACTCTATAATGTGTTATTAGTTGCTCCATTTATTTGTGTTGTTCAGTTATTTTCTCCAGTGATTCACAGGCAAACGTTTGACTGCTGCTCAGTTTACCTGCTTGTAATTTCATCAGTCCTGTCACGGCCCAAGTAACCAGACAGAGCCGCGCTGAAATAGACTGCACAACTCTCCTGTTGTAGAAGTTGACAGTTAACTCTGCACTATTTATTGTGAGCTTTATGATTTAGTGTTACATTTACACAATTATTATGATCTCTGTTTGTCCTGCTATGTAAAACCAAGATTAACTCCCAGACATAGATATGTTTTCTATCATCAGTTGGTCAATGAAATGGGATTAAAAAGTAATTTAGGAAGAGTGTAACTGTACTCATATTTGACTGCAGACTAACAAGTTTTAGAACTTTTGATTTAGAATTGATAAATGTTTGAAAATGAAACTTGTGTGTATACCTGTGTCTTTGTGTTAGGCTATTGTGCTGAACATGAAGAAAAAGCATTACAGTTTCCTCGACCAAAGAAGAACTGACTTTGATGTTGACTATGAGGAATTCTGCAAAAGCACCTCTGAGCTTCATGTAAGTTCAATATGACAGACAAAAATGGTTAGAAAAGTGAAAACACCTGTGCCTTATTTCATTATACTCATTATTATAACATTTTGTTAAGTTTTAATTTGTTCCACATGCTCCACTGTTTTTGGTCTTCCAGAGCCAGCTGAGGAGTTTCATGGATAGCACTTTTGAAAAAATTCAAAATACAGAGAGAGCTCTAAATGTGCTGAAGAAATTTGAAAGGTAACTCATTCTTTAACACTTCTTATCATATTCATCTAACTGAGCATTTCTCAGTCTGATCCTCTGCACAGAAATCTGCTAATCCTCTGTCCCACCAGCTAATTAGTAACAGTTAATTATGTTCACATTGCGTCTCAGGTTTGAACCACTCTCTAATCAAAATAGCTGGAATAAAAAGGCTGCAGGACTTTTAGCAGATCTTCCTCCCCAGGCTCATTAAACAGAGGTGCAACTAATGACATAATTGTTGCCATTTCCAGGGTCCTTTTTGTGCGTGCTAGCTCACTGACTTGATTTACTGTCATATCTAAATGGGATAGTCCCATTGTTGATGCTATTAGAGTGTTTCCTGCTATGACAAATTAATGTGTAATGACATGAAAAAAGACTTTAATAGATTTTGACCTGCATTACTCTAGTAAGAATCTATTCAGTTCATCAGATCTTCTATATTTTATTCCTCTAACATTAGTTGTCTACTTGTGAATTGTGATTAAATGTAACCACTCACGATGAACAGACTTGGCATCCCAGACCTTGGCATTGACGAGAAGTATCAGCGCATCCTGCAGAACTATGGCCGGGACATTGAAATGGTATCCCGCATCTACATGAAGCAGAAACTGGACCCCCCTATTGGCCGAGACTTGCCCCTAGTGGCAGGCTGTATCATGTGGGCCCGGCAGCTGTCCAGCAGGATCCAGGGTCCAATGGATCTCTTTCAACAGGTGATACTAAATTTGAAATTTGGCCAAGCCTTGGTGTTCTTTGTGTTGATTTATAGTATATCTGTCATTGCATTTTTCCTCTTAAGTTATACAGTACCATTTTGTGCCTGTGTAGCATCCAGGAGTTCTTTCCACACCAGAGGCCAAGAGGATCATCAGGAACTTTAACAGGGTGGCAAGAGTCCTGTTGGAGTTTGAGATGCTCTACCATCACAGCTGGATGAAGAAGGTAAAGAGGACACATGATGTGGACAGGGAAATATGAAATTTTATACTAGAAAAATAATTTATGATAGCAAACAAACACATGTATAAAATGTGGATATTTATGGTTCAATCATATACAACATGTACATTTTGCTCTTTTTTTTGCTTAATGTTCCTTCCTCCTCTCACCTCTACTTTTCACAACCCTCACTAAACTACTCAAACCTACCTTGATCCCTCCCATGTAGATGGAGGATGCCCGGGTAGGGCTGCAGGCCTCTCTGCTGGTCAGGTCTCCAGAGACAGGGAAGCTGTTTGTGAACTTTGACCCAGAAATTCTGACCCAAATCAGGGAGGCGAACTGCATGACAAAGATGAATTTGGAGATCCCACCTTTTGCTGCTCTGTTGCAGCAGAAGCAGGACACCCTCAAAAGGACCTACAACAATTTACAGGTGGACATTGGACAGAGCTGTACACATTTCACTTGCAGCTCACTCAATATTGCATGTGCATGAATATACAAACTGTATTAATATCTTTCCTCTTCCAGCTAATGTTGAGTGAGAACACCAGAGTGCGGGCAAAGATCCAGAGTGCTTTTGAACAGCTGGCCATGCCACATGTAGCCAAGGTAAGATGTAGTTATGCTATTATTATCTTCAGCTGGTGTAAACCTGCAGGGGATCGTACATTTGGTTGCGTGTGTCCAGTCTAATATTTTTTTTCTGCACATCAATGACTGTATGCTCAAAAACCTCTCATGCAGTGATTCACAATTTTCTGGGGGGAGGGGGATGGGAATCTTGTCTCCGCTTGGAAATTCTTGAATTGACATTTCACATTGCTGGTGTTTGGGAGCCTACCCTTAATTCCAGTACTCTCATGGATCCACAGTGGACACATAGCCTGCCCTGCACTCCCTTTTACCCCATTTGCATTTAAGTAACAGTCCATATCCTGCATGTCATTTGCTTATTTCTTTATTGGATAGTGATATTTATAGGTTTGTGATTCATAGAATTCTAACATTAAAAAGTAACAGTAGTAGAAAAGTTTTTTCACAACTTACTGGTTACTTTATATATTTTTGCTATTTTTATTTTGAGTACATATTTAATAATGTCTAATAATTATGTGCATTGAATACAGAACATTTTAGGGATCCAAATGTTTAGAGCTAAGATATGATTTACAGGGATTTACAGTGATACAGAGCTTTAATCCGCTACAGAAGATAGAGGGTGCTATTCAGTCGTTTTAATTCAGTTTGGAGCAGAGGTGTGTGTCTATCTTGCGGACTACAAATCTGGGCGTGGCCTGATGCAAATGTGGAAGTTTTACATGCACAGGGTCTAGTAGCCAACCCCTCACCTCCCAGGAGTTAAGTACAGTCCTAATGTCCTGTTTGGTTAATCTGAAGAAAATGAAGGGCCTCTTTCTCTGCGGTAAATCAATTTATGTCTACCTCTGTTAATTTTTGTTTCATTTTAGGAGATCTTAAACTAAAAACTTTGTGAACCACTGATGTGAGCAAAGACCCATATTAAAAGGGATTATGTTTTAATTACGTGCTGTGATAATCATTGGCTCAACACTAAATGTGGCTAACTGTGCTTCATTCCTCTTGACTTGATCAGCAAAACAGCTTTTTTTTTTTTTTTTTTTACACCAACATGTGATGTGATTCTATGACAAAATGAGATTGACTTTGCTACTATACAAAAAGCATCCATCATACTTCACTGACTTGGCAGGTGGATGATGCGATACAGCCGGGATTGACCTCCCTCAACTGGAACTCTCTGAACATAGACAAGTACCTCGGCCGCATCGACAAGGCTTTGGGTAAGCAAAAAATCCAGCAAGATCAATGCCCCACACGCTGACACGTAAGACACCCTGCAACTCAGCACTGGCGGCATCTGATACAATTTACATGAATGAATTCATTGTGTACTCGCTGTTTGTGTGTGTGTTCTCATAAGTAACTCTCACATACAGTATGTGTGCTGCCCTTCTCTATGCTTCACTTGTTTTTTGCACTGACCTTTCTTTATGTCTCACTTTGTTAATTTGCTGTCTCATCCACCTCTCTCTCCCCTTCCCTTTTTTTCCCAATGTTTGCCACCTTATTTCCCTTCCCTTCTGTTCTGTATCCCTCTCTTTCTTCTGCCTCTGCAGTTGACCTGGAGCTGTTGATGGACAGGGTGAACGACTTGGTGGAGTTCAGGATAGATGCAGTACTGCAGGAGATGAGTTCATCCACACTTTGTGTTTTGCCAGAGGACGAACCGGTCACCTGTGAGGAGTTTGTTCAGACCACCAGGGTAAATCAGTACGCAATCTGTTTCAAATTAAAAAAAACAGTTGCAGTCAAAATTAGTTAAAAATTTACAAAGCCTACCCTCTAAGTCCTCGCTATAATTTGGAAGATGTTTTGATTACATAAAAATAACATTAAATGAATAGGGACTTAAATCCTTGTCACACTTTCCACATTTTTTGCTTTTAAAGTACCGTTAAAGTAATTTCATCTTAATAGTTTTTTATTCTCTGAAGGCAATAATATCATTAGTATAAATTAATGACATAATTGATTAATTTTGTGCGACACCTATGGATTTGCATGTCCTACATTAAGGCTATTCCTTATATGCTTCTTGCATCACTGCTTGTGGATGAGCACTAAGTGTCTCATTAGCAGTCAAGGCTACAGGTCATCAATCATGATTTATCAACGTGATGCAACAGCTGCTAAGTTATCACAACAAGTTGTTATGTGAATGATTCACTCACTGCAGAAAAAGCTAAGCATAGGTTCACATTGACTCATGGAAGGATGTCCAATGCAGTGTGGAGATCACTGGCAGTAATTGAAGCTGGCGTAATTGGATTTTGTGCCCAGTAACTACATTAAAGTTCTGTATGGAGAGCTGGATTAAAGAGGCTTGAAGAGAGATGACAAGTATTCATGTAATTTTCATGTTTTGTTATGTTGTGAATACTGTGCAAAGTTTTTTTTTTGTGATTGAGGGTGCACTTGAAACCCTTATGTGTATAGGATACTTAATCTACATGTCACATATACATGTGTGTGTAGGACCTGTGCATAAGACAAGCCCAGAGCCTTCACACTAAGAGCTCACTAGTGGAGGAGGCTGCTAATGAACTCATCAACATGCTGCTGGAGTTTGACCATAATCAGAGAGAGGAGGAGCAGAAGGTTGAGGAAGAAAGCTGCGCTGAGAGCAAGACCATTGACCACGTCGAGAGTGAAGGTATGCTAATGTTTTCCTTTTGAGATCAGATCAGAATATGACATGATAAGATGAAATGGAACATCCCAGAAGAGAGAAGCTTAGTGTCCTATAGCACATCAGCTACGGATGCATGCAAAAATAGAAAGGACATAACTGATAAGGCCCCAAACCTCAAAACCTTATTAGTTAAATGTCTTGCCTCTATAAACATTATGTGCAAGACAATCAGAAACCTGATAAACCAGAGTTACTGTAAATGTATGTTTGTTCAAGCTTGGGTTATTACATATTTGGAATTGCTCATTAGTCACAATGAACTGTAGCTGAAGGGGATCATGTTCATTTTAAACTGTAGGTGAAGATGAGGGCTGCTCAGAGGGCCGTCTCTTCTCCAGAAACACCCTGCTCCCCCCTGCCAGCGTCGGCCCTTCCTCTCCCTTGGTGAGGAGGAAGAAGAAGAGGGACCTGATGGAAGTGATGGAGGAGGAAGCCCAGGGGCTGCTCTCCTACTTCAACCACCGCAACGTGGATGCTCTGCTCAGATTGACGCGCAACACCCTGGAAATGCTCCGCAAGCGCATCCATTCCTCCTCGCTCATGCATTTCTTGGGTGGGTCTTGTGTGACCATTTCCCTGTTCTCAGTGAATTAGAATTACTGCCTCTGGTTGGACGCCTCCATCGACCAGTCAAGTTGCATTTTACATCCGTGTCCAGGCTCATAAGATATATGTAGAGAAGACTTTGAGAAATATATTAGAAGGTGTTAAGTGTGTTTTTTAGTGAAATGAAAGTTATCACTGCATTGTTATGCATGAATCCACTGAATAGTTTTTAGTGAGAAACATGCTGTCTTCACTCAGAGACTTTTCTACAGAGGAGTACAGAGGACTGATAGAGAGCTTCATCACATGGTGCAACGACGATGACCTGAAGTGATAGTGTTTCATGTCATTTATCTGATCTAGTAATTTTAGCACTGTAAAAAAATTTGCACCAAGTCTATTTATCAACACCAAAATTTGGCTATGCTTCATATTCATTTTAGTTTTATCATGCATAAGATCCTGGTCATATGTGTATCTCATCACTTTCTTATTAAGCGTTGCTGCTTGCATGATAAGATTATCAGTATTCAACCTTCTGCCTCTTTTATTATATGGAGTTCAAAGAACACTTTGTAGGTAACGATAAAAGTGAAAATCTTCCTTCCTTCTCATTCTCATGAATCTCTAAATGCCACATCTGAATAAGCATATTCAAAGGCAGGGCTATTATCTTATGCTGGAGCCCATGTACTTGGTAGAAAGAGTAGAGAGTGCTTTGCATCCCGGCACCTATAGTGTCTTTTTCTCTGAGCAAATAATTTGTGCTTCAACAACAACAGCCACACTGAAGTCAGAATAAAGAGAAATCCTTCTGTTGAAGCAGGTTGAGGGCCACATTCGTTCTCCATATCAGCTGTATCCAATACTATAAACTCTGTCTTGTGAGGTTGATTGTTGCACTCATATAATGTCAATTTTTAAATCGCATCATATTTATCAGAGCTACTCTTCTCTCTCTCTCTCTCCCTGCAGCCGAGAGTGACTCACCCAGCCATGGTAAAAACAACAGTCAGCAGGCGATCTTCAGAGTCAATGTGACCCTCTCCATCCCTAACATTGCCATGATTCCAGCTCTGGAGGAAGTCCAACAGGCTCTAAACCGGGCAGTAGAGTGTGTAGTCAGCGTCAGCAAAGGAGTCAGCCAGTGGAGCAAAGAAAGGATCTCTAAGGTGGGTTTGACCTGCCGATGGAGGCGATCAATTGAGACAAGTAATGGATTTATACTTCTGAAGAAGCGCTCCATAACTATGACAAATTAACGATAATTATTTTTTCTGGACTGCTGCCAAAGAAATCCTGAGGTCTGTTTTCCTATTTGCAGAGAAAAATGAACGAAAGGCGGATGGCGGCTCTGAAACAGGACAGCTCCGAGAGTGAATCCGAGGATGGAGCAACGACATACAGGAGCCTGGCTGGTATGTGAGGACACGAGACCCCACCTAATTTAACTTAGCGGTTCAGCAACTCCACAGTTTGCCTAGCTTTGGCCCTTCAGAGTGATTTATTCACATTGTTTCCAACATCCCGACCAGAACACTGATCATTAGCTCCTGCACCACAGTCACTTGATAATCAGATCTTCTTATTTCACAGCTCAGCAGAGCAAATCCTCATCTGACTCGGAGCAGATAGAGACGTGTTGATGCAAATGACATGGATATGTCAGTGACTTTGGAAGGAAAGCATTTGGAACAGAAGGCATTTTAAAATCCTTCTCAGATAGAGCAGCCCTCTCAGTCACATTGTGTCCTGGCTACCACAGAGGCAGTGTTGTGAAACTGTGTGCCCGATGATGCACGATAAAGTTGCAGGGTGAAAACTTCGAGTTAAAATGTTGGATATGAGGTGATGTTCCAAACACACTTCACAATCAGAAAATAGTTTATATGAAATTTTTCCTATTTGCTGACGGCTCTAAAGTTAAAGTGGTCTCCCCCAGAACTGCTGAGCACATACACTCATGCACATGGACTTCTGCGATCACACTCACTCCCCCTCCTTTCTCACTGAATCTACCAACACACATTCACACACAAACACAATACCTCTATCTTTACTGGCCACTCCCCCCTTATTCTAGATATCTATATTCACTTTTACATTCAATACCCCTACTTAGTGCAATAATTCAACTTGCTGCTTCTTGCTCTGTGCAATAACCTGTATATAACTTTTGTTCATTTACATATGTCTATACATGTCTAGCTCATAGCACCTGTATTTATAGCATAGTATATATTTATATCTCTTTTTTTTTTTTTTTTTTACATATTTTTATACTCCACCGACTGACACTATTGTTGCTGACTCTTTGTTGGAAGCCATTGCAACAGAATTTCGTTACTCAACTTGCACTGCTGTGTATATTGTATAATGACAATAAAGAAAGTCTAAGTCTAAGTGTAATGATTCTAGGTAACATATAACTGCAAGAGCTCGTAAACACTTGTTACAATATTCCAACTCAGAACAATCCTGTATTATTATAACAGAAAAATGAAAGATTCCAAGCAAACACCAACCTGTTTCTAATGTTTCATTCCATCCTGTCCACTCTAACTCTGCACTTTTCAGATGGCAGCACCTCAGACATCTCAGCATCTGTCATTCAGGCTATTCCGTTCCAAGCTAGAAACTACCACAAGAGTGTGTCTGAGAACAAGGAGATAGTCAAGCTGGTGTCTGTTCTCAGTACCTCCATCAGTTCCACTAAAAAGGTACACACCCTTTCATTTCAACAGGGAAATTTCAACGAGGCATATAACATGTATAGAATTGGCCAAACCGCTACAGAACAAGGAGAAACATATTAAAGGAGCATACAACAATTTTCCAAGTTGATCAGAATCTAAACAGTATCATGATTGCCTTATATTTATTATATCCTGTCTGGTTCAGCAATAACACATTTGTCTACTGTAAATGGACAAAGGCAGCAACTGTAATTTTCTGTATGACGTCCCATAAGGGAAAATTACCTTGCCATCTTATCCAAAATTTAACTATTTCATTTTTAATGCCTCCCATTTCTTATGCATGTGTTGTTATTGAGCAGGAAGTGATGACTGCCCTCGACCGTTTTAGCCGTTACCATCACATCTGGAGAAAGGACCGTGAAGACACCATGCGGAAGTAAGATCAACTGAATGACTAATATTCATATCTGACTCCAACCTCTGAGAACTGACAGTTTGTTTTTTTTCGCAGATTCATCCAGGGCAGTCCCTTGCTAACAGAGTTTGAGAGCCAGATTCTTTTCTATCGAGATCTGGAACTGGAAATAAACTCTGAACCAGAGTACATCACTGTCGGAGCTTTGGCTCTGTTCACAGGTTGGATGAAGTTGCAGAACTTTAATTGAACTCTTACTATCTGTATTTGGTACTTAGGCATCATCATCATCAAATATTAAAGCGACTTCCAGCCAGTGGATCACTGATCTCTGCATGCTCACGTGTATTTCTTTATACAAGCTGACCTGAAGATGTCCCTCACCGCTGAGACCAAGAACTGGATGGTGGACTTCGGGCTGTACTGTAACAGGAAGTATCGCTCGGAGATGGAGCAGATCTTCGCTTTTGTTGATGAAGCGGGAAAGAAACTGAATCGTCAGATCAAAGACCTGGATGACATTCGCATTGCAATGGCATCACTCAAGGAGATCAGAGAGCACCAGATATCTATTGATTTTCAAGTCGGCCCCATAGAGGTAAAGCCATACCAGATACACACAGTGGGAAGAGGACTTGATGTTTTCTGTCGTCTACATGAGAACATTTCAGCTAATTTAGTGTATGAATAATTTATGTAAATGTTTGATTTATTGCCAAAATGATTATGTACCTATTAGGGAGTTTGCCAGTATTTATGTATGTCAGGTGAAAGACTTAGCATCCTCATTCTCCCTCACAGGAGTCCTATGCCATGCTTCATAAATACGAGCTGACAGTGGCTAAAGAGGAAGCCGATAAGGTGGACACCCTGCGTTACACCTGGGAGAAGCTGCTGTCTCGGAGCACAGAGGTGCAGAACGAGCTGGTGGCCCTGCAGCCCAACTTCAGGGGAGAGCTCGTCAGCAACGTGGAGACCTTCCTGGAAGACTGTCAACACTTCTACCTGGATTATGGGAAGGTACAGGAAACGAGAGGCAGAAAATGTGACACGCACGTGCACGTCTGCAAAAACCACCTCCAGTAATGTGCTAACATCTCCTCGAGCCATTAATTTTCATTACAGCACGTAATTAAAGTGGCTTGCTAATTACTCCTCTCGCTTTTCCGTGCATCTCTCCTCGTGTCTTCAGGAGGGACTGAGATGCAAGGAAAAGACACAATTTATGGAAACATGGATTCATTTAAGGGAAATGACACTTACTTTTTCCTCTCTGCTTCAGGATGGTCCCATGGTGGTGGGGTTAGCGCCTCAGGATGCCAGTGATAGACTCATCATGTTCCAGGTTTGTTGATGTCCATCTTAGCTGGGTGCAATAATTAAATATTGTGTTATGCATATATATAATAAGTGTGTTTGTAATTTGGATTTTTTTTTATTCATTGCAAATGAAAGAACAGTGTTTGCTCTTTTAACTGTGTAAAATTTATACTTAGAGAATTATATATGCTTTATTTTAAATGGCTGAAAAAAGTGGCTGCTAAATTAGATAATTTTATATGACTGTCATTTTTAGTACTTTACCAATGTTGGTTACATTGTTGCCATTCTTCTCCTCTTCAGAATCGATTCGACAACCTCTTCAGGAAGTACATCACTTACACTGGTGGAGAGGAGCTGTTCGGGCTCCCTGTTACCCAGCATCCCCAGCTGTTGGAGATCAGGAAGCAGCTGACTCTGCTGCAGAAGCTGTACGGCCTCTACAACAATGTTATCGAAACGGTCAACGGTTACTATGATATCCTCTGGGCTGACATCCACATCGAGAAGATCAATAACGAGCTGCTGGACTTTCAGACAAGGTTCGTCCACATTGATATACTTTTTTTTTTTTATCACATTTAAATGTTCCCTGTGGAGCCTTAGAGCCCTAGTAGTGATATGCAGCTGTTTGTCTGTGAGTGGGTCCCTGTTTATTTTTCTCATGTATATGCACAAACATCGTAAATACACTGGACACATTTGTTAGGCCTCAAGGGTACACACAGTGTGTTTTGGTGAGTAACCCTGAATGTAAACAAAACTTTTTCGACTCCACAGGCCTCCTTTTAATTTAGCTTAATCGATCAGTATTGAACTGTTTTAGCCCAAGTTGTGCTGACCTTAGCTCAACTGTGAAGTGAAAGTGACACTTCCAGGAAATTTCACCGAAGTGAAACAAACAAAACTAACTGAACTGAACTGAACACAGCTGCCAAAGTGGCTTTTACACATATTAAGGCCATCAGCTGCCACAGGAAGTGAGTTTCCATCAAATTCCAAGAGTCATATTTAAAAAAAAAAATGAAACATAGGAAAATGAAACAAAGGAAAGTGAAATGCTTTCTTGTCTTTCCTCTCATCGTCACTCTTTTCCTGGCCTGATACAAAGTCCTTCAGCTGGAATTATCCAATAAAATGTTTTCCACAGAGCCCTGCGCAAATGCTCTGAAGGATTTCAATTTCACCATTTCCGTCCACATTTATCTTTGCACTCTGTCCTTTACAAGGGTTTATTCATTGTGCATTTGTCAGGGGGAAATTGAAGGAGAAAGAGGCTCGGATAATACAAGTTAAAGACATCCCATCTAGAGGAAGAAATAGTTTTTAATATGTCTCCAATTTTGTGTTGCCTGACCGTAAAAGGAAATAGCAGTCACAAAGGGAATATGTGCTGACGTAACGGATAAAGAAGACAACACAGCTCTGGCAGAAATGCTGTCTGTCGGTTTTGGAAGTTTTGCTTTGGGCTGGTTACACTATGCAAGCGCTGGTGTGTGTGTCTTAAAATGACACACATCAACACCTTTTGGACTTGGCAGAATCACCCGACCGGTATTGGCTGTGAGTTTGTTGACTGTTGTATCCTTCAACTACCAGGTGCCGTAAGCTGCCTCGTGCTCTGAAGGAATGGCAGGCTTTCCTGGACCTGAAGAAAACAATTGACGAATTTAGCGAGTGCTGCCCCCTGCTGGAACTCATGACTAACAAGGCAATGATGACTCGCCACTGGAAGAGAATTACTGAGGTCAGTGGAGCAAAGCCGCCAACATACTACTGCAGTTCACTAATAAGAGAGTCATCATCAACACCTACTATTATATTAATAAGAATAATAGCTGTTGTCTTGACATTTGGTATGAATAGTCTCTAATTCCCACATTAACAAATCTGTCTGGTTTTGTGCCAAGGTGACTGGCCACACCTTTGAGGTGGAGACCGATACATTCAAGCTGCGCAACATAATGGAGGCGCCTCTGCTCAAGTATAAAGAGGAGATTGAGGTAAGAATGGCCAGGTCCAACGAAATGTGATGACCATTAACATTATAGCTTTACATGTTTTCCCTGATACATGACAGACAGACAGACAGACACATAGGTGGCATTGAAATAATGTATGCCTAAGCATTCATAGCAGAACATTTTCATAGGGCTATTGGGAAAAAAAATGTATTCAGTAAATGCTGATTAGTGATATTGATACATATTCAATTCAGTGTTGACTTTAATGCAAAAAATTATATTAATTTAGGAATACTTGTGAATGTTCCTTTCAGTTGATTTTGATGCAATTGGAGGTTAAGGTACAGTATAATAGAGCTGCAATATCCTTTAATATCATTCTCACAAATGCACTGAGTGTTAATCTTGGCACCAAATAGATGTGTTTAAGCTGTAGCACCATATTTATAAAGACTATTAAATCAGCTACTGACACTTTAATGGTTTTGCTCGGATGACACAAATCTAGCCGACATCTCTATGGAGAGCTTGTTTATTTATTTCATCAAAGTATTTGACTTTTGAGCGTTAATGGGTTAGGCAGAGAATCATCAATCTGCGAATGAATAGAATGAATAATATCCTGAATATGTTTATTTATTCTTAGGATATCTGCATCAGCGCGGTGAAGGAGAGGGACATTGAGCAGAAGTTGAAGCAGGTGATCGCTGAGTGGGACAACAAGACTTTCACATTTGCCAACTTTAAGACGCGCGGAGAACTGCTGCTGAGAGGAGACAGCACGTCAGAGATCATAGCCAGCATGGAGGACAGCTTGATGGTTTTGGGGTCTCTGATGAGCAACAGGTGTGTCAGTGTCGATTCTAATAATCATCAGGGTTGGGATTTTGATTATGAGGGTTATTAAGTTTAATTACCTCAGAACATTTCCTGTTGGGGGAATTTATTTTACTGCCTTGAAGACGTCACAACTACTGTCCCTTATGTGGTTTAATGTAAGACTGACATGCTGATTGTTTCGCAGGTACAACACCCCATTTAAAGCCCAGATTCAAAAGTGGGTTCAGAATCTTTCCAACACCACTGATATAATAGAAAACTGGATGACGGTCCAGAACCTCTGGATCTACCTGGAGGCTGTGTTTGTGGGTGGAGACATCGCTAAACAGCTGCCTAAGGTAGATTACGTGACAGTGAATTAGTCATATTTGATGCTCTAATCTCTAATGTGTAAATGGCATGACTTAATTATGAGGTTAAAACTTAATCAAAATTGTGTTCCTCCTCTTCTTCAGTGCCTTACATTTTCAGTATTTTATTATTTCATTTGGTTTATAAAGACTGTTCTGAGAATTACTGCCAACATAATTCTGGGTAAAGTTTAAAGTTTTAGTGTATGTATATAATTCATGTATTTATACACTGTAGTTCATGGCCTCATGTAAAAAAGAAAAAAGCAAGTCGCAGATAATTAATTTTGTTTGAAACACTCACAACCTCAGATGAATGATCTCTACTCACCTTTTTTTTTTAGGAAGCAAAGCGTTTCTCCAACATCGACAAATCATGGGTGAAGATCATGATGCGAGCCCATGAGATGCCCAATGTAGTACAGTCATGTGTGGGAGATGAGACGATGGGGCAGCTGCTTCCTCACCTCCTCGAACAGCTGGAGATCTGCCAGAAGTCACTGACAGGGTGAGTACAAAGGACCCAAATCTGAAATCAAGTCACACCTCGGAGCAATATGAAGGTTTGAAGTGTAAGTAGTTCAAACATTACTCATAGGATGGAGAGAGTAAAATATTGCATGTAACATTTTTTTTTTTACCCTGCTGTTCAACAGCTATTTGGAGAAAAAACGTCTGCTGTTTCCTCGTTTCTTCTTCGTCTCTGATCCTGCCCTGCTGGAGATCCTGGGTCAGGCCTCTGACTCCCACACCATCCAGGCTCACCTCCTCAACGTCTTCGACAACATCAAAAGTGTCCGATTCCATGACAAGGTGAATTTTTCATGCAGCCTCGTGATTGTTTTTGTTGTTTGTATTACACAGCTGGCTTTCTGACAGGTCAGCGTAACAGAAAAATGGCATCTTTCAAACCCTCGGATAAGCAATTTTTTTTGTTCGCAAAACTGGAAGAATTGAATTGGCAAATCAGAATAGTGAAGATTGTTTTTCTACTTCAGACATGAAATAGAGTAATCAGTCAGTGATTCTAATGTATAAAACATGTCATTCTCATCAGGTATATGACCGTATTCTGGCTGTATCATCGCGTGAAGGGGAGACCGTGGAGCTGGAGCGTCCCGTCACAGCAGAGGGGAACGTAGAGGTTTGGCTCAACGCTCTGCTGAAGGAATCCCAGAGGTCTTTGCACCTGGTGATCCGACATGCCGCCCTGACCATTCAGGACTCTGGCTTCCAGCTCATCGACTTCCTCAACTCCTTCCCTGCTCAGGTAGATCACACTGGGAGTCAAGAACTAATCCACCAATATTTTATGACAAGGGTCATACGTGAAATTATATAAACTAGTGTGATATTATGAATTTGGAAAATTAATTTCTGTGTGACTCTGTAAAAGGTCTCTGGGATGAACATGAATCTACTTCATTTGATTTCTGAGATTTTATGAATTAACATAATCCCTATAATTCTCAACTTTGATTTTGTATTCTGTAGGGACATTATAGGAAGTTATTACTCACATAATGATGTAATTGCCAAATATCCATGTCCTTGATCCAGGTGGGATTGCTAGGTATTCAGATGATCTGGACAAGGGACTCCGAGGAGGCTCTGACAAACGCCCGATATGACCGGCGCATCATGGCCAAAACCAACCAGCTCTTCCTGGATCTGCTCAACACACTGATAGACATGACCACAAGAGACCTGGAGGCTGTGGAGAGGACCAAGTACGAGACCCTCATCACCATCCACGTCCACCAGAGGGACATATTTGATGACCTGGTGAGCATGTTGTTGCTCATTTAATGCTGCTTAAAGTTTGTATGGTGGCTCAGTTCACTGAAGCTAATTTCACTATACAAATAAGCTCGTTATAATTTCAGTTCAGATTCATCTAATCAGAGTCCCCAGGTTAAGAGAGCAATCCTTTTGGAAAATTTGATTCAGATTCCCTACGGTTAGGCTGTCAGAAGAAGAAGAAGAGTCAGTTCTATCTGACAAAAGTCTTCAAAGCATTTTCACTGACAGCCAAGTGAAGTTTAGACCTAGAGAAGGGGCTGTCTTTGAAGTCTCCCCTCCAGGCACAGTCATTTGCCCGGCTGGATGTCGAGGTGAATAGCACAGGTGTGAAGTAACTGTACTGGGGCATGTTTCTCTGTCGTTATTATTTAATCTCCTCCTACCTGTGTTAATTTCTTTTCTTTTTTTTCTTCCTCCTTTGTTTCCTCCCAAACATCTTTTTGTCGTCCTCTTCACCTCATTATAATACCTCCTCACTGTTGCCTCTCTTCTATCCACTCCTCTTTTCTCTCCCTGCATTTTTTTCATTTCTTTATTTCACCTCTTGATTCATCACCCTCCTCATTCTGCTGCCTTTCTTCAAGGTACTTTATATGCTCATTTCACCGTCTCCTTGACTCTCTCTTGCTGTCCTTCTGCCCTCTCCTTTACCTTCCTCACACCTAATTTTCATTTCATGGACCCTTTCATCCCCCTCCTCACCTGCCTCTCCCCTTCTTTCCACCTTTTTAATATAACCTCTCTGCCACCTCATGCCCCCTCATGCATCCTCTGCTCTGTCCCTCTTTTATTCCTTCCTTTGTGTCACACCTCACATCCCTTCCTCGGTGGCCTTCGATTTCCTATTCTTCGCTCGCCGTCTTCTCTCCATCCTTTTATCCCGCTCCTCTTCTCTCTCCCCCCCATCTCTCTTCTCTCCATCGCTCTTCTGTTCTCTTCTCTTTGTCCTGGTTCTCATCTTCACACTTTCTCCTTCCAGTGCCGGCTCCATGTCAAAAGCCCCAACGACTTTGAGTGGCTGAAGCAGTGTCGTTTCTACTTCAATGAGGACTCAGACAAGATGATCATCAACATCACAGACGTCGGCTTTGTCTACCAGAATGAATTCCTGGGCTGCACTGAAAGGCTCGTCATTACGCCGTTGACTGACAGGTAGAGGGCCATCTGTGAAGGTTCACACACACACACATGCACTCTCATAAATGCAGGATTGAAATGGTAAGAATCTGCTTTTAGTTGTACTGACCAACGAGGACTGTCAGATGATGCAGACACGCACTGATATTTTTAACATTTTTAAAAGAAACCAACAGACCCAAACACTGTCAGACAGTGTGTTTTATCGCGGCTGTAATGATTCCAACTAAAGGCTTCAATATGCTTCAAACAAAGTGCTTGTCAGATGGTCTAACAGCTTCTGAAACACCTCCCCCACACCTCTCTAATGGTGGAATTCAGCGGCTGCTTTTGACAGTATTTGTCGTTTTCAGAAACAGATCATCTTGACAATTGTGGCCCCTTCTCATAGAGACTGGCCAACTTTGGGGATTTATGAAAGTAGGCAGTGTTTGAATTTTTCACTCTTGACACAACTACATCCATCACTTTTTCTCAGCACAACTAAGTCCTACATCAAGAATGCCTGCGAGGAGAGACTGTCCAAAAACATTACTTTCATGACTTTCCCTAAATGTGGCAACTGCCAAGAACTGCAAACTCACAAAAACGCTCTCCTACTCGAGCCTTTTACTTCGGCCTCCCTGTCGTCTGAAATTTCCTCATTACCAATCTAGGGACCCATTCATCTGGAGTCTTAGTCAAAAGTGAATCTCACTTCCAAAACAGTTCCAAAGCATCTAAAGCAGGGGTATTCAACTAAAATTTAAAGAGGTCCAGTTGGAGAAAATTTCTTAAAGCAAAGGTCTGGAAGATCGTAATGTCTCTATGTGATTTAAGTAGCCTAGTAGTTGTATCGACATCTGCATGTATTCAATACCTGACTGTCAAATCAAATGAATTCAGGACAATTTGAAAACTTTTTGACAATATTTACTGTCAATTAACATAGAACTGAACTTATATGTATGACTGCCGATATGATAATGTTCTCTCATTTACTAAATAAAAGTAGGGCTGCATTTCAAAATAAGAGAAAATAAATACAATGTGAAAATTATGCAGGCTCAAACAAAATGCTTAAATTCAGAAAAATAAAATAAAGGGAGGAAAGGCTTGCGTTTCCCCTTTTCTGAAATGAGTCTGTCCATTCAGGATTAAATGCTCTATTTTCGCTGTACACTTTTTTTTGGAGAGCGCTTTCTCCAGCTCAGTCGTCTGTATCTCTCCCTTTGTTTTCTACATGTATCGCTATCTTTCTTTTTCTTTCTACCGTCTCTGTAACTTTTCTCTAACTCTTATCTGTCTGCACTGTAGAGTCACAATATTTACCGCCTGGAATGCACAGACTTGATTGGCTGAGTGGTATCACGTGGAATGGCTAAACTCACATGTAATTGGTGTGTGTGTTTCTTCATCCACTAAATCACTGTAAAGACTGCAAAAGTTGCGCTGGGTTAAAACAGAAGCGACCTGTCAGGTTTTAAATCATAACCTTCTGTTTTGGTTGTAGGTCCGGGTCGATTTGGGACAACTTCGGGGTCCAGACCCGGACCGCGGTCCGCCTGTTGGTGACCTCTGATCTAAAGGTTTACAATCCTTAAACACTATTTGTATTGCACAGTACGAACAAGAACGGCCTGAAAATAACTGCAGTCACGCAGAAAATGTGACACTAGTTTGTAACTCAGTCGGCAATTCTATGTTGCCCTTGGAGATTTTCATAGCTCAAACAGAAACAGGCAGTTTCTCACAGCAATAGCAAGGTGTTTTATAAAGCTGCTCAAGATACATACTGCTAACTCTGTGACTGAGTAGATATATTCACTGTAACATCAATTCTTATTTAAGGGATCGTATTTTCTATGGCTCACTAATGACTGGACTTTAGAAGAAGAGAGACAGAGATAAAGAGAGCAGTGGAATTGGGAAGAGATGAAATTAGAGAGGAGGAGCCGGCACACTTGCACAGTGGTCATCGCCTCTGTCACTGACAGAAGATATGACTGACGGAGAGAGAGAGAGAGAGAGAGAGGAGAAGAGAATCAGACAGAGGGAGGTAGACGGAAGTCCACCAACAGCCTGTGTCAGACGAACAGACAGAGAGGGAGAGATATGAGACGAGACAGAGAGAGAAAAGATGAGAGACAAGGAGAAAGAAATGAGAAGAGACAGCAGCAGGGAGGGAGCTACCAGCAGACATCAGACAGCAGCTCTCCAAAGAAGTGGCACGCTGTCCTTATGGCCACAGGCGCCAAAGACAGCCCTGATTTTCTCACCGCCCGCTTTCCCTGCCTCAAACACTGAGTCCTTCTCTTTGCTTAGCCTGTGCTTTGCTGCTTTTTTCTCTGTTTCCATTCTTCCTCTCTCACATTCTCTGTCCTCCATCCCCCTCTAAAAAGGATAATTCATGTTTTTTTTAATATCAGCGGTCTGATTTGTTCCACATTCTCTGAAGGACACAAACTTGGTTGGAAGCGCAGTTTCAGCATGATTTTGGACCGGAGGCCAGTCATGCAGTGAAAAGGGAGAACAGTGTTTAGCCACAGGGTCTGGGTCAGGTCCCAGTGTCAGTCATCCTCTCTGCTGAAGTGTCCTTGGGCAAGACACTGAATCCCCACTGGCTTCAGGGGCCAGCGTTCTCTAGCTGTGCCTGACCTCCGACCTCCCTGTGGAAAATCATATCATATTAGTTTTCATGTGTGACAAATTGAATGTGAGGGGGAATGAAATCGGCTTTGTAATAAAGCAAATTTTCAACCTCATTATGCCTGAGATGTAACTGTCTTCCTGTCGTTGTTTGGTCAGGTGCTACATCACCCTCGCCCAGGCTCTCGGCATGAGTATGGGTGGAGCCCCTGCTGGTCCTGCAGGAACAGGTAAGACTGAGGCTTGAAAGTTTTACCTCAAGGAACAGTGTGTCTATGACTGACTGACTTTATCCAAGGTTTTATACAGTCAATAGTTGGCACTGCTTCATTTTAAGGAATCTCAAATTAGTAAGTTTGGGAACCACTCAACTAAAGGGATTGTTTTAGTAGGCTTTTTTTGGTTGAATTCATTTGGTTCTTTGTCGACATAAAAATTGTTGCACCTCATTTTAGGATGTGGCAAATCTACCTTTTGTTATCAGGTAAAACAGAGACGACAAAAGACATGGGCCGCTGTCTGGGAAAGTATGTTGTGGTCTTCAACTGTTCTGACCAGATGGACTTCAGAGGCTTGGGAAGAATATTTAAAGGTAAGAGTCACAAAGCAAACTAATATGTGACTGCAAATAAAGCAAAGAAAAGACAATTTGGTATATTGAATAATTTGAAGTGGCACATTTCATTCAGTGGCCATTAAGTTGCTTGTGTCTCATTTCCAGGTCTGGCTCAGTCTGGCTCTTGGGGATGCTTTGATGAGTTCAACCGCATTGACCTCCCAGTTTTGTCAGTGGCGGCCCAGCAGATCGCGATAGTCCTCACCTGCAAGAAGGAACGTCGCAAAAACTTTGTCTTCACCGATGGAGACAATGTGGATATGAGCCCAGAGTTCGGCATCTTCATCACCATGGTCAGTGACAGGACCATTATTTTAAAATTTAGTTACTGGTTGTACTGATATAGTCATTTATTTTTTTGCTTATATTATGAAAAAAAAAATCCACTGACTGAGTTGATGGTGCTGAATATTAGTCATACTGTAATGCTGTGGAGTGTTTGTTTGTCTGTTGTAGAAAGTTGTAGGTAAGATAAGAAGCTGTATGATGCACCTGGGTGCATGGCCCTTTGTGCTCACAGCTACCAGGACTTCACAAGAACCTCTCGTTTTAGCTGCAGGATTTACAGCATGAGGACACATTTTATTGCAAGCCAAAAAAAACTTGGTCTTGTTATTTAGAGTTCACGCAATGAATCTTGAATAGAATACATTTTTATAAGCTCTAATGAGTGTAGCTAAATTGAATCTATGTCGTTTTTTACAAGCCAGTTTGTACAATATTAAACACGAGGGTCTGTCTCTTATTAATAATATAATCCAGTGTTCATTATCGTGCTCTTCATACAGTAATAGCCACTTTATCTCCTTGGCACAGTTGCTATCCCAAGGCTAGTCATTAAACAGAACAGTGGAATAATTCTCCCATGTGGGGAAAGAGGTCAGAGATCACTCTCTCTTTTGTTTTTACTGTGTGTGTGTGTGTGTGTGTGTGTGCATGTGTCCATGTGTATACGTGTATAGAGACAGTAATCAAAGGCAGGCTCTGTGGAGAGGAGAGACTGAGCTGTGTCCACAACAGGGGTTTAACCAGATGTAGGATAGTGCTTGCTATGAACTTTAATGATATTGTTGTTCGAACTTTAGATTTTGTGTAGTTTTTTTTTTTTAGGTGTATAGATATTGTGAGTAATAGAAATACAAAAACACTGCTTACATATATATTTTGTGTTGAAATGTACAAATTTCATACACTATCTAGTAATCTTTTTTATATTTATTTAACGTATCATTTGTTTTAAAAGTATAATCTGAGCTTTGAATACAATATGCAGTATTATATTATTTTCCTGTTTCCAGCCATCTAAAACTTCTTCTTTTCCTGTATAATCAGAACCCAGGATACGCAGGTCGCCAGGAGCTTCCCGAGAACCTGAAGATCAACTTCCGCTCTGTGGCCATGATGGTTCCTGACCGTCAAATCATTATTCGGGTGAAACTGGCCAGTTGTGGGTTTATAGACAACATGGAGCTGGCCCGCAAGTTCTTCACTCTTTACAAGCTGTGTGAGGAGCAACTGTCCAAACAGGTAATAGAAATGGATGAGATCTGAGTGCAAAATGTGACAGTTATTAGACTTTAGTATTTGAACTTCTTGCGTTATATTATTGGATGAATTACAGTGTTTGTAATGCAATGATGCAAGAATGACAAAATTATTGAATAGGAAGCAAAGAAGGGTCTGCACACTAATGATGAAGCCAAGCCTAAACCCTTATGGGAATCCTGGGGCTTATAATTACATAAAATAGGGAACTCCTGTACTTTCTGGTCCAGACACATGGGAAATTTACTTTAGTACAATCAGAGTTCCCAAGGTCAAAAACATAAGAAACCCCACTAATACAACATATCACAACAACTGAGAATACACCAACACACAGGGCAGGTCCCTTTTGACAATGTTTCCTTGATGGATATCTAATGAGGAAGCTTGACATTATGCATGAATGTTTGCTATGGACCTCTGAGTGCAGAGCCTTGTTTTCTTCATTGATCTTACATTTCTTAGTCACTATCAGTGTCTAAAGCTATGTCCCTCACAATGTGGTCTCAGGTCTTCAACTACAAGTTAGTTCATGTTTTTTAGTTGAATTATTTTCTTGGCATCATCACAGTGAAGATTATCGACTACTGGAATAAATGCTTGTTGCAAAGGCTTGAAACGTAGGGAAAGTAAATACGTTTTGCAAACAGATGAATGATGAATCTAAAATGCTGTTTGTGATTGTCCAGGTTCACTATGACTTTGGCCTACGGAACATCCTGTCAGTGCTGCGAACACTGGGAGCAGCCAAGCGAGCCAACCCCAGCGACACGGAATCCACCATCGTTATGAGGGTCCTCAGGGACATGAACTTATCCAAACTGGTCAGTCTAAAACAGGATCAAATACAGTGGTGCTAGATAGAATAAATAGAGCTAGAAATTGAACTATTAGGATTTTTTGATGAATTTTCATGAGCAGAAAATATAAAAAACTACAAAGTCAGTAATCAAAGGTAAGAGCAAAAAAGAGTAAATAATCACAACACACAGACCATAATATCACCAGTTTTGTGTGGGTTTTTGCTAACATCTCTGTGTGCGTGCATGTGTGTTTATTAGATCGATGAGGATGAGCCGCTCTTCCTCAGCCTGATTGATGACCTCTTCCCTGGCATCCAACTTGATAAAGCAGGCTACCCTGAACTAGAGGCTGCCATCGACAATCAGGTAGGAAGGAGTGAGGGATGAGTTTGTCTGTGTTTGAAAGGGAGAGTGAAATGGGAGAAATACAGTAGGATGGATGGAGGATTTGAGGGAGAGAGAGAGAGAGAGAAGAGGCTGAGTAAATTCAGGCAAAAGACTAATGGACTGTGTGACTGCAGTATCTTTCACGCCACTCTTAAACGCCTCAAGATATAGCACCCAAAGGGATACAAATGGTGTCATTTACCATCTGCCAAGGACCCCCAGTAAACACAGTACAGAGAAAATAGAAAGTAAGAGATACTGGAAAATGTTTGGTCTTTTAAATTACAGCCTACTGGTGTCTGTGTCTTCATCATGTGACAGTGATGCAATGATTTATGCTTGCTGTTGTATATCTGCATGTATCTTCTTTAAATGCGTGTGAGCGTGTATGTGATTCAATGTCAATAATATCCTGCTCTCACAGTATCAGAACATGTCATACTACAACCCTGATTCCAAAAAACCTGGAATGCTGTGTAAAAACAGAATAATAAGAAGATAATTTTCCAATTATTTTTCATATTGACTCAAATGAAAACAGCAAAAAGACAATATATTTAATGTTTGACCTCATCAACTTCATTGAGTTTTGTAAATATCCACTTATTTTGAATTTGATGCAGCAACGTGTTTCAAACAAGTTGGGACAGGAGCAACAAAAGACTGTGAAAGTTGTGGACTCATCCAAAAACACCTGTTTGGAACAGTCCACAGGTAAACAGGTTTATTGGTAACAGGTGATAGTATCATGATTGGGTATGAAAGGTTCATCCTGGAAAGACTCAGTTGTTCACAAGCAAGGATGGAGAGAGGTTCAACACTTTGTCAAACACATGATTGTATAAAGGAGATTACTATATGGGCTCTGGAACACAGTTAGTTTCTAAATGATTGCATTCTGTTTCATTTACATTTTACAGTATTTAAACTTTTCTTGGAATCGGGGTTGTACTTGATATACTTATATGCTCAGTAAATAAATAACAAATGTTGTTGTTTTTTTCTTTTAAGTAAGTAAATATAGTAGAATTGCAGCTGTGTGTACTCTAATTATGTTCCCTCAGGTTGAGGATGCAGGTCTGATAAGCCACCCTCCCTGGAAGCTGAAGGTCATCCAACTGTTTGAGACTCAGAGGGTCCGACATGGCATGATGGCCTTGGGGCCCAGTGGGGCCGGAAAGACAACTTGCATACACACTCTGATGAGAGCCATGACAGGTGGGGTTTTGTGCACGTTTTGGGATGCATGTTCAGGAAAGAGACAAAGAGACAAAGTTCTGTTTCAACATTGGCTGTTGTTGAAACTCGTGTATGTGTGTGAGTGAGCCAAAGACAAACAGAGCAACAATCATCCTTTTCTCTCTTCACACAAATCAGTGCACAAGTTGTTGTTTGTGTACTGATATTTGTTTGAATAAATTTGGTGTGTTTGATATGCTTACCTTACAAATGTCTCTGTCAACATCTTTCTTCTGTCAGAGTGTGGTCAGCCTCACAAAGAGATGCGCATGAACCCCAAAGCCATCACAGCACCACAGATGTTTGGTCGACTGGACGTGGCTACGAACGACTGGACTGACGGCATCTTCTCTACACTTTGGAGGAAAACGCTGAGAGCAAAGAAAGGTCAGAAAAAAAAAAATTAAAATACAAGTGATTATCAATTAACATTTGTCACAATGTTCTAATTCATATAGATTAAATATGTGTAAATTAGAGAGTATTGAATCTTTATAAATGTTATATTTTATCAGCTAAAGGTTAATATTGAAAAATGGTGCTTATGATTATATGCCTTAGGATTCCTGTTGCCAAATACCATAGGTGTGGTCTATAGGAAGCTTAGCACAAGCTGTCACAACTGTTTAATGAGCAAATAAGGGAGCGTGGCTTCATAACAGCATCATCTCCTCGAAGTTAAATAAGAGGAAGAGGGAAAACATGAGAGTCAGTCTATGCTGCAGAGAAGTTTAAATATCCTGGGACACGCTCGCATCCATAGTTCAAAGCAGCACCAACAGCTGTTTGATCTTCCCACACAGTTCTAATCCTACACACTTCATTAAAAATGCGCGCATTGGTGGGAATATACATTACGTGTGTTTGCTTTTATGTGTCAAATTATGCATCTGATGTCCTCAGTATACGTTATTCTGGTGCTGTTATGCATCCCATATGTTTGTCGATTGCCGTTGTGCTTGCTCTTCATGCTCGTGCAGCTTGTTGCTTTGAGCCGACAGGAATAAACTGTCGAAAAAGCAGACGATGTGGAGATGTGACAGGGCTCCTGCATGAAGTATTCTACAAGGAAAAGAAACGCCTTCTGAAAATAGGCTGTACCTATATTGTGATTCAACAGATGCGGCAACAGCATCCCAAACCTGATCTGCTTAATGACATCTGTGTAGAAATGCGGCTGATGGCTCCTGTGCATGAAAGCTGTCTTACTGGTAGTGAATTGTTTTGACTCTGTCCAAACTATGACGACTCCTGTGGTTAAAGACCATAGAAATTTAGGTCACAGAGCAACATTAAACATCAGTATCAGAACAAAAGAGCATATTTATCTCAAGGGGTCTGAACCACAGTCATTGATGTCACCATCAAAATTGTATGATTTTTCCTGACAGACAAAGTATTTTTTTTTTTATCTAAGCTTTTCTATGATTCTTGTTATATTGTAGAACCAAACCATATGAGCAGTACAGCATTTTATTAAACTCCTTAGCAGTGTGGTGCCACCTTTACTGCGCACTAAATGTATATTCTGAGTCCTTTCCATCCTGTCGACTAGCCAATAATCATCATGAATAAAGCATTCAGTCATGCATCATGTCAGATTCATATCCATGGAAACAAACAAAACCGCTGTTTTCCCTCTCAGGAGAGAACATCTGGATCGTCCTGGATGGACCAGTCGATGCCATCTGGATTGAGAACCTGAACTCAGTTTTGGATGACAACAGAACCCTGACACTGGCGAATGGAGACCGTATACCCATGGCTCCCAACTGTAAAGTGGTTTTCGAGCCACATAACATCGACAACGCCTCCCCAGCCACCGTCTCCCGCAACGGCATGGTGTTCATGAGCTCTTCCGTGCTCAACTGGAGCCCCATACTGGAGGTGAATCGACTCAGTGAATAAATAATTTGATGGGGTTTTTTTTCTCTGCACAAGCATTTCAAATGGTGGTGTTTATATTATAATATGTACCTCGAGATCAGTGGTTCCCAGAGTGGGTGCCTTGAGGAGGGGCCACGGGTGCTGCAACATTTATCATATCATTGCTTATTTATTGTGTTTTTAATAACTGTTCACCACATTTAAATGTCATTTGTTGCATTTTCGATCATATCACAATGCAAGTAAAAAAAAGCAATAAATATTAAAATCAACAAATTAAAAACTCTTTCATATACGCAGCTGTTGCCAGTTCTCCTTGAAGCGCAACACACTTTCAACTTCAAGAGTTTTCAGGAGTCGGAAAAATAGCCACTGTCAGAGCAAGTGATGGAAAGATTTGACACGGTAGATAGAGCTCAAAGAAATGCTGCTACATCTCCGCCCTCAGCACGGTCTGACAGGACAGAATCTGATCCGGCCAACAAAATTAGGCCGAACACTACTTTGATAACGGCAGTTTTTCTTGCTGCTTGTGGAAGACACATATCCATCATTGTCTGACCTGGTGGTATTGCACAGTCTTGCCACCATATAATTACCATCTGCTTCTGTCAGCCCTTGTCTACATAAAGACAAGACAATGAACTGCCTGTCAGTGGAGTCAGACCTGCTGGTTGTGCTCTCTCTTCTGCAACTGTTTTTTGTTTTCTTTTTTGTACACCATAAATCTAAGATCATTTTAATTTATATAAATAAAAATGAAACAAACATATTGGCATATTTAATTGTAATCATTTCTTTTAAGTTAAATATTTATCTGTGAGTGACTGAGAATGGGCCTTTATCACTAATTAACTTTCTTTTAATTTAATGTATAATAAGATTAAATCTAACATCATTAAAACTGATTAAATTGTTGAATAAACATAAAGACTGCCCAGATTTGGGTATGACTAGTCATTTCAATGATCAATATTCTCAGTAGTAAACATGTGTCTTGGTTCAGTGGACTTGACATTTATGTATTCAATCTAATCTTAATTAACTGCAATGATTTGTTTGTTGTTCTCAGGGCTGGTTGAAGAAACGCTCCCCCCAGGAAGCAGAGGTGCTGAGGGAACTCTTCTCCTCCTCCTTCTCTGAGCTCTACTGCTTCTGTGTGCAGTCTCTCGAGTTCAAGATGGACATGTTAGAGGCCTTTGTCATCATGCAGTGCATCAACATGCTGCAGGGACTCATACCACCAAAGGTCAGGTTACAGCTGTTCTCAATTCCCATCCATGGGACACTCAGACGGCACTTGTTGTATGTATCAGAGGAGGGTAATTCATGCTGCCAGGACAAAATGATCACTGGAGTAGAAGGCATTTGAAGCCCATAACAACTAAAGGATCAATAACATGTTAAGTACTTGTATTACTTCAGGTTGTAAAACATTTGTAAGCTCAGTATCACACAGATAACTAAAAGAGTGAAATAACCTTTTGCCCAGATTTCAATCGCACAAATTGAAAAATTACTGTATCTCCTGATAATTTCAGAAGGAAAGTCAAACTGACACCACCAGCAGAGCTAGAACAGCCTTAATTATGCCACTTTGTATAATTAGGGCATGAATCCAGCAGTAATACAATTGTTTTGTTTTTCTATCTTGCTCATTTTTAAGGTCACCAAGATGGAACTGTCATTACAATAACAGTAGTGGTGATTAAAAATTATTAGATGTGTGTTTTTTTGAGCTTGAGCCAATAAACCAAAAAAGGAACTATATTATATAACTATATATATTTTTTAACTATATATATTTTTTTAACTTTTTTAACTATATATATTTTTTAACTATATATTTTTTTTTCCTCTACAGGAGCAGTGTGGTGAGTTATCCAGAGAGCACTTGGAGCGGCTCTATGTCTTTGCCCTGATGTGGAGCACCGGGGCCTTACTTGAACTGGATGACCGGAGAAAGATGGAGATCTGGCTCAGAGGGAACGACGGCATCTGTCTGAACTTGCCGAATATTCCTCTGGACAGTGAGGACACCATGTTTGACTACCATGTTACAGCAGAAGGTACGCGTGCATTGATAAACAGATGCTATCACCTGTCGATTAGATGCCAGGGAATATCGGAGCTGTGCCTCATGCTGCACTAGCAGGTGTCTGTTTATCAAATTCTACCGTGAGATATGAAAAAAAAATTCAATTTTAAGATAAGTTGGAAGTGTCGCTGTCCTATTTTGTACTAAACTCTACACTACGGTTTATTTTCCTTCCAGGTCGGTGGGTGCACTGGAGCACCAGAGTGGAGGAGTATGTTTACCCATCTGACATAACCCCAGAGTACAGCTCCATCCTGGTCCCCAACGTGGACAATGTTAGGACAGACTTCCTAATTCAGACCATCGCCAAGCAGGGGAAGGTGAGGTTTGCTAAAAGAAAAGCCTATGAACGCTGCCAGGATGTTGACAGTCAAAAACACATGACCTGAAAAGGACATTTTAACAGGAACATTTAGTATACACACAACCCTTTTCCTAGCTTCTTTAAGGCTTACATTAAAGGTCTTAGAGAGGGTAGCACTCGTTTAATCTCTTTGCTATTCAGTGTGTAATGCTTCATTTATTCCCGGATACAGCTGAGTGGACACACATTCATGCAGTTCGGATCAATAACATGGCAGGATGGCTGGATGCAGCCTGGCTCTTCTAAAAAAAAAAAAAAAAAAAAAACAGATTAAAATGACTGTGGTCGATACTCTGCTTAAAAGCCCATCAAATGCTCCACCACGTGGCATTCATCATGGGGCCCGTGTGCGCATTTGTGCATATGCATGTGCGTGGGAGTCATTCACATTCATAATGACACAAGGGGGTAAGAGCAGGGAGCTTGTGCACGTTGGTGTGTTTTTAGGAGGTGGTTTGTGTGAGGGTGAGATTTTCATTCATACTTTCATTCCTTTTTAAAGATTTTGTTTTTTTCAAGAGGCTGATGGATCTAAATTGTGAGCAAAAATGGTTGGATCTGAAAATAAAAAGTCATTATGTCGAGCTGTGATGAAGATTCATGAGTTCAATAGATTATAAGGCTGATACACAGGCACCCAAGCAGCACCTGCAGCATTCCTGTTAATTAGCTCTGGTCTGTTAGTTGTGTCTGTCACCATAGGTTTTACCATTAACAACTGCTCGTTCAGGTGATAATGTGATGATCCAACACCCGAACTGTGATCTTAAATTAAATCCCTATCCCTATTATGGGCTGTACTATTTGATTTGTCAGCTCTTACTCATCTTCCTCGCTGAGATTTTAACACCAAAAGGCCAACACATGGTTTTAACAAATGGATCTGCCAAAAACAGCTGTTGTCATAATGAATAACTAGCAATCCGTGATCAACATATTCAGCAGTGAAATAAATTACCTTAAGTCTTCAATTGCGCTTCAAACAAAAAAATCCAATAAGGCTGACAATTGTCTCTTTCTCATGATATTTCTCTCCTTGTCATCTATTGTCTGTCTGTATTGACTTATGAGCCGTGTGTCCTTTTGTTATATCACTGCCATGAGAAATAATAGTTTTTAATGACTTAATTAAATCAGAATTAAACAAATAAAACATAATAATTAACTCTCATATTAGCATCTATTTGCATGGACTCTTCATCATCTGTGCATATAGAGCTCTGTCTTCCATGACTTTTCCCTGATGGACACGACTGTACATTTTCCCAGGCGGTTTTACTGATTGGAGAGCAAGGCACAGCCAAAACTGTCATCATCAAGGGCTACATGTCAAAGTATGATCCTGAGACCCACATGGGCAAGTGTCTCAACTTCTCTTCTGCCACGACACCGCTCATGTTCCAGGTAAAGCAGAGCCATCTGTTTTCTCTCTTTGGGTTTAACAGCCTGCTGCCATGTGTGTTAACTTTTCATGGATTATCCTGAACTTGTGAAGTAATATTGATCGATGTCTGGTCTGATTAATCATGTACAGGCTGGGAGAGCTGTCTTTTCCCTGTACATGGTTCAGGTGCACATTGATCAAGCTGTGACTATGGATTATGTCTGAGTGAATTTACTAGATCTGTTTTTCCTTTTTCTGTCTCTCACCTGTTGCTGTCTTTTTCATCACCACATGTGTTGCCTCATTTTTTTTCTTTGCCCCCCCCTTGCTTTCCTTTCAGAGGACGGTAGAGAGCTATGTGGATAAGAGGATGGGGACCACTTATGGACCCCCTGCTGGGAAGAAAATGTCCATTTTTATAGATGATATCAACATGCCTGTCATCAACGAGTGGGGAGATCAGGTTAGAGATCATGTTTAACATTGTTGAATTGAAAAATTAAAAATATCCTTCCACTGTCTACCTAAGTTAATGACACAATTCTAGTTGTGTCCTTTTGTTCTGGAATCCCATTAAAGGTCATTTCATTTCAAGTAGTTTTTTCAATTTATCAGCCTTTGGACAAGATAATTTTGCACATTTCTGTGACCTAATTAAACAATACCAGTCAATTGAAGTGATGATATCAGCAAAGAGGAATGCCAACATAAGCTAATAACAACCTCTTCCTTCTAGGTGACAAATGAGATTGTTAGGCAGCTGATGGAGCAAAATGGCTTCTTCAATCTGGAGAAACCGGGAGAATTCACCAATATTGTGGACGTGCAGTTCCTGGCAGCTATGATCCATCCGGGAGGAGGCCGTAACGACATCCCACAGAGACTGAAGAGGCAGTTCTCTGTCTTTAACTGCACCCTGCCCTCCAATGCTTCCATTGACAAGATATTTGGTGAGCTAAAAGGTTGCATTGTTGCTGATGTATGTTTTAAATTAAAACAGTTGATTAATGTTATGATGTTATCAACACTGATGTTGATGATACCACAGTGGCAACTTACTCAAATACAACAAATCATGAAGATAATATTTTCTTGCAATTTAAATGATTCACTGCATTTTTTTGTATGTCAGTATGTTTCTACAGTAAGGAACTTGTACATGTTATATGACAGCGTGTCCTGTCTCTTAATCTAATACACTGATAAAAATTATACGCTTTTGTTGCTTTGCTCAAACGGCCCTTACCCCACCATCCTCGTCACTGTATAGGTGTGATCGGCGTGGGCCACTTCTGTGCACGTCGTGGTTTTGCCAGCGAGGTTCGGAGCACCGTGTCCAGCTTGGTGCCTCTGACCCGCCGTCTCTGGCAGCTGACCAAGGTCAAGATGCTTCCGACTCCGGCTAAGTTCCACTACATCTTCAACCTGAGGGATCTGTCCAGGATCTGGCAAGGCATGCTCAACACCAGCGCTGAGGTGGTCAACTCTGTCCAGGTGGGAAGATTTATGTTATTAAGAGAGCTGGTTACATTAGTAGATTACGATAGTGGTTAAAACTGATTTCTTTATGTACATGCTGTATATAGTTTTATGCTTTTTCAAGAATGCACATATATGACAAATCATTCAGACTGGGAAAGTATTGCTAAAGTATGTGAAATAATTGAATTGAAAGTGTGGTGTAGTGATTCAGAGTGCTGTATTATACACCAGAGGAATGCGGAGACCCTGACAGAGATTGATCATAACCCCCTACAAATGATGTCGAGCTGCTGTAAGACTACATGATGTGTTTAAGATATAATGTATTTACAGTATTGGAGAGAGTCAGAAGTGTTCGCTTGGCAGTGAAGAATAGACAATTCTCACATTGCAAGCTCAGTTCTTGCTGAGGTGGCCAACTCCCTGTTGGTTTGTGGCCTCACTGAATAATTGAATACAATGAAATATATCTCCTACCTCAGGCTGCTCAGAGTCTAGGCAAATATGCTCAACATCCCCTGCTGAGGCTGTCAGCTCAACTCGGCAGACTTAGAAGACGGCACAGGGCAAGGCTAGAATCAAATGAAGCACAAGCAGAATACGAGAATATAGAATAGACGGTTTTGATGAGGTTGCTGAGCAGAAGTCCTACATCAATACATCTAATCAATGTCTGGCTTAATGGATTTCAGCACAAACAAACAATCCAGTGTGTCTCTGCTCAATGCTTTTCTTTGCTCGTGTGAATCTTTTTCATGTAGTCATCAAGCTCATGCAATGATTCCATTAACAAATTAAACAGTTCCTCCCAATCAATGCTATTTATCCTGTTGGCTATGCTCTCTGTGTCTATGTATGCAATAGAGAAGAAATTGGTAATTAAATGAGAATAAAAAAAAATAATAATAAAAAATGTTTGCAGGTGCTGCTGTCATTGTGGAAGCACGAGTGCAAACGTGTGATAGCTGACAGATTCACCATGCCCGAGGACGTGGAGTGGTTCGACCAGGCTTTGGCCAAGCTGGTAGAGGAGGAGCTTGGCGAGGAGCACAAGAACATCGTGGACTATGGAGTCGACGGTTACTTTGTCGACTTTCTACGAGACGCACCTGAGGCTACAGGTAACACACCGATCAAGTAGAAAGACATGGAAAATTTCAAGAGTGTTCTTAAAAAATAACTGGAATTTGCCTTTATATTGTGACAAATGTAAGATGTTGTTTCTTCACAGGGGAAGAGCCAGAAGATTCAGACTTCGATTTGCCAAAGGTGTACGAGCCTATGGAATCATTCGAGAGTTTAAAGGAGCGTCTCAACATGTTCCTGAGCCATTACAATGAGAGCATCAGAGGTACTGGCATGGACATGGTCTTCTTCCAGGACGCTATGATCCATCTGGTCAAGGTACTTCAAAGTTTAGCCATACTGATGTGATTAAGGTAAAGAATCAGTAATATTAGCAACAAGTTACAGAACAGAATCATATGTCACCCATTAGAAGTGCGTGGCGGTGAATTTATCCACAGGGACGTTGCACTCTGGATGTATTTTCTTATTTGCTGTGTTCAGGACGTTTCTGGGCGTCAACCTTTGGGCTGTGGGTGTGTGTGTGTTTCAGCCAATAACAGCATGCAGGGTGTGAGTGTGAGCTCGTAGCGACTGTGCCAGATCGTACTCACACGTCCTTCTTGTGTCGTTGGGCTGGGAATGACAACTTTAAATATTGTGTTTACAAACCGCAACAGAAAAATCCCACTCAATCTGCCTTTAAATTCAAATGTACAAACATAAAAAAAAGCACACTCAGCCTTGAGACAAGGGCAACCAATTGGATTTGTGTCTGTGGCCTAGAGACAAAAGCATGGTCATTTTTTATTGAATGGTCAAGCTTTTGCATTTGAAAGCCCTCAGATGAGCCCAGACAGCTTCAAGCCCAAAAATATTCTGCTGGTTTTGCCATAGTACAACTCCATTTGTGGAGCTTTAAGCACCCTCTCGCTCACTTGCACTTCCACTCACACAAAATCTCCCACTCTGTCTCCCTTGCTTGTTTTTGTCCTTCCTCCTTTTCTCACAACTTGGCACATATATACAGTCATTTTTATTAATCTAAGTTTTGTGTGTATGTGTGGTTTTGTTTGTGCAGGTGTCGAGGATAATCCGGACACCCGGAGGTAATGCCTTGTTGGTGGGTGTTGGGGGTTCAGGCAAACAGAGCCTGACCAGACTGGCCTCATTCATAGCTGGATATAAGATCTTCCAGATCACTCTCACACGGTAATAGGTGTATTCACGCACGCACGCATGCACGCACGCACGCACGCACGCACGCACGCACACACACGCACACACACGCACACACACACACACACACACACACACACACACAAACAGCAGTCATTCCTTATCCATGCACCCTAACCCTACCTATACTATGTACATGCTTAATTTTAGTGATAATTGTATCATTATAATCCCAAATATGTAACAGTTTTATTTAAAAAAAAATTGAGTTTTCAGGACTGTCATTATTTCACGTAGACTGAAAAAAGGATGACTGACAATTCCTCTGTTTCAATCTGACATCAACATGAGCACATCCCACACAAATGCTGTCAACGATCAGCCTTTTGATTTTCAGAAACATTCCAGCTGCTTCGGAAAAGTCAAGTATTTCCTTAATTATCCAGCAGGTCTGAATGAATTTGAGGCAGGTATTAAGTGTTGCAAAGTGTTATGGTACATAGTTGCTCATGATCCATGAGTTCTGAATGATATTGGGTCACTTCATCATCTTTACAGATATTCAATGACCACAGAAAAAACTAAAGCAAAGCGAATCCAAAAAGAGTGTGGCGTTTTGGATTTCATATCTACAGAGCATGAATATTCTGTCTTAGCTCTGACATTTGAGAAAGATTCAACATTCATCTTTCAGGAGCTGCAATCAGAATTAATTAATGGCCGGGACAGGACACCATCTGAAAGAAATGGAATCCGATTGATATTTATTGTATAATATCTGTGCAGCTCTTGCCCCTCGTCTCCTCTGCGGAACAATGTCATTGTCTCCTGCGAGACTCCCCTTTTTTTAGTGCAGTTGATTCATCAGAATAAGAAAAACTCTGCTCGGCTTCAACTCTGTCATTTATCCTCTGCTTTGCTCTGTCCTACACTTTGTCTGCCTCATTGTTCTGTGTCTCGCTCCGGCCTTTTCCTCGCTCTCCCAGCCTGTCAAATGTTTTTCTCCCTCAGCCCCCATGTGCATTTGTCGCTGTCATATTTCCTGCCAGCTCTTTTCATCACAGATTTTTAGTGTTTGGTATTAATATGAATGAGCCTCGTGTTTCTTCTCTTGCTTCACAAACCTCTGTGGAGAGAACAGCCACCTTGATTTTTTCTGCTTTTTCTTCTTTTATTACAGCACACACACACACACACACAGTTGCCTTTTACATACACATCCACTGCAGTTATGTCTCTTTTTCTCTTGTATACTCAGTTGGGCTCTCAATCTCAACGACATAAACTTTCTCATTGCTTCCATGTAAACTATCCCCTTAAACTCAGTCATCCTGACTCTCTTACTCTCTTGCTAGAGCTTTTATGGATTCGGTTTCACACCCATGTTTTTATGCAATAAAATACACCCATTCATCTTCCACTCTTGCCTATCTTTCGTCTCACTCGCCATAATTCATTCAAGTTCGCACACAAGTGCACAAAAACAGATGGAGGTACATTCGAAAAACAAGCGACAAGGACGCTGCTTGCTTCTTTGCTGCCTTTCAAGCCAGAAATCTATTACTCTATTCACACCTTTTGCCACTTCAGTTAATAAAAGCACCTGCGACTTGAAAATCCAAACGACACCTTTCGATGTTTGCACACAGACACATACACACAGTCGGGTTGTCAATTTTTCATTGCAACATGCTGCACAGAATATCCATATTCAAAGCCAGGCTGGCAGATCACTGCTCAAAATCATTTAATCATGAAGATTTAGAGATGTCTTGTGAAGTGATCGTATGTTTTACCGAGGAACTGAACTCTGCCTGTCACAGGGATGCCACTGTTGTCAGAAAAAAAAAAAAAAAGTAATTTGCAATCTCACACTGTGATGGTGGCTTGAGTTCAAACGGTACATCACTTCTAACTCAAACAGCAGCATTCAAGTAGTCAAATTTATTCAGTTATAGTCACACTGTATGTACACACACAAACACACACACACACACACACACACACACACACACACTGTTTTCCTTTTTATCTCGTTCTCTCTGTCAGCTTTGTTTGGTCTGACAATAGCAGAAGAAGAAAAAAAATCACAACAGCATATTCATATTATGCCTTCTGTTTTTTCCCAGCTCATACAACACAACCAACCTGATGGACGACCTGAAGGGTTTGTACAGAACAGCAGGCCAACATGGCAAAGGCATCAGCTTCATCTTCACCGACAACGAAATCAAAGACGAGTCCTTCCTGGAGTACATGAACAATGTGCTGTCGTCTGGAGAGGTCAGGAACACATGCTACACACACATTTAATTTTTACTTGTTAAATGTGATGAATGCATGTAATAAGAAATGTAAAAGCTGCTTGGAGCTCTCTGGGTTTTCAGCTACTGAAGCAAAAGTTCCCCTTGGTTTTGTGCTGTAAGTAGGACTGATAGCAGGAATCTGCATTCTGACTCATAGAGAGCATACCAGAAATATAGTGTAGGTCAGCACTGGGGCATGAATAGCCTTAAACATTAGTAAATATTTGAATTCATTTTAAAATTGCCAGGCAAGACAAGGGGCAAAAGTATTTGCAAAAAGCATCTGCAAAACTGAAAAGACATACAGCTGCATTTTCCACCAGCTGAGGGCGAGACAGTCAATACAGGACAGGCAGATTTTTGAAGCTTGGATTCAGAAAAATATCTGAGTTTCAACATGTTCTGCAGCTGAAGACAGGAAGAAGACAGAACAACCTTCGCCATCTTCACTTAATTAGCAGGTCACATACACAGTATACAACAGCTCAGCTAGGTTCAGGTCTGACTGACTGGCTGAATGACTGATACAATTCCTATGGTAAACCCTGGTCTATGTGCAAAAAAATCAAATTTTGAGGCATGGATGGAGGCATAGTCATCAATACCTGTTATTGTTCATTTCAGGTGGGCCAAATGGAGAATAAGCATGTAGAGAGCAACTCCTAATATCTTTACATCTTAATAATAATAATAATCTAATAATGCCACAGTATTAGTCTGTGAATAGTGTCTTCAACTAAACATTTCCCAATGCATTCAGTATACACACACATATTTTATATTTAAGTGTAATTTACCAGAGATGTGATTGAAAAACAGATCCTATCTTTGGCTAAATACAATAATAAGAGTGGTGCTCAAAAGGAAAAATATGGGTTATCTCTTTCTCCCTTTGCACCAATGTGCTTTTCTGATTAATTATATTTTAATGAATGCGCTGGCACATCAGTGTTTTTTCGGCAGTTTTCATAATGGAACGCAGACACTTAATTATGAGGAAAGGCTTCTGTGGATACAATAAGCTGCTGCACTGCCTCAGATACTTACATTGACATCATCTAGTTTGTACGGCATAAAAGCTTCACTACTTTTGTTTTGCTGCTGAAACTGAAAGCTGGCAATTTGCCCACTTGTGAAATAAACATTTCATGACCATGATGCCAAAGCAGCGACGGCACAGACCAGAGAAGAGAGCGCTTCGTCGTATTCATCTGAGCAGTGCAATTCAATCAGATTAAAAAAAGAACAAATAGCATTTTCCCCCCGTCAATACGACAGCGTTTCACAATTATTGTCTCATCGATTTGGATGTAGTGAATTGAAGGTGTAGCTGACAGGAGAGACCCACAGCCAGGTCTTCTCTGTGCTGCAGCGCTCGGCATCACAGCTGCACAATGGCTTTCTCTCCCATTGTAAATGCTCTGTGACGGTAGCAGGTAACAGCAGGTAGCCTCGAGGTCAAGTGCCACCATTTGCACATTTCTCATGTGCCATCCCAGAATCTATTCCTCTGGATCCAGCGGCTTTGGCGTAACTGGAGAAAATAAAACATTTGTAAACTCTCTTTTCCCTCACACCTGCTCCTCTTTTTGTGCCGTCCCTCCCTGCTCCCATTCATCCTTTTCCTCTTCCCATCATTGTCTGCTTCCCCTCCTCTTCTGTCTTTCCCTTTCCCCTATCTTTCTCTCCCTGCTCCTCCATTCCCACTCTGTAGTCCTCCTCTTCATTGTTGTCCTCTTTGTCTCCTCACCCTTCCCTGTTCCTCCTGGTTATTCATGAGGCTCTGAGCCCCTTCCTCCTCATCCATATTTTCCTTTACACCTCCTCTCCAGATAATCCTGTGTCCTCCTTGCCTTCTCTTCCAGTTTATTCTCCTCCCATCATTTCCTTTATCTCCTCTACCTCCTTTTTCTCCTCCTTCCTCCTGACTGTCATGTCTTCATATTTAAGGACAGTGCTGTAAAAAAAACAGCACAGCAATGACCTTGTCACCAAAGATGAAAAAGGGGACCTGTGAATGGCAAAAGTTGAGAGAGCACCGAGTAGTTCAAGATCATTCAGGAAAGTCTGCCTGCTATAAGCTGATAGGGCCGAGTGAGCTAATTACTATTTTATGCACGCCTAATGTCAAGCTATTTAAATTATATACAGTATCTTGCTCGCAGTCACTTCTGCACCAGGCGGCTACTCCTACTGCTGCTCTGTGCTGACGTCGGAGCCTCGCTGCTTTTTACCCTGCATCATCCAGGCTCCCACTGCTTGGTTGTCTATGATGTGTGGAAACAGGGCATCTAAATGCTGAGCATAAGCAAAGATCATCATAAGAAGCACCTGCAGGAGTAATGGAATCTTTTTGTTTGTATTAATTTTATCTTCTTGTCTATACTTTTTGTTGCTGTCTGTGAAAAGAATGTTTGATTCAACCTAACAAGGAAACATTTATAATTAGCCCTACAGAGGCTACTTTAAAGGAAATCTTTCATATAATTGCTGCTGTATATTATGCACCCACTGATTGATTTACACATCCCCATCCTCCTCTGATTCTGGATGTTTGCCATCACCTCAGCCGCGATGATGTTCAGCAAAGCCATCACGATGATGGCTGGCGAGCACTTTCAGGGAAAGACGTGTAAACACGGGGACTTTTTTTGAAGATTGAATGCATGCAATCTTCTTCTCATTTTTCAGCACACCCTTGAATCTACTAAACAAGATGGGGTTTTTTTGCCTCTGCTTCCTCCAGTATTACAGAAATGTAATCTGATGGAAATCCTTTTTTGGACTTTCTTTTACTTTTGCCTCTTCTGTCTGTGGATGTAGTCCTCGTGATTTTCTGTTCAAGTTTTCTGTTCAAGTTGTGCTTTCACTGCGGTTGAATTGATCAAAGCAGGACACTTGTACAAACGTACACCTATACAAAATGTACATGACATATGAAATGCAGCAAATCTATCAGTATCAGTATCTACTCGGTGTGATGATTCCAAGTGTATAAAACTTCCCTGTTATGTCATTCACACACCCTTGCACACATAAATCTTACTTTTCCTTCACCTCCTAGTTTTCACAGTTTTCAGCCTGTTTTCCTTCTCTTTGCATTTTCTGCTGACTTCATCTTACTTACATTTTCATTCTCTCTGCTCCTCCTTTTCCATCTGCTGCTCCTCTGCCTCATCAAGATAGCATCCCCATCCACAATCTCTCCTCCGCCCGCTCCTCTCTCTCTCTCTCTCTCTCCTTCCTCTTCCTCCCTTCCTACATAACAATTCATGCGGCAGCTGCTTTACCAGGGGGGAGATAAACAGAAGTGAGGACCAGGGGAGAATTTGCTGTCTGGGTGTTGTTTGTGTGCAGGTGAGAGGTCCGTGTGTGTCGTGTTTGTGTGTGAGGGAGAAAGTTTGTGTTTGAGAAGTGTGAGAGGATGACAGTGTGTGAGAGACAGTGACAGAGATGAGAAATGAATAAAGGAAGAGTGAGCTGTTAGTGTGAGGTTGTTGTTTATGTGAAAGTAAGCCGGCAGATGTTAGACACATGGTGCTTCTAACAGCGACACCTCCTGCCCCCCGCCCGCTCCCCCAAGACTCTCTCTCTCCCACTCTCTCCTGTCTCTGTTTCTTGCTCTCTCTCTCTCGCTCTGTAACTAGGGATTCAGGGAAAAGGTGCTAAAAGCAATGTGAAAGGATGCTGCACCGTGATCCCCTTAAGTCAAACCTGGACAAAGTGGGTGTGTCACCTCAGAGGGAAGATTTTCAGGCTAAAGCAGCATGAGGAGGATGAACAGTACCTGTAGCTGTGTGCCTGACAAACTGGAAAAAAAACATGCCCCAGTGAATTTAAATCAACTTTCAATGTCAGTTAGAGGAACAGTATGTAACTTTTCTGCATTCAAACGTCTGAAAACGACTCAATCTATGTTGTGTATTTAGTTGAGTTGTGCACTTGCGTCATCTCAAATGTTTCCAATGATGTTCAAATTCAAAGAAAGCCATAATTTTATTCAAGGTGCCTGTCATTGGCATTCTATCTGTTTTATTTAGCCAGCTCACCTCTGTTGTGTTGTTTGAGTCGCTCACTGGTGATGGAGCACGATTATTCATTTTCATTGGTGACGGTGGTTTAAAAATGAAGACTCCCATGCTACTTCACAATGTCACACTACACCTTATTATTTGGATTTGGGGAACCTTCATGGTAGAAATTGTCTTTAAAAATCAAACTACCATGAGTTATGGTAAGTGAGTATAAATGAGATACTGTGCTTTACTGGAAACAACAAAATTAGATTTATTCACCAGCTGCTGAACAATTACTCTTTTTTTTTTTTTTTACATCAACCATCTACAAGTATGGGACTGAGAAGTTTGACATAGATGTTGGAAAGTTGTATGTATATTATACAAGGGAAAATTTGCATTTGAATTCCTAAGCAATAAATACTTAATATTGCCAAACTACAGATGATTACCATGTCAGACTATTGTTTATGTATTGGAAGGTCTTTTCTTTTAGGTTGTACTTCTCAACACATTTACCACTAAACCTCACCTGATACAAAACCTACAGTTTACAAAATGTGAAGCGGTTCTGTGTTCACATAATAAACATCATTTTAGGACTAACAAACAAAAAACAGATGATCGAGAGGAGATGATAAAGATATATAACACTAATTAATGGCCGTGTGTGTCTCTGTGTGTTTCTCACCTCAGGTGTCCAATTTATTTGCTCGCGATGAGATTGACGAGATCCTCAGTGATCTCATCCCCGTCATGAGGCGAGAGTTTCCCAGGCGACCGCCGACCAATGAAAACCTGTACGAGTACTTCATGTCACGCGTCCGACATAATCTCCACGTTGTCCTGTGCTTCTCACCTGTTGGGGAAAAGTTCCGAAACCGGGCGTTAAAGTTTCCAGCCCTGATATCTGGTTGCACCATGGACTGGTTCAGCCGGTGGCCTAAAGATGCTCTTGTTGCAGGTACAGTTCAGAGACATTTAAACAGTAGCATTGGTTTCATACATAGCACACAAACTCAATCCTCCATCTAGAGAGGCTGCTGTTATTTTTGTCAGTGCTGTAAAATCAGATTAAACTGAGACGTTACAACAGTGATTTATCACTCAGTCAGTTTGTTAACAACGTGCCCCTTGTGCTCTCTAATTACTGACTTACTGTCAGATTAAAATTAGAACTTCTCAAATTGTCTTTGTTGGATGAGGAAGTGGCAGCAGTGAATTCCAGCAGCGTGACAGGAGTTGTCTATCATTTGTCTGTTATGTTATTAATCTTATAGACGTTGCTTCAGAAATGCCTTCAGCTGCACTCATGATGGTTTGTGATTAGTTTTTCATGCATATGTTTTATTTCAGATTTATATATATAGTAAGTCTTGATGCTTTCTGCAATTTTAAATTTGCACAGCTCATTTTGTTCTGAAAAACAATCTCTTGCAGCACATCCATTGTTAACATGTCAGACTGCTTTCAGAAAATGAATTGTGCAAATGTCAATATTTTCCTATTATCTCCTCCTCTTCCTTTCTGTTGCTTAATGTCCGTCCCATATTTCGTTCAGTCAGTAGAATGGCACAGATGTTGTAGTAATGCATGTAACCAGTAATCCATAATGGCCCGCGCAATTATGCAGCTGCTCCTGCTCCGACAATAATCAATTAGAATTTCCTCCAGCATGTCGGAGTATTGAGTGGTAAAGAAGCCTGAATAGATTTATGTTTACAATTGCCAATCTGGTTTGTGTGACCAATTTCCTCTTTCCATTCTCTGTGTTTTTTCTCCACTTAATTCTGCTCTCTGTCGTTCTTCCTCCTCCATCTTTCTGTCCCTAAGTGTCGGAGCATTTCCTGTCAGTCTATGACATCGACTGCTCCCCCCAGGTTAAAAGTGAAGTAGTCCAGTGCATGGGTTCCTTCCAGGATGGCGTGGCAGAGAAGTGTGTGGACTACTTTACGAGGTACAGTATTTTATTAAGCAGACTACCTCTGTGTCTACTAAGACAGTGCACAAACCGGGGACACTGCTGTTTGTGGTCAGTGTCTTAACCACCAGGCCACCAGGGTGTTTCTTTAAATATAACACTAATTTTAGACTCACATGTGAACCAGATTCAGAAAATCTTTCAGCACAAGACTAATAGCAAGTATGAGTTATTGAGTTTCTACTAAATGTGATCAAAGGTTAAAACAACATGTGGAAATGATTTTCCTACTTTAACTGATTTGAATCTAGATACCGACGGTCCACCCACGTCACACCGAAGTCCTACCTGTCCTTCATTCAGGGCTACAAGACCATCTATAAGGAGAAGAGGTCTGAAGTCCAGACCCTGGCCAACAGGTAAACAGACTGAAAGGATGAAGTTAAATACATGTTATACTTGTAATTACAACATATACTGTAGCACAGGAATTCAACATGGCATTAATTCCACTTTAGAGTCAGTAGCACTTACAGTTATGGAGAGTTGGTTTATATGTAGTCGTATGCTTGATAAATAAGATATAAGATAAAGTTGTAGAATCTTAAATCTGTAGACTGGTCTTTCTCTCAGACACCATGTGTGACCAGTCATAAGTGAGTCATCGATAATGAGGCATGATTAGTGCATTTCCTGAAAACAACAGAAGGTAGGTTTTTCAAAGAACTGTGTCACAGGTTGAACCCGTTCTTGGTCAATAGTTATCGACTCCCTAATGGCACCAACAGTGATGGATGATCAGGATGCATCCTAATGAAGTAAGCTGTCGTCAAAGGGGCCAGAACCATGAGTAACACAGCATACATAACCGACAGCATTAAAAGACGCCACACAACATTTCTGTGCTCCTTTTTCCACAAGTTTGAGTTCGTGTCTGCTTATCCGCCGTCCAAATATTTATTGGCCCTGCAGAAGGGATATCATTTAGAATCTTGATCAGACACATGTTACAAGCAGACCAAGGATGAAAAGCTGTTTTGCTGTTAAATAACAAGTATTTTCACCACCTGGCACCTAGTGCACCGCATATTCTGCCAGAATGTCATTTAGTTCCTCTTAAAGGTTGGAAATATTTCCAACAAACAGGACCTCAGGTGTAGATGTCCAGATCAGTTAATCTAGCACTCAGAAGCAAGGTGTAAGGGACGTGCTGGAATTACATGTGGCTTAGCTTATCATGCTTTAATATTTCTCCTGATCAGGATGAATACTGGTCTAAAGAAGCTGAAGGAGGCATCAGAGTCTGTAGCAGCACTCAGCAAGGAGCTGGAGGTGAAAGAGAAGGAGTTGCAGGTTGCCAATGACAAGGCTGATATGGTAGGTTTGAGGTTATTTTCTGGATATGAACATTTGTCATGTCATTCATAGTTATATTTTCCTGCAGGTGTACGTGTAGGATAAGCATGTGGATATGCATGAACAGCAGTAAAGTTAATGATGCGCCTCAGGATAAATGAATAAATTTATAACTTCATGAGTCACTCATAAAGTTTTAGTAACAAATATAAATTAGATAGAGAATAAATATAGGGAGTGTGTTCCTTTACATGCATTATAGAGTCCAAGAAGTATCCCACAGCTGTGTATGTAGTAGTTAGTAGTTTAACCCCAGATTTCCAGTTATTATTATCATCATTTGTGTCCATGTCAACGTTGCTGTTTGCCTCATATATTCATCTGATATTAAAATTTCAACACTCATGAGAATAACAGTTGTTTTTGTTTTGTTGATGGGAAAAAAGTTGAGATTGCACTGATTCATGGCCATATATTGTGCATGCAGGTATTGAAGGAGGTGACAGTAAAAGCCCAGGCTGCAGAGCGAGTGAAGGTGGAGGTGCAGAAAGTGAAGGACAAGGCCCAGGCCATTGTAGACAGCATATCGGCCGACAAGGCCATGGCTGAGGAGAAACTGGAAGCTGCCCGGCCGGCTCTTCAGGAAGCAGAGGCTGCACTGCAGGTACGGCACGGAAGTCACGTTACTGGTTCCCAGTTACTTTTAGATTTTAAATATCACTGTTTGAGCACTGCATGCTCTTGCTGCATGATCTTCTATCATAATACTACACAGCTATACACCAGAGGTCCTCTAAGACAGGACATCTGTTTTACCTCCAATCGATGAAAAAGTTATCTGGTGAGGTTTGTTAGTAGTTGCACTAACAGGGGTTCTTCCATCTTTATAATTGATTATCCCAGTCTATTGATCTTTAAGAAGCAACTTAAAATAATGCACTTTGAGTCAACGTCTTTTTAACTGCGTTGATACCTTACCCTAACTGTATGCATGCTGGTAGAAATGTGACTTTTGGTTTCCTTGTTTTTTTTCCCCTTCATATATTTTTGTCTTGGTCTATCTATCTAATGTCTAACACTTTGGATCGGCTGTGATTAAAGCTGACTCGACTCATGGCAGATTCAAGATTGCAAGTCCAGACCATAATAAAGCTTTGATTGTAATACATGATTTGTTCTCCATAAAATGCATATACTTTGAACATGTAAGGACTCCTTAATGTGGGGACGACAATATTACCTATAATAGATCTAAAAATAGTTTAATTTTTGGGCACATTTTTTAATTTAAACGTGCATTAACTGTACGTGGCTCTGGTGAATTCTTCTGAACTGTATGTATATAGTATTTGTATGGTTGTATTTTCACGCTTCTCCTCTCCTGACGATGATCAATTTCACTCCAGCCTTTTGCATCATGCAGCTCCCGCTCCTAATGACGTCCTTTACTACCCCTGTATTCTGATTGTCTGCGCGTGTGTTTGCCCTGCAAGTTAGCCTGCGGGTTAGAATTTGTCAGTAAGCCATGTTATGGAGCAGTTTATCGTGCTCCTCTGTGTGGCTTAATGTCTCCCATACCAATATGCTCCTCGCTCCCTCACTTTGTGTTGCTTCAGGGTGCCACTTAGAGCACTCTGCGGCTTGCTGTGTGATGCTGCATGCAGGTTTTGCCTACAGCCTTCCCTGCTGTGGTGTTTCTAAAGTTAGCATGGTGCTCTGGGGCCTGGAGCTGCGTTGTAATTAAAGCTGTCCTCCTGGGTAGATGGTTGCATACAGATCTCCTGTGGCAGATCCCTGATTAGAATTTTCATTTTGCTGATGCGATTGCTGATGCAAACCTGCAAACAGGAAACCCTAGGGCGCTTCATCTGGACTGATCATCATACATTTTGATCTGAGCCGTGGTGAAGGCTGGACTGTTGATTGACTGTTGAGATCTAAAGACATTTTGCCACTTATTCAAAGGACGCCTTCGCTTCCACTAGTTGAGAGATTGAGGCATTTACCATGAACCTCAGTTGGTCATTGACACCACAATGTGACATTAGAATCCTTCAGGCCACTTTCGTCTTGACATCAGCTTGAAAAACCTGGATGTTCGATTTGAAGCTTCATAGACAGTGAACAGTTTTGTTTCCTAGTTCATTTTCTATAATTGACTCTCTGCTAATTATAGCAGCCAGTGCACTTTGGCCAAAGACGATTTTTAACTCTTCAGGTGCCCTTGAAAAATAATCTGTATCTACTTTGTACAGGTTTCATTGGTTTAAGCACAAAACTGTGAATTTTAATAGAAACTAAATTACAAATATTTGCCTGAAATTCATCTGGCTTTAGGATGAACACGGTGCAAATTGGATTGCTCTCAATCAAGGTGCTGTTCAATCAGGAGTACATCAACTGTCTTCATTTATTGATCGTGTCAACATTACCAGATTAACACACTCCACAGGTTCACTTTTGACTTGTCTGAAGGACCAGGTAAAATATATTGCTCCGATAGAAATGCCATGACGTTAGCTAACTGAGCACAGGGACCAAAGGTTAATGCTGTTGTATGAAACTGTTTGATGTGTAAAAGTCCAAGGCAGGACATTAAGGAATAGATCTACATATTAATTTCTAGTTCCAATAGTGGCCAATAAGCTGATGGGTTATTTGTGATCAAGCAAGAATAATGTGCATTTTTTTTGTGTTAAAGTAGTTAGATATTGTCAGGCTAAGTTGAAATAATGAATTTCCCTATAGAGACATTTTCAGCGGAGAGGAGAGTTAGTGACTGTTTGGTGGCTGACTCTCTGGTGGGAGATTCACGCTACACTTGGGCTGATAAAACAGAGTGGAAATGGAGCAGGGTGGAGAGAGTGGGAATGAGGAAATGGGAGCGGTGAGGGGAGAGCAGAAATGGGGAAAGTGCAAAAAAAAAAAAAGAAAAAGGAGAGGAGATGAGAGGAGCGGGCAGGGGGCCTGATGAAGCAGCCAAACAAGCCTCACTGGGACATTTTCTGTACTCTCCTGCTGTCTCTCTTTTTAATCAGTCCCTTGAAGTAATTCTCTGTCCCTCTCTGCAGAAGTCCTCTCATTCTGTTGGATTTTATACTTACAGTCTCCATGCTTTCTTTATTTCCCTCCTCATCAATGCCTGTGGTTGAATTTCCTCTGCTTTAAATCTTCAATCTGCAGCGTTGTATGTAATTTCCTTTATATGTCATGGCATAAAAAAAGACGTGATGAAAAACAAATTATTTCTTTCTTTGTTTTCATCTCAGTTAATTGTCTCTCCACTCACCTTATAGAGTATCCTGGGTACATCCAATATGTTTGCCTACTAGAACCCCCTTTCTCTATTCAACCCCCCCACACACTCATTTCCTGTTCTCCCATTGACAATTGCTTTATTGTGATTAAAAAATATTGCTATATAAAAAAGGCATGTGTAAATGCTTTCCTTGTTTTACTGCTAATACACTGCTGTTCAATGTACTTGAAACATGCCTGTTGTTAATTCAGTTCTCACAAGCTGTCCAACATCATTGAACATTCAGATACAAGCCCGAGCTCTTCTCCCTCACATTTCCTCTCTCTGTACTCACTCAGACCATCAAGCCATCGGACATCGCCACCGTGCGAACACTGGGCCGCCCCCCCCACCTCATCATGCGGATCATGGACTGCGTGCTGCTGCTCTTCCAGAGGCGGGTCAACGCGGTGAAGATCGACCCAGAGAAGAACTGCAACACTCCCTCCTGGCAGGAGTCTCTGAAACTCATGACAGCTGGAAACTTCCTGGGCAGCCTGCAGGTACACTTGTTCACATCAAATTTACACAGTTGAGGCTGAGATAAGATATAGCTGCTGCAGAAGGTTTGCTCACGTATACTCTAAACCACAGGATTTGGGAGATATCATTGGAGCTATTTACCATATTAAACATGATACAGAATCATTGTACACATTGCTGTTGGACCAGACCCACATCACATATTCACCTTATTCCTGCACTTCCATAGAAATTATGTGACATTCTCTTCAGACTATAATCTTAAATTGGTGCAGGAAAAATCTAAATTATATCCTCTTCAATGATATAATAACAATAAAATATCCTGATTTAAGATGTTCCAAGTGCTGCATAAGTGTGAATGCATACAGCAGAGTCACAGCCTACACCTCAGCTAATCAGTGAACTGTATATACTGACATTAAACTCACTTCTTAATGGCTAATTAGTTGTTGTTGATGGCTGTGTGTTCTGATTAGGGCACAATGTTGGCCCCCATGCAGTCTCAGTCAGTCACTTCAAACCCAACCATTATGATATATTATATATGTTATAAATTATACTAATAAGAGGAAGAACACTAATGAGATGACAAACTACGTTTTCTTATCTGACAAGTGTATGCTCTGAGTTATTTTGGATCAGTAAAATTTGTAGTAGTTCAATGCCATGGCAACATTCATGAAATCAGGATAGTGTGTAAAATTGGCACAATCAGAGTGAAGACATCTTAAAGTCTTGGATTTTACTCCATGAATTTAAATCCACAATTTCCTTAGATTTGCCTCGACTTGTGTGGCTTTTACTCCCCTTCTTATAGTTTTTCAGTCTACCCATCTCTCTCACCATCTTTTCTGTTATTTCTATCTCACGTCTCTTGTCACCCAACGACAAATCTACCAGGTGTTTTATCTTACCTGGTGCACCTCGTACCTCGTGTTGTACGTGTGTATCTTTTATCTTTTTGCTTCCTTGCCTTTTTCTGCTCATCTTCCTTTTTCAGCCGCTCCTGCACGATCTTTTGTTTCCTCTTCTCTGTTGTTACTTTTACATTTATCTCTCCCTCATTTCTGCCTCTGAGTTCGTCTGTTCCCTCTTTACACTCTCCCACCCCGCCTGTCTTTCCTTTGTTCCGTCATTTCCTCTGCAGCTTTCACTACTTGCTCCACTTTCCATCTTTGATTTCCTCTATCACTACTGCTCCATTTATCAGCTTTATCCTTTCTTCATGTATTTTTACATTTTGTCTTTTGTAGTAACAGATGCAGAATGCTTTTTTTATGAGTTACACTGAATAAATATTTATATTCTTTGCTTACTGACTGAAATGAGTCTTGTTTTTGTGGATCCAAATCATCCCCCCCCTCCCCTCCTCCCCACCACTTTTTTCTACTCTATCCTCCCTTGCAGCAATTCCCCAAAGACACCATTAATGAGGAAATGGTGGAGCTGCTGCAGCCTTATTTTGACATGCCCGACTACAACATTGAAACAGCCAAGAGGGTGTGTGGCAACGTGGCCGGCCTTGCGTCCTGGACAAAGGCTATGGCCTCGTTCTTCTCCATCAACAAGGAGGTCTTACCCTTGAAGGTAACGCACAGTGTAGCAGATCAAACACATTCTTTGGTGCCGCAGAAAGGAGAAGACAGTATGTGATATAAAAATAGAATTAAAAAATGTCAAGCGAAGGTCTCCTTTGGTTGAGTTTAAAATACAGACATATATCAGTCTCTTCAATTTGCCCTTACAAACAAACACATTGTGATGCACCTGACATCATCAGCCCCACAAACATGTATAACAGCAGCACACACACTAACACTTGAACACACACACTCCCTGGGCAAAGTCCATGGCCTCCCACTCTTCCACTCTGATGAATAAGGAACACTTATGATGGAGGAGAGGGTTGTTTTTCTGCAGGAAAGCTCCAGGCTACAGAAACAGCACAAAGTGGCTCTGATATGAAAAGGATTTATTCATATTTGCACATTTTGGCAGCAACAATTTACTCATGGTGTAGGCAAGCGAGCGCCCCAAAAATTTCAGACAGACAGAGAATTAGGCTTTTATCCACTGATCATGAGCACAAAAAAACAAAAACGGTAAAATTGGGCGCATCTCAAGTAAAGCTCCCTGGGCCTTTTTGAATTTAATTAAATTTTTGTACAAACCCTAAAGTGGATCTCCCAAAGCAGACAGCTTGCTCATGAAACTCATTGCACCAGTCATATAGCAGGGTCCTGAGTGGGATAAAGATCACATCTAAAAGAACATATTACTTATTGTCTCGCAGTTTAGATGACCCCCTGTAGGGTGAAATGAGATTTTGCTTGACGTGTGTGAGTTATTTTAAGATGATAATTTACTCATCTTTATCTAATAGTTTGGTCAGTGTTTTGTATAAAGTAGAACCAATGTAAAAAAAAATGTATATGAATGAACTTTCAAAACTCTTCCTTCCTCATCCTGCAACTCTGCCTTTCTATAACTACATGAAATGAGAGATTCAGATTTTATCCATAGGGCTGGCTGGCATCTAAGTGACTGGCACTTTTTTTTTCTTACGTTGAAGCTGCACTAATTAATTGTCTCAGTCTTTCTGTCATTTCCAAGGAATGATTAATTCTGTACGCACAGCAGAAAGGTGCAGAGCTGAACACAGCGCACACAAAATCCTGAATTAATAAGGCACCACACACACACACACACACGCCTGCTTACTAAACCCAGTGATTTGCAAATGTACATGCAAATGTACCAAATCCCCCCCCCCCAAGTTTGTCTTCCTGCTAGTGCAGTCTGTGGATGTCTGATGCGTGACAATCATTTAAAAGCTTTGACTTGCTGAATGCAGTTTTTGGCTCGTGTTCACTAAAACTTTGCCTGATGATCACCTCTACTTTTCCTTCTATTGCTCTGTTGTTCTTACCTTTTTCCCCTTCCCTCGTTACCTGGTCTCATTTTCCTACTAATTTTTCCCTTTCCACATCTCGTTTTCTGCATCTTGTCTCCACCTTTCTGTCTCTGCTGACCCCTGGTTTGTTTTTCTAATCACCCGTCTCTCTCTCTCTCTTCCTAGTTTCCCTTATCCCCTCTCTCACTGACTTTCTCCCTTCTCATTCTCTCATTTTCTTCTTCTCTGTTTCTCCCTCTCTTTGTTTTTTCCCTTATTCTCCACAGCCTCCATGAGAACTCCCTGCCTCTCCTCTTTGATCCTGACCTTTTTGCTTTAGCATGGAACAAATTGATTTTCTGGTTTGCAGCTCAGCGGTGGCTTCCCTTTAAGCTGGCCAGCCAGACTGCCAGACAGAGAAACAGCCGGACGGACAGACAGGCAGAAAGACAGAGCAGGGATGGTCCTATTAGATGTCAATAAATATTAAATGAATGCTCCAGACTTCTTCTTCCCCAGGCCACCCAAACACACTCAGATGCAACACACTTAGACATACTCACAACCTTTCTCTAAATCTCTGTCTAAACCTCTTGCCATGCTTTCTCCACAGCCCCAGCTCTACCCAGAAAACATCCTCTCAGCTTTTCCTCTGTCGCCCTCACACTCCCTTTCCTCCACTGTTGCCCTTCTCATCACCCCTCTGTCCCTGCTTATTTCCACTTATTTGCATCTCCCTTATTTCCCCTCTTGCAGATCTCTGTGCTTGCATCTTTGGCTTTTGAAGCCCCTGCTTCTGCACCTGTCTAAAATCTCATTAAAAAGATTTACTTCCCACCATTACACCTCCATGCTTACTTATTTTATGCTGTCTGGCATGACCTGAGCCAAAACACCTCCCAAACCCTTTTTAAAATATTTAATTTCTTCTTTTCAGGCTGAGCTTCATGCAAAAAACATTAGTTTTTGCTCTCCAAATAAGCAGAAACTATCCCTGTTTTCCTCCTTATTCTTCTGTCAAATCTTCCTCACTTTTACCTCTTCTGGTCTTTCTTCCATCTCTCTCCCTAGAGAATGGTCTGTGACCCCTCTAAGCTCTTTCTGTGCAATAAAGACATCACAGATCCCTCTGCCTCTCTTTCTTTTTTTTAGGCTAACTTGGCGGTGCAGCAGAATCGTCTGGCCATAGCTAATGTGGACCTTCAGAAGGCTCAGGCTGAGCTGGATGCCAAGCAGGCAGAGCTGGATGTGGTCCAGGCAGAGTATGAGAAGGCCATGATGGAGAAGCAGGTCAGCAGCTTTACCGACTTCCTTTACTTTGAAACGCAAATATGAAACAGTGTGTCACATGAAAAAAGGACAAGCATGTGCTGAAAAGACATCTGAATCAACAATTAGATCATGTGATATAAAGCAGATGTGAGACACCATTATTTTTGAGGCATGAGCTACCTTGAACAACCTAGTGGCATCTGTGTGACTCTTTCTTCTGTAAGACTAATTACTGGACATAGATAACATTAGACAATTGGACATAGTGTTAGTCTGTTCCACTGAAGCCTGTAATGTAATGGGGAATTACAATATCAATTCTGCTCAGCTGAGTTTTAATAGCACATGACATTGGCACTACTTAGTCTGGATCCAAACTGGTGATCCCATTTTTTTTTCTTAATTAACTTGCTGTTCCGTATGATAGCTTAAATTCATACGGCTGACACAGCTGCCTTTGTGCTTTATTGATTTATAATTTTCAGGAACAATGAGATTTCATTCTCTACCTAAGCTCGCTCCCGACCTTTCACAGCAGCGGTTTCCTTTATAAATAGTATTTTTTTATAAATAAACACAGACGAAACAGTTTGTCTGTGAATGAAAAGAAAAAAAGTGATGAATTTTTAAAAATGTGGTGCAACCTTATTTAAGCTAAATTAAGTCCATAATTTGTATCTTTCACGTGGACATATTTGTTGTAAAAGATAATTTCTCAAGCTTATGTCGTGCCACCTGGTGCGATTTATAACCAGACAAAAACAACAACAACAAAAAACGGAAGATGACTCACTACGGAGTTACACCACTTTTTAAATGAATATCACTAACACCAGAGGTACACTCTTAATTATGTGTGCAGTTTTTGTGAGTCCGTCTGCTGTGTGTGTGTGTGTGCCTTCCATCGTCAGTACTCCCTGTTCTGTGATAAACAACAGCATGTAAATGGAACAGTATGTGCATCAACACTTGCTGATTAGGAAATCTGGACAGCCCAAGTTGACTCTTTTTATAATTTTATGATTAAGACGCGGAGCTGTTCATCTCCGGGGGCCAAAAGCGAGATTGCGGGCCGCGCTGTAGGAGAGTTTGAGGCTCAGACGATTGCTGTTGACTTTGATGCGCTTTTTAATTAAGAGAATGCCTATACCAGACAGTCTTTATTGGTGAAACAGACATTATTGTTACTGCGCAAACAACCTCATTATTGCCTGTGAGCAGCTGAAGAGAAAATTGTGATAAAGGTGTTGTTGACCTCTTACTTTTTTTTTTTAAAAACGAAAATTTACTTTGGGCAGTTAGACAGGATAAACATACTGAGAAGAAAATATAAGCTCATCCATCCATCCATCCAATTTCTTCAAATTTGGCACAAACGGCCACTTGGATTCAAAGAAGAACTGATTTGAACATGGTGGTCGAAGGTCACTGGGACCTTGCACAACATGGTTTTGGCCATGACTTAAGAATTCATTGACAAATTATGCCAAGATTTCACACAAATGTCTGATAGGATAAAATGCTGACAATTTATATCCAAATGGTCAAATGTCAAATTCACTCTGACATTATAAAGTAAAAGGGAGATTAAGACCTTATTCCACATTTGATCAGATGCTGAGCTGGTGACTTTAATCTTGGCTACCTTGAAACTGTGGTGATTGTATAGATCTTAAGATACTGAGCTTCAGATGACTGTTGTTGCACCATGTGATGAAGCTCAGTCATCTGTACTCCTCAGTAAAAATAGTCTCTAGGTGAAGACAGCATGTTTTTCACTGGAGATAATTCACTGCAATCTTACATGTTAGTATATTTATAACTTCCATATGACCTTTCAAAGTCTTTACTACGTATATTATATGAGTCGGGACAGAGGACGGGACGAGGAGGCCAAAAAGACACATCAACCTACTGACCTGTTTGTCTGCCCTCTGGTCCCATCAGACGCTGCTGGAGGATGCTGAGCGCTGCAGACACAAGATGCAGACGGCGTCCAGTCTCATCAGCGGCCTGGCTGGAGAGAAGGAGAGGTGGACGGAGCAGAGCAAAGAGTTCGCTGCCCAAACCAAACGTCTCGTCGGTGGGTTTCAAAACTTTCAAACATAGCTGTAAATAAGAGAAATGTCCCTGCAGTTTAAGAACAATTACCTCTCTCATGAAGAACATTTGCAAACTGTTTGAATGAATTAGACATGAATGTTTACAATTTGTGTTGGATGATAAATCAATGAACTCCATTAATGCATACTAATACTTCCAAATACCAGTGTGGTCAAAATGTTATAGTTTGACTTGACATTCAAGTCCAATTATTTTTTTGTACTTTAACGTAACTTGTCTTGTGCTGGCATCCCTCAAGCTTTTTTTTTTTTCTCCACATTTGATAACCAGACTTTAAGTATTACATGCACACATAACAACACCTTTGTCCTCTTGTTCCAGGCGACGTTCTTCTGGCCACAGCGTTCCTCTCTTACTCCGGCCCCTTCAATCAGGAGTTTCGGAATCTTCTGCTGAACGACTGGCAACGAGAGCTGAAGCATCGTCGCATCCCATTTGGCAATAACCTCAATCTGACTGAGCTGCTCATTGACGCCCCCACTGTCAGCGAGTGGAACCTGCAGGTCAGTGAGCTATTTTGGTATCAACTGCCAACTAAATCAACTGTTTGAGTGCGTACTGATGCAGTATATATGGAGTACTTGATTCTATACTGAATGGCTGAATTTTCTAGTTTCTAGGATGGATACTGCTTGGAAAATGTCTGGCATGAAATAAATGTGACCTTGTCTTTTTGAGATCTAATACACCTTCTAGTTTTGCCTGTCTATGAAGACTTCATAGTAGTTATTTATTAATGATGAAAATCCTTCCTTGCAGGATATAATAGACTGCATTCATATAGCTTACTGACCTATAGAGCTTATTTATTTATCTGACCGACCACTCAAAGTGCTTCACAAAGCAAGACAGCATATGTCTATTCACACACACATTCATACACCAGTGACTGGGACCAGATTGCCATCACCATGAACCACACATGCCCATTCACACGTGTAGTTCAGTATCCTGCCCAAGGACACTTCGACACGCAGACAGTCAGTGGCTGACCTTCCTTTAATGAATGAAACACCTGAGCCACAGCTGCCAGTGTGTCACTGAAATGTGGTGCAGTGTGTGGGCTTTTAGGGGCAGAAATAGAACATCCTATTCATAATTATATTTTCAGTTATGTGTTATCAACTGAAAATAAGAGTTGTGTATTTGTATTAACTTAGAATGAACGCTTCATTTCTACATAGAGAGTGGGACCGTTTTCACAGTCTGCCTCATTACACCAACATCTTTCTACAGTAGCCCAGAATGGACAAATACCGGCTCTAGAAGGGGCAATTCACGTTTTTATGTTAGTTGAAGACCACCATAGATTCTCTGACACATTTGGATGGGGAGGGTTATTCAGTTGGTCGCAATCTGCAGCTTCACTTTTAGATGCCACAGTGGTCTTTTAAATCAAATACTGCTGTTCAAATAAACATCAATGCAACTTTGTCGTCCATCTTCCAGGGCCTCCCTAATGATGACCTGTCCATTCAGAATGGCATCATTGTCACCAAAGCAGCCCGCTTCCCCCTTCTCGTTGACCCCCAGACTCAGGGAAAAATCTGGATCAAGAACAAAGAGGCCAGGAACGAGCTGCAGGTTTGTAACTTTGCTTGTGACCATGTTGGCTGCTACATTACTGCACACCATTTATTAACATTGCACAAGAACAACAACGACATTCAGGTGGGTCAATCCACAACCAACCAACCAAGTTATTGGTTTTATTTTTCACATTTCTTATGTTCATTGTTCTGTCATTATCTATCTACTAGTGCAAAATTGAACTACAACTACAACCCTTTATGTCAGTATTTTCAATGTCTTTTTTTTTTTTTAAGTCTGAGCACCACATGGATTTAACAACATAATAATTTTTCCCTTTCTCCTGTGCCAGTTTTTTGTAATGTTGAGATTTCAATTCTCAGAAGCCTCTAAAATCTTTACATGGCTTGAAATAATAGTTCTCGATGCTCGGCTTCTGCAGCACTGTTTGCCCTCAAATCCTTTTCATTGTCCAACATACTTTTTTCCTTTTGTGCCAAGCGTTGAAAAAGTGCTGCAGAATCCTGCAGGCGTAAGAAGACCAGTCAAGGTCACTGGCCCTGTTAGGGGCAATCTGTGAGCTGAGTGAATGCATTCTGCAATCCCATTATGTGTCCTGAAGACGCATTTCCCGAAGCAGCGGGTTTAAACCCTTTCCACAAATGACCTCATCAAAGCGACTGTATTTATTTTTATAAGGTTTTCTAAAAATGGCTCATATGAAGAAGTGATGCGTTATCGGCTTGACTAGTCACATTTCTCAGACAGAGCTTGGCCTTTGTAGCTTCGGCGGAATGAGCCAGAACTCAAACGTGCGTCTCCTTCATTTGACTGAATCAGATGCTCATCAGTCTGTTGGAAACAATGTGATTGCTGCTGAGGTCAGTTAGTGAGGTGATAAAAAAAAAAAAAATCAAAACATTTTTTTCCTCTGTGTCACAGAGAAATGTCAAGGTTTGCCCCCGTTAAAACCAGATTCTTGCGAAAAGACAATATAAATGTCCAGTGTGGAGGTAAAGGGAGTGCTGCCAAATGCTTTAAATGTTTGTCACACAATCAACATTTTTTTATATCCATATAATAATCAAGGTCCCACATTCTGACCCCAGATCACCTCACTGAACCATAAGTACTTCAAGAACCACCTGGAAGACAGTTTGTCTCTTGGACGACCCCTTCTGATCGAGGATGTGGGGGAGGAGTTGGACCCTGCGCTCGACAACATCCTGGAGAAAAACTTCATCAAAACTGGCTCAACATACAAGGTAACATGTCAGAAATAACCCTCCTGAGACCCTCGTGTGCCACAGCTTTTCTTTTTTTTAAACCTGGCTTAGATGTGTGTGAAATGGGCAGGTGTGTTTCGAGAGCTGGTGGGAGGCATGATGGGACTTGGCCAGATCCCACTTGCCACGGCGACTGTCACACCTGTACTGCCACAGGTTGATTGGCTCAGACAGGGGAAAACAAGCCCAGTCACCGACACCGGGTAACGACATGGGTAGTGCTGGCTGGAGGTGGAGAGGGGCTTTGATTTCTCCACCCGCGCCAGCTGGACCACCTGGCCCGGTTCATGTTAATCGTCTTGGGACAGATTAAAGTGCACTCATTGAGGCACGATCACTCACAGAGAGTGTTGCACTGAGCACTGAAGTCACTTCTTCCTGTTTCTCTGGGTGTGTGCCACAATGGGTTTTTCCACTATTATTTTGTTCCTTGTGGTGATATAGAAGTCGAGCCTCACCAGCTCTTGTAAAAAGGCATTAGATTGCAAATATCAAATCGTGGCCTCTTTTGAATCAGCGCTCACAAAAAAGCACTACTTCAGTCCTTTTCAAAACCCAAGTCCAAGTGCAGGAACACAGCTTTGCCTGCTGCATATGAAACATGCAAATAAACTCTTTCACCTCGGGAGTGTCACTAACGCTTTAGATGCTCGCTCGCAGACACAACCAGCAGATTCAAGGATTTACTTTTGTCTCTTACATTGTGACTGTAAACTCTCAGACATGCTACATTCATAACATGAATTAAACTCCGTAATTAACATGATGGTAAAGTTGCTGCTGTTAAAAATGGGACAAGTGCTATTCATTTTTTTTAGCAGCTGCGTGTGAGATGAGAAGAACATTTGAATATCCGGGAAAGGCAAATCAGGCCACATTAGTGAGACCATTTAATTAGTGATTCAAATAATTTCAAATGAAGGCTAATAGACAAACAAGATGATCCTGCATTTAATATCTAACCGCACTCAAACTGATTTCTACCGTGGCAGGTCTAATGAATGGGCTCATAATGTGTGTCTGTCCCATTAAACAAAATTACAGTGTACTTGTATAGAGGGTCCCACTGGCTTCCAGTGTTGTTCAGGAGATGCAGCACCTCCGGCCTATTAGAGAAATAGACCACTCTCTGTCTCAGCATCCTAATTTTCTGCAATGTGCTCTTGGAGTTACATATTTTTAATTTTCAAAATTGCACAGCATGGTTGGAATAGTTTGTAAGCTTTGGATGTAAGTTCTGGGTATTACAGGAAATATAGAACGGTGCATGACGAGGAAGCACTCTAAACTGTTCTCTGCCATTAAATTGGTTTGAACTTTCGAAAAAGCTTTTTTATCGCACACATAAATGTGTCTTTTAATGTGTTGCTTGTAAAGATTTGAGCAATAATTTCCACAAAACACAATTGAGAGGTCAGTCCAAATGCGTCCTGCTTGTGACCTTCTCACATCCAGATTAGCAAGAACTGCCACTCCTGTACTGGAAGAATGGAATGAAATAAAACTTGAACCTGAATTGTACAGAATGTGGGAGGTTGTGAGAAAGAGGCAGACTGAAAGTTTTCTTGTCGGCATTTCTCTCCCTCTCATTATTGCCTCTCAACACCTGGCTCCGGTTGATGCTGGATATCCAGCAGCTGACACATGCATCAAACAAACACACGTACATGCACATACACACACATCAAAAATACCGTATGACTGCAAGAAAACATGCACACGCAGTCACACTGTACAGTGATGGCAAGTAAACGCGTGTTGCATGCAGACAACACGCTGAAGCTGAAGTCTCTCCGCCGCCTAATGAGAGGCCTGATTAGAGGCGTCTGTGAGCTCCCTCCCACCCTCTCCTCAAAATCCTTAATTTCTATTAATAACCTGGTGTGAGGAGGAAGTGAAGGTGTCTGTGGCCGACAGCTCCAGGGACAGATTGCAGATGGGTAATTAGAAGTTATACTGCCACGAGTAATTAAATGCTGATCAGAGCAAACACCAGCACACATTCATCCACACGTATACAAACACACACACACACAGAGGAAAGGCTTCTGAGCATCTGCACAGTGTTTGCTAACAGGACACATTTATCACATTTGTCAGCATGTAAAAGACATCTGCTTAATTTAGTGACTGTCATGATAGATGTGCAATTACATGTTGTCTTCTTGTAGCGGTTTAGGAAGGATCTGGCTGAATAACCAGCACCACTTGTCTCCCACTACACATTTAATAGTTGTGCATGTGTGTAGGTGATAGCGTGCTCTTTATTTTGTGTTGGTGATATAAATCACATGCTGATGGATGATGAAGATGTGTCTTCTCCTACCTCTGTCTTCCTTCTTGCAGGTGAAAGTGGGCGACAAAGAGGTGGATGTGATGAAGGGCTTCAGGCTGTACGTGACCACCAAGCTGCCCAACCCGGCTTACACCCCCGAGATCAGCGCCCGCACCTCCATCATTGACTTCACCGTCACCATGAGAGGCCTGGAGGACCAGCTGCTGGGCAGAGTCATCCTCACTGAGAAACAGGTAGAGTTACTCACAATCTGGCCATTCTAGACACTGTGCACGTATTGTAGCTCAGTGTTTAGATTGATTCATGCTGCACTGTTATGTTCTTCCCAATTAAATTGAAGTATATTTCCCCAGGAAGGATGTGCATTTTGCTTGATGCAAATTGCTCAGATCCTCATAAGCCATTGTCTCCATCAACAGATTTTTATGCACATTTTGAAATATCACATTTAAAAAGGCATAAAATTTGAGAAAAGTTCCTCAATTTGCAAACAGAGTTTTCGCTCTCACTTGAGGTGGTTTATGCCTTTTGTGAAAAAGAGTTAAGGCACTTAATGGGAGATGGAAACACCTTTTAATTCACACAACTGATCAGCTGCTCCAAGAGAAGAAGCAGCAGTTTTCACCTTCCCAGATATTCACAAAATATGAACATGTCAAGCAAATCCTGACATTGGTTTTGTTTCTTCTTCTTCTTCTTCATCTTCTTCTTCTTCTTCTTCTTCTTCTTCTTCTTCTTCTTCGAGGTTTACTGGCAAATAAGTGGTTCTTCTACTATTTATTACAGTCATGTATAACATAGCCTATACTGCCAAATTCTGCTGAAACTGCGCTTTGTTGACTTGCTCCAAACCAGGTGATGGAAACCCTGGTAGTTCCCTTTTTTTTCCCTCAAAAGTTTGCTTCAACTTCACTCGACACTTACATAGAATCACTGCTGCTGTTCCCTTGAAAAGCCCTTGGAGACTATTTAAATACGCACTCCCAACACCTCCCCCCACTGTGTAGCTCATTTTCTCCTTCCAGCAAGCACAAACTGTCTGAAAATATAACTGGGAGGTTATTATCACCTTTTCAATATAGAACATCCACAATCATTACGGGCCTTAGACTCAGACAGTGTGTGAAACAGCCGAAAAGAGCGTACTTACACCAATACCAAATATACACACAAAGACAGACACATCTAAAGTGTCCGCGACTTAATTCATTCATTCTGGGCAATAGACATTATAAATGCGCCCAATGCAGAGGATGCATTGATTGTGAGTGTGAAAAGACTGGTGCTACTGGAGGAAGGCCATTGTGCCTCTAGTAATGGCTGATAAAATTAAGGATTTATGCTAGATGGGAAAAAGTGGCTTATTATCTGTGTACTAAATATGGATTTAATTATAATGGGAGCTGAAGCTAAAACCGTGCAACATTTACAGGCTCAACATTGTAGTTCAGCTATTTGCTTTCACTTTCTTTTAAAGCTGCTGTGTGTTCCAAAAATTAATGCATTTTAGTAATATAAATGAATCATTTGCACACATGCATATTTGTTATCTGCACTGTTATGACACCAGGAACTGGAGAAGGAGAGGACCGACCTCTTGGAAGATGTGACGTCGAACAAGAGGAAGATGAAGGAACTAGAGGACAACCTCCTCTACCGACTGACCAGCACACAGGCAAGGGAACACGTCTGACACTCATGTATCACTAAACAACTTTTCCAAGTGATGAACATCATCACTTCGAACTGAAGCAGGGATTTTAATGTGATAATCGTCAGCTTGGATACTTAAAACTCTTGTTGTTCTCGTTTTTTAGACGAATTTATTTTATTATATTGTGCTTCTTTGCTTCATAGAACAGTATGAAAAATAGCTTTTGGTGACATTTGCTGGCAAATATGCTCATCTGGAGTTCATTGATACGCTGGGCTGGCTATTAGGTTTGTTTCTAGGAAAGAAAATTGCTTGAATGAGGTCACCCAGAGAAGGAATAATAGGAAATTGTACATCTGTTACCACCATGTCTTTCTCCTTCTGAACTCTATTAGCACAGTGTTTCCACTGGTATTGTTTACATTTTCATTCATTTTCTGACTCTTGCAAATACGCCTCTTTGTAGGGTTCACTGGTGGATGACGAGAGTCTGATTCTTGTCCTTGGCAACACCAAGCGCACAGCTGAGGAGGTCACTCAGAAACTACAGATCGCTGCCGAGACCGAGATCCAGATCAATGCTGCCAGAGAGGAGTACCGACCCGGTAGGTCATGACAACTGGGTCAAAGACAGCATCTGCCCTTTCACTGTGCAACATATTTAAGGTTAAAAAAAAAACATTTTTTTTTTTTTTTAGTAAATAATCATTTATACTCTACAGGTTAATGTTCTTATGGAAGTGTGTAATTGGAGTCAACAGATGCTTCTTTCAAAAAAGGTTTTCAAGCGGACAAACATGTCTTTTGCCTTTTTGTGTGTTTGTGTGTTTTCAGTGGCCACCAGGGGCAGTATCCTGTACTTCCTGATCACAGAGATGAGTATGGTGAACGTCATGTATCAGACTTCTCTGAGACAGTTCCTGGGACTTTTTGACCTTTCTCTGGCCAGGTGAGAATTCTGGAACATTTGCTGCTCTCTGTAATGAATTGGCTTCTCTTCTGAATGTGGAGTTCACCTAAGTTTCAGTGATACCAGGTTTTTATGCCTTCAGCATGTGACCCTGTGTAAATCCATGTCAGCCTTTTGTCTTACCTGCAAATTTGGCTCCTGTCACAGTGTTTGTCAGGTGTCAGCTGGGGGTTTGTTCAGGTTACTGGCATCATCGCTTCCTCGACAGCTGAATCTGATTGGAATGCAGACGTCTGTGATGCCATATCAGCCTCTCCCTAAAATACCGATTTCCAAAAAGGGCAAAACAATATTGAATCGACTTCAGACAGCTCATATTTTATAATTCATATGTCTTAAAGCCAGACAGTTCCAATCTGTGGCACAAAAATCACCTCATTATCTCTTAGTTGTCTGTCTACTTGTCCCACATTCTCACACAGTGACAACAGCAGGAGAGAGATGCTGCCATATGTTGTCAGAAATGTTAGACTCTTACATGGAGCACATTTGAACAGCATGATAAATTGGTAAATACAAAAGGGAAAGTCAATTTGCACATAATTGCCAAGATGCAAAGATATAATTTTTGTCTGTTTGCTCTTACTTCTAGCCATTAAATACAATACATACCTTTTCACTGCGCCTTAAAAAGAAGCTTTTGTTTCCTGAATTAACCAAGAACTTTTGTTACAGGGTTCATTTTTCTGTTTATCTGCAAATGTGACAAGTCGTGACGATGACATTCATCACTTGGGGCTTTCAGGGTGATGTGGAGAAGGTCACTCTTGCGTTAGATCTCTGTTGAGTTGAGCTTTGTGGTTGAAAATCGTGTGGATAATGAGGTAAATAGGGACTTCATTAGTATTTTTCTGAAACCCTGAAATATTACAAACACCAAACAAGAGAGTGTGATTCAGCATGACAGAGCTACAAAGACAACCTGGAGCCATCAGCAGCAGAGTTGTATCAACAAATATTGAGTATTATTAGCTTCAAAAAGTTGTTTTTGTTGCAGGCAATTGGATTTAATTGCTTCAGATTTAACAGGTGTTCAATTTACTGTAAATCAGCTTCTCCTTGAATACCTTGTACTTTCTTTCTGTATATATATGTCAGATTTCAATTTCTCCTCACTTGTCTTTGTCATTGTTAGTCTGTAGCACATATGTGAGATGTGCCTGTACGTGGATGGAGAGCTGCAGACTCAATGTTAAAGCTACAGGTTGAGCTGGACTTACACTGATGTTTTCTTTTTGAAAATACCTCTTTGTATGTCCCTTGCTGTTTATGCATAGTGCGGCGTCTTTGAAGCGTCTGAAGCTGACATCAAATACAGTGACGGTTTTACCCAGCTTAACCACTTGTTTCTTCTATAATTATTCCTCGTCAATCCATGCAGCTAATTATATCAGTATTCCCAATACCTTTAATGGCTAGAAGGAGCTTTCACATCATTGTTGCCACAGACATCCTGCTGTTTGTACAAGTCAATAAACCAAAAACAGAATGTTCTAATGCTGTGATCTCTACTCCTTATGTGTGTTCATATTAAATATATACATTATAGCAGGAGCTGCAAATTTCATGAAACTTTATAATTCTTACGTATCTGCCATTATAATTCTCCTTTAACAGGTCCTCCAAAAGCCCAATCACCAGCAAACGCATCGCCAATATCATCGAGTTCATGACCTTTGAGGTGTATAAGTACGCAGCGCGGGGCCTGTACGAGGAGCACAAGTTCCTCTTCACTTTGCTGCTGACGCTGAAGATCGACATGCAGAGCAACAGGGTCAAACACGAGGAGTTCCTAACACTCATTAAAGGTAAACGTGTGAGCAATGTACAGGTTTTGTTCGCAAAGGTTTGGCTGTCTTGTTTACTCGTGCAGGTTAGAACTGGTGCCTGTATGTTTTTTGCCGCCATGTTCAAACCAAATAATGCTAAACAGACCCTTTTAAACTCAGAGGTCCCACAAATATTAAAACTTCCCCTGAGCTCAATGATGTGAACTCTGAAGCTTCTGGGCTGTGAAGAGATTTTTGAATTTTAGGAAGCTATTGGGCACTGAAAAAAAAATCAATCACTGTGTATTTTAGATGTAAATATTTATAATTGAATTGGAGGAGAACTGCTGTAAAGTCATCAGAAAGATTTGGAAAAGTACAAGTTTTCTGGTATATATGTTTTATTTATCTCTGATCCCTCACCTCTGCTGTGTCTCATGTTCTGAGACTGATTTGTTGTCAATACCTAGAACATATAGCCAAAGAAAGACGGCATGTACACTGGCACACCACTGCCACACCTCTACTGAGACTGAGACATTCAAATCGCAATATAAAAAGAAGAGAAGCTATGAGTGTTATTGTACAGCTCACCTCAAAACAAACTCCATCCACCTTGATAAAGTCTATTTTCTGGTTGTTGTTTTTTAAATTCATTATTTACTTGGTGGAGATGGATTTTTTTTTTAAGCTCAACTCAAGGTTCACACTCGTTTCAAATGTAGTTTGGTTTTGTAGCAGTTCAGTGACTCAGAGATATGGAGGGCTCCTCACCACAGGGATAAAAGCCAGCTATGGCAACTGGCGGGGCCAAAACAGACAGTCTGCTGCCTGCATGCAGCTTCTCCATCTGTCAGCTCTGACCTGCTGAACATGGACTCACACATTGACTTTTGCGTGTATTTCGAAAGGTTGTGTTTGGATTTTGTGCATGTATTCGAAGTATTTATTCTTCTGTATTTTTGAATTTTAATGTGCATATGCTTGTACAATTAATGTATGTTTGTGTGTGTGTCACCAAGGAGGTGCATCTCTGGATCTAAAGGCCTGCCCTCAGAAACCAGCTAAATGGATCCTTGACATGACCTGGCTCAACCTTGTCGAGCTCAGCAAACTGTGGCAGTTCTCTGATATACTGGATCAGGTAGAACACACACACACACACACACACACACACACACACACACACACACACACACACACACACACACACACACACACACACACATGTGCACAACATGATCAGTTTAGGTGTGGCCTGACATGTGTTACACCTTGTTCAGCTGAGAGAGTTTTGTTATTTACTAAGTCTGTAGATAACGTTGCTCATCTGCGTTTCTCGCGCACACACACACACACACACACACACACACACACACACACACACACAGATTCAGCGTTGGTCTCACAGCTCTCCTATGCTCTAGTAAGCATGTCAATATCAGTCTCATCATGTCCTGCTTCATCTCTCTCATATACACACACACACTCATCACAATGCACTGTCACTCACAAATACACACACCCCTATGGCTGACTGACAGCTTGGTGGCTTCCATAGGGGGGTGAGCTCAGTGTTGTGTGAAATGAGCTTAGTGCGGAGAAACTTCCAATCAATTACTTTTGACTGAGCACGTGCTCACACACACACACACACACACATACAAATGTGTATGTGTGTGCACCCTTGTATTCCTTCACATACACAAATTCACATGTGTATTTTTGTGTGGATGATTAAGAGGGAGAGGGGGGATTAACAGTTCTGTGTTTAATGAAATCAGTCTAAGAAGAATAAGGCGAGGACAGGATTGTGATGTCAGTCCCCTGCAGAATAGAGAGGCAAAGCCATCTGAGCCCCCGTCTGACTGTCTTCACAGCACAAACCAAACTGTGTGACGCAGATGCACCTTATTTCACGCACAAACATCACATTCAAGCAGCCATTTCAGCCTCGTGCTTCAAGAAGTTCACTCAAATCCCCAGACTGGCTCAGAAGTGTGTGTATGTGTGTGTGTGTGTGTGTGTGTGGGATGTGAACACTCTCCCCTCTATCAGCAGCTGCTGTTAATGTGCTCTTCACCAGAGCACTGAAGCCCTTCCAATCTAAAGTGGAGCTGCTCAGTGGCTAATAGACAAAGACAAGCAGCCCTTAGTTGTGAATGTATTCAACTATATGAATGAGCAGCAGGTGGTTGCTTCACTTTCCTGAAAAAATATTCATTAAAGAAGACAATTGATTTCAGAATGTCAGTGTCTTATAATATCACTGCAAGCTCAAGTAAAGTTAACATCATGTACTGTGATGATTTCTTAAGCATGTTATTAATAAGAAACCTAATTTATTTCTTATTTAGATTTACAATCTGGTTTCTCCACATTTGTCTCACACTGATTTTTATTTTACATGCACAAATTTTATGACTTGAAATGTATAGCTGTGACATCAGAAACCTTAGATCTGTGTGTCTTTAAATCCAAAATAACTACTAATCAAATAATATGGAGGCTAAATATTAATAGCACACTAAGGAAAAACAGTTTGCTTTTTCCCTGAAAAAAGTGGCAGAGGGTTAAATAACTGACCAGCTTTGTCTGAACACCTACAGTTACCAGGTTATTGTGGCGCATGAACTGTAAACGCAATCTCTGATTTCCTGCTTTAACCTGATTTCTCCCAGTCACCCGGGTTTCCTGCGTGCATGTTAACACAGTGATTAACAGGCTACGCGATGTCAAGCTATATTTGCATAAGTTGTGCTATCAGGCACTCATGTCACTTGTTGTTTGCATGGATTCAGTATGAACTGCTTTTTCAGGCAATTTGTGCAATGAACGGTACGACAAGAGTCAATTCAGGAGCTCGCGTTTGTGATTATCTGAGTTACGTGATGCGTTACATGGTGTGTGTCATCTGTTAGGCAACTCTCCCATTTTAAGACAAACACTGTGTGTCACTGCACTGACATAGAGGACGTTTATATTGAAGTACAGTAAAGTGTATTTTTGGCTATACATCTTAAATTCTGCTGGGTTTGGCTATGAACACCATTTTTTGCAGCCTGTGCTTCCTTGTTGTGTAAGTTTTAGAGACGAGGGGACAGAAATAGTAATAATTAGCACTCAAATATTCTGTGAATCTGCATGTTCGTCATGGTCCTCAAACACATATGGACAATTTGTGGTGTGAATCTGGGAGAGGGAACAGTGAATACATTTCAATATTTAACACAAACATAAGGCACTCTTGATCTTTGTTTTTCCCTCTTTTTGTGAAGACTGAATTCTGGGGTTTTTGCATCAGTGTGTGTATGTGCATCTAAATGTGTTTGCAGACAATATGTTTTGTATTTATTTTGCTACATCTTCTTCTCCTGTCCAGATTTGATGTAATGGGATGCAATGGCTTACTTTTATCTGTGCGTTCCTGACTCAGAGCCGTTTCTTTCAGATAAGTCGAAATGAGAAACAGTGGAAGTCGTGGTTCGATAAAGAGGCCCCGGAGGAGGAGGTGGTCCCCAACTCCTACGACCAGGCCCTCGACTGCTTTAGACGCCTGCTCCTCATACGCTGCTGGTGTCCTGACAGGACCATCGCACAGGTTCGAAAAGATCTGCCTGTGTGCGCGTGTGTGTGGTTACAATGTTCAGCCACAAGGATCTGGTGGCTTAAAACCAAATTTTGGCTGTCGAATCAGTTTCTCCACAACAGATTTGTTTCCTCTTTTTTAAAGAACAGTAGTTAGGTTGCATCATGGTGTGTTTACACCACCATGATGAAGTTCAAATGAATGAATCAGCATTAAAGAAATACAGCAGAGTAGCCTAAAGCAGTACACTCTTAATTAATTGATGAGTCAGGGCTGGAATAGAGATGCTGGTTTACTTCAAAAATGCATTTATTTATTTGTATTAATGAGACTGGCTTCAGAGTCTAAAAATCTTAATCTACAGTAATATCTCCCTTGGCCAAGTCTTTCCTTGAAGGGAAAAGTGGAATACATTTAGTAAAGCGTCTCGCTCTCTCTCTCTGAGGCTCACTGAGCGTGAATATCTACAATGGCTAATGGAGATTCGCTTCTTACTGATGGCTCGTTTTTTTGGTCCACTGCAGACGAGGCTGGAGTGGACTTTATTTTTTTGTTTGTGGCAGCAGTTGTCCTTGTCTGACCTCCAGCAGCAGTCTTTACTGTTGACTGAAGAGAGTAAGCTTGTAAAAAAAAAAAAGAAAAAAAAAGAATCCTTTATACCATTTACTCGCCGACGAGAAAGTAAATTTATTCAAATTATTTTCTCAACAAATCTTTTCTTCTGATGTTTTGCAATATGAAGCAGTAAACAAACAGGTCTACTCTGCCTCATTTCTTCCCCTTTCTCCTCCAGGCTCGTAAATACATCATGGACGCCATGGGGGAGAAGTACACCGAAGGGGTGATTCTCGACTTGGAGAAGACGTGGGAGGAATCAGACCCGCGGACGCCTCTCATCTGCTTCCTGTCAATGGGCTCAGATCCAACAGACTCCATCATCGCCCTGGGAAAGAGGCTGAAGTTCGAGACCCGATATGTCTCCATGGGACAAGGACAGGAGGTCCACGCCCGCAAGCTTCTGCAGCAGACCATGGCTAATGTGAGTCCGGGGTGTGAGCTTACTGCTATTTATGCATCATTTAACACAGCAGCAGACCAGTTGTTCCATGCAACATGTCTTCATCTTCGTCCCCAGGGCGGCTGGGCCCTGCTCCAGAACTGCCACCTGGGTCTGGACTTCATGGACGAGCTGATGGACACGGTGACGGACACGGATGTTGTCCACGACAGCTTCCGCCTTTGGATGACCACGGAGGTTCACAGACACTTCCCCATCACTCTTCTGCAGATGTCAATCAAGTTCACCAATGAACCACCGCAGGGCCTGAAGGCGGGGCTTAAGAGGACGTATGGAGGTGGGGGCAGATTGGTTTACTTGAAAAGTCCAGAGATTATTTTACAAAGCAAGAGTGGTGAGGCTGTGCTGGGATTAAGATGCACACATCCTGTCCTGAATCAATGCAAGGCTCCAGTCAAAGTAAAATGTCAACAAATGAATCCTTATTGTGTCATAACAACAGGATTAGACGCATGTGTCTGTCCGAGCGAGATAGAAGAAATAACACAAAGATGAGCATGGAAAATCTTTTGGTTGTGTACATGTGTGAACAACTCATTTGTTGATACACAGAGAACTTCAACAAGTCGCATTATCATGACTTAAGGGATGTGCATGTATCCTAGGGGAAAGGCAGAAAGGATGATAAACAACTGTGTGCTGCTTAATTCATCGTTTTTTTTTTTTTACATCCAAGAGCCAGAAGACCACGAGGTTCATAAAATGTTAAACAAGTTGAAACACACGGTTTGTGTTTTTACACAAGCCTTAAAGAGGGAGAATATTAATATGCATAAACCTGCTGTCTTTGCCTGGAACATATGGAATCGGTGAGGTTCCTGAAGGGCAGCTCAGAGTCTGGGAACAAGTTCATCTTCAGCTCTTGAATCCTGGCTGCAATTAAAAAGTGCACTTCCTCATCAGATAAGGAGAATCACATGTTGTGTTGTGGACTCTACATTTAGAATATTTAACTCAATTTTCAGCAGCCATATCAGCTTCTTTTACCCACTTTCACACGTTACAATTCCCAGATGATCTAAGGGACTGCCTAGATGTCACAGAGATATTTTTCAATATTTCAGTATTTCTAATTTTGAGCTGGAGCTTTAAATCACGGCGCTGTCATCTCATCCTCCTGAGCCTGGCAAGATTTCCCAACTTCATTAAAGTTCAACAAAGCCCTTTGAGACATCGCCTGTCAGAGATTTCCTCAAAGAATTGCCGACTTGCAAAAGCATATACAGCACTAAATGTGTGTCAAACCTGAAGTAAAAAGCATGGCTTAAGATTTTTAAACCAATTAAAAAAAACTGATTCGTTCAGCAAACGTGTAACATTCGCTGGTAAGTCTCCAGCTTGGAGTTATTTTTCAGTCTTATATTTCTTGTTCATTTTGTCTTTGAAAGAGGTTTCTGCACTGGTGTTTGACTTATGGCTTCAAAGTCTGCTGTAGTCGAAGAAAGAAACTTTGTGTAGCAGGAAGGTTTTGGATCACAGCTCCAAATGTTGACCCCAAAAACTGATAGAAACACAGTGATTTTCTGTCTCTTGATGAAGAAGGCTGCTCACATGTTTCGTCCATGTGCCCGTCACCAGGTATAAACCAGGACCTGTTGGATGTCAGCAACATGGTGCAGTGGAAGCCGATGCTGTACGGAGTGGCTTTTCTCCACAGCACGGTGCAGGAGAGGAGGAAGTACGGGCCTCTGGGATGGAACATCCCCTACGAGTTCAACCAGGCAGACTTCAACGCCACCGTCCAGTTCGTTCAGAACCACCTCGATGACATGGACATTAAAAAGGTAGAGGTGACACTTCTCAAGTCTTTACCAAACTGCAGTGATCATCTCTAAGAGCTGCCAACAACAGCCAGACTGAAATAGTTCTGAGTGCAGAGTTTGAGGGTGGTGATGGTGTAAAATGCTGTGTGATGGTCTTTTACTGGGGGAACTGTGAAGTGGGCAGTCGGTTGTGGTTGTTGTCTCTTGATCACAGAGTCTTCCTCAAGCTCTCCAGTTTCTTAATAAGCAGAAGAAAAACATGTGTAGTCTTCAAGTGTGTATATCATAAATAAATCATAGGATGCACTAAATAAGCAAATAGTCTGATGTGGTGTATCAGATTCAGGGAACATGGACATTGTGCAATGCGGCATCACAGTAAAAATTAATGAATCCATCATTCGTTATTTCTGTACTTGCTGTTTGTAGCTAGAGGTAACAAAAGAAGCTGTATTTTCACAGTTTCTGTCAAACAGAAATCTGAACTTTTCTGAGGACATGATCAAAGTTGTCATTCGATATATATATATATATATATATATATATATATATATATACATATATAACATTTATTATTAGATTTATTATATATATATACATACATACATATATACGTACATATATATTATTATATTAGTATTATATTATATTATGTTAACTAACTAGTAGTATATTACTGCTATTACTATTAGAGTGTAGTATATATCACATTACACTACTATATTATTATATTATACATGTATTATACATATGTACATGTATGTTATACTCTTGGATGTTATACATTGTATATGCTATATCATACTGCTATACTATATTATTATGTAATACTACTATATGCACTCTATCATTACCATTAGCATACCATACCCACTGCCGCTACACTCAGGTACACACATACACATGCATATTTTCTTTAGTTCTCCTACAAGTGCCTATTTTGATTCAGATTCCTGCTACCTCTACTGCCTAATTTATTGTGTCCATTTTTAGATTTTATATATTTTTATTTTCTATTTTATATTCTATTTTATACTTTGTATTCTATATTTAAACAGTGCAATATATGAGAAGCAATGGAGATGCAAATTTCTCGGAGGGAACCTCCCAAAGGGATTAATAATGTACTCTGTGACGATATGAAAAAAAAAAATCTCAGGAAAATGTCACATCCACCTTTCAGGAACATGCCCAACTTGCCATAACAACCACACTGTTAAAGATGCATAACATGAGAAAAGCACCATCCACCTTTTCCAGGCTTCTCCTCACAACACACTGCACAAACCACATGACACACTCATCATCTCCTTCTGCCCAGGTTCGGGTCAACAACTGCTGCCATTTCACAATTTTCATTTGCTGTCACCTCTCATCGCTCTCTCACGTCTCCTCAGGGCGTTTCGTGGAACACGGTGCGATACATGATTGGAGAGATCCAGTACGGCGGCCGCGTGACCGACGACTGCGACAAGCGACTCCTCAACACCTTCGCCAAGGTGTGGTTCAGCGAGGACATGTTTGGACCCGCCTTCAACTTCTACAAGGGCTACAGCATCCCCAAGTGCTCCAGTGTCGACCAGTATCTGACTTACATCCAGGTGGGTCACGCCCAGATGCATGATTGTCGACTGCGCACACACATATCTGGCTTCTGTGAATAATACAACAGATTTTTGCTGAAGGCTTTTGTATGACTGAACATGTGGCTGCAAAAATGTCACTGTTAGTATCTGATAAGGGCGGCTGTCTTGAGGATTTCATGTATATTCATGCCCCATCGTTCTACATTTGTTAAAACTCTCATGTGATGCTGCTGTTGGTTTCAGTTTTTTTTCTCTGCTGTCAGCTCTCAGTGACATCACTATCAGTGAAAAGAGCAACATTGACAACATGAGGCTTCTGCAGGACGCTGACACACTGCACACTTGTCACATCCAGATTCCGACTGCCCTGTGTGATTTTTAGATGAAATGCAAACATGCTCATTTTATTACAGATTATGTATGATCTATTAGTGTGCTTGTGTGCTTAACTGGTGGGTTTGTGTGTGTGTGTGTGTGTGTGTGTGTGTGTATCTGTATGTGTCTGGGGGCACTTCCTGAGCTAGTTTCATTAAAGCTCGTTTCATTATGATGGATGCTCAGGGCTGCCAGGCTCAGCAAGCTTATTCCTCTGCACCGCCTCTCAAATAAGGAATGACAAACACAGCCTGAGAGGATGGATACACACACACACACATACACACACATGCACAGGCACGCACGCATAAACGAACAGAAACAAAACATTCAAACACACACATACCGTGTTCACGCAAATACACACGTATTCACACTTTATCTACATACACAAAACACACAACAGCACACAATGCATTCCTGTGTGTGTGTGTGTGTGTGTATTTCAATTCAATGCAGACCGACAGGAACAAAGCTAAAATCCCCTAAGAGGAAACAGATGACCACAGCGAGGGATAAAGGCTATTCTGTCCAGCACCCAGTGTGACTCTCTCTTCATCACCTCCCATTTCTCCTCCATGCATTAGCCAGACTCTCTCCCGATGCTTGACTCTATTTCAATGCACAGCAGGACTGATGTTTGAGGGATAAAGTCGCCGATGACGACATCACTCACAAGTCTTTCCTCAATGCAAACGCTGAGCTGAGAACAGAACAAATAGTATATATATGATATACAAAACTGTCTGACTGTGAAACAAAGTGAAACACTGTTTTGTCCTTGTTCTCGTGCTAATTGCAGTTTCATGAGGAACCTTGTTACTCGCACTGCAGTAACAGATGGTCAGTTTTCCTGTCATCATTGACAAAGACACTAATGTCTTTGGGAACTAATTAAAGCAGCGCAGGTTCGACTCGGCACCTCTGCAGGTTTTCAACATCAGCTCACTTCTTGAGCCGCTATTAAAATTCACATACTCTCATTAGAATAACTTGGACTGTGATTTTAATCCAAAAACCTCGATTTTACCCCAATTAAAATGTCAATGTCAGTAACTGCTGTAAAACCCCTATCAGGTCAGCGGCAGTTCAGTTTAAATGAAGCATAGTGGTGAGCCAGCTAAGATGCTTTGTTTCTTTAAGCCATCTGATCTTGTGAAGAAATAATTACTCACGATATCAGCGAGGTCATACTTCCACATTGTGTTACTTCTATTGGCTGGTACAGAGCTCCATATCAGAGAGCACGGGGTCACTGGGTGAACTGCTTTGCTCAAAAAAAAGAGAACATAATATGAAGTTGTTTGCTGCATTTTATGCCTTTATTAGAGAGTTATAGAGGAGTGATGGCAGAAAATGAGGCAGAGCGACGCAGCAAAGGTCCAGAGTAATTGGTGCAGTCGGTAAATGTGCACAGTCTCTGTGAGGGGAAGAATTCACAGTACACATTTTCCTATTTAAGCACAACAGCGTATTAAAGTGTAAATGTTTTTGCCAGAAACACATAGGTGGCACAGATACTCACCGGAGAGATGAGAGCTCAGTTCCCAGCAGAAGGACCTTTGGCTGATCTTGTCACAGCTCAAGCAATTCGTACTAGTTTGTCAGATGCATGCACCTTTGGACTGAGGGGGGAGGGATGGCATGAATCTGTGTCACACCCACATGGCGAAGCTCTTCACTGGAGGGTGGAAAGAAGCAGCTGGTGACACTGTGTGTATCAGAGGAGACACTCGGCTGTTTACACTTTACCGTGGACCGCGGTGGCTCCGCAGTGACAAGAACTGCAGTGCAGGGATTTACTGCAGGTGTTTGAGACGAACGAAAAAAAAATGCAATGCATAAAAAAAAATCCACATTGTTGGAGACTTTTTCACCCACCAGCTCCGTCAGCCTGTTTCTGCCAGCTCAGTGCGAGGTGATAAGCTGCTCCACAGGGGGCACCAGGGCCCTCTCACAGCACTTGTTGTGAGAGGAGAGGGAATTCATCCAGGCTGTTTTTTTTTTCTGAAAATATTTTCACGACTGCTCTGCAAAGTCAACTCAATTCAATAACTGTTGCCTGTCTGGCTTTCACAGGGCCTGCCAGCCTACGACACTCCAGAGGTGTTCGGCCTCCACCCCAACGCAGACATCACCTACCAGAGCAAGCTGGCGAAGGACGTGCTGGACACCATCCTCAGCATCCAGCCTAAAGACAGCTCGTCAGGCGGGGGCGAGACCAGAGAGGCCGTGGTGTCCAGGCTGGCTGACGACATGCTGGAGAAACTGCCTCCTGACTATGTAGCTTTTGAAGTAAGCCTGCGTGTGTGTGTGTGTGTGTGTGTGTGTGTGTGTGCACCATGAACAGCCCGAGGTGAGTGTTTGAGGTGAGCGCAGCAACATGTGCATTGCTCCCCCACTCACCGTGTGCGCTGGTGCCACACACTCTCAGCAGTGGGATGTGTGTGTCGGTGAGGTGATGGAAGGGTGTGTGTGTGTGTTTGAGACGGTGATAGACAGAGAGAAAGAAGAGCAGGAATAGAAAGGGGGTGTGAATGTAGCTGGATCTCGCTCGCTTTGTTTAATTTTGGATTTTTCNGAGACTTTATCTTACACTGGGACCATTCTGTTGGCGTTCACGCTGTGCTCTCGCAAACATTACATCATTAGAATAACTTTGACTTGAATGGCTTCCTGGCTGGGATTCAGAGTTTTTCCACCTGCAGTGCAATCTGCTTTTGGCTCGTTTGTGATCTGCGGTATTCTAATCTTTTTAATTCTGGTTGTTCTGAATTCCGTCTTTTCTCTTGGCGAGCGGTGAGTCACAATCCATTCTTTCATGCCTCCCTGTGGTCTTCTCCTCTGATCCGCCCGGATGACAGTTTTCTGTGTTTCATTCTAATGTTTTGTTCATGTTGTTGTTTGTCTTTGTTTCTCAGGCGTCGTGGGCCTCCAGCACCCTGGGGTTCTGGTTCACAGAGCTGCTTGAGCGGAACCGGCAGTTCCAGGCTTGGATCTTTGAAGGGCGGCCCAACTGCTTCTGGATGACAGGCTTCTTCAACCCGCAGGGCTTCCTGACAGCCATGAGACAGGTACGCACGGCATCAGGCTACCTACCGGGAGGAGACCAGATGGCGTGCAGAGGGACGAGCAGGCACACGGCCACGTTAACACGCACATGCATGTAGACATACACACACATACACACACACGTGGTGGCAGGCAAGCGAGTGCACAGAGATTTCTCTTTGTTTTCTAATGAATTCCAATTTATATAAACGTGGTGGGAGTGAATACTACAGAGGGATGTAATCTGAATGTTTAACCCTATTTGATCCAGATCTGAAGTCATGTCCTGTTGTTGGGGCTCAGTAATCTATATCTATCTACATTATATATGTAGTCCTGCACTATTCATTCATTCATTCTGCAATACTTGCTGCTGGAACTGTATTGTCACTTTGTCATAACGCTAAGTCACTTTGGATCTGCCATTTGAACCTCAGTTGTACATGCCTCTTCTTACATAGATATATATATATATATATATATATATATATATATATATATATATATATATATTCATTATGCAGTTTATTTATCTCTCATTTTGCAATATTTACAGTTGCTGCTTTACTGACGTAACTATCCTGCACTATCTACCTCATATTCTCATATTGCACCACCTACATTTGCTGCTGTTTTGTAAATGGATGATTGTCACTTTATCTTCACTAAGCCACTTTGGGTTCCACTTGTACTTTGTTGTTACTTATATACTAAGTTGTATATACCTTTTTTTATATAGTTTTTTATACTTTATACTTCAACCTGATTTTATGCTTGTGTTGCTGCAACACCCGAATTTCCCCTATGGGGGATCAATAAAGAATTATCTTATCTTATATAATAAAATCCAGACATATAGATAAATTTATATAAAAACTTAGAAAAAAAAAACTAGTGAAAATTGGATGATAATAATCTGCATTTCAGAGCAAGCACTGCGTAATTAAAAATGTATATGTTATAATAAATTTATACTGTTTTTTTCTATCACTCGAGGCTCAGCGAGCACATTTGCATATTCTCTCACTTTTTCCTCTGGAAGCTTTTTCCGAGCCGTCCTTGGTAATGGAGGACATAACTGTAACTACACGGAACAGTGACTCCTGACTGCAGGAAATATGACAACTTTTAAAGTTCAGGTGGTTTTGGTGGGGGAAAAAAACTGGAAACTGATGAGGCTTTGATTAGTGTTAAACATCACCTCTTTTCTTATTCAAAGCTTTGAAAATGAGGATGAGCCATGAGCCGTCTAATTAACTTAAGAACATGAGCTTAGCTTCATGAACTGCTTGTATTTCACACACGGCAGACATGCATATTTGCACTCTCATTTATTTGCCCTTAGTCGTGTTTGTACCGTCGCTCCTGCAGGGCCAGCGAGGCTTCCATCCTATTTTGGGAGGCCTTGCTTTTACCACGAGTCCTACATCATCTATTTCACACACGAGCGTGTTGATGTTTTCAGTATTTGTTAATGCCTTGCAGTTTGAATACATAAATGAGCGTGTCTATTACTGCCTCCACCAAGGAGTTTGTTTACTTTTTTCCTCATTAGTCCATTTGTTTCTCTGCAGAATATCTCCAAAACATTTCCATTTAAAAGCGGCTTTGAGTTATTGAATCTTTTGAATCTGGTGCTGATCCAAATCTGACGTCTGGTTATCATATAATGCAACAATGAAAATGAGCTGAGGGAGAGACCTGAGGGCTGAGGTATGTTTTCAGGGCCGATCAATTTACTTTGCAGCGTAAGTAGTAATAGGGATGGGGAATCATTTAGTATTGGTGTCAGGTTTGCACAGCTGACTGCCTTCTAGTTGTATTTATTCCACTCTGTAGAAAAATCCCAGCTGCTTGCTCAGAGAGAGAAAATATTGTGGATGCAGATGTCTGTATTTTTACTGAACGGGGATTTGTTGGACTGCTGTTAGTTTCCAAATATAGCCGTCATTTTCTCTCTCAGAGCGTGTACTCTGCCTTCTCAGGAGAGACACTGCAGCTTTTGTTGGACCAGTGGCGTCACATCACGTGTGTGTGTGTGTGTGTGTGTGTGTGTCCTTGTCGTTGTGATCACTTCCTATCTGTTCAATTTTGCCCAATAAGGTTTTTGCCTGTTTTTTCGTCTTTCAAAATGAGACTAAAATGACTGAGGGGATACAATACTCACATTTCATTTATTTACTGTGCACTCTGCTCTCGCTCTTTGCTCTTTTTGAGTCATATTGGATTTATTTTCTCTCTGTTGGCACAGCATCTCGCAAAACAAGCACCATCGATGGAGTGCACTTCTCTGCCCTACGCAGTGCTTTTTTTTTTTTTTTTTTTTTTATATTGCACCTCTATTACAGTCCTGTTATCAAAATTGATTTTTTTTTGTTGGGAAGCAACTGCCAAATGGTCAGATGTGTCATCCTGCCCACGTCACTGCCTTAATCTGAGGATTTGTGCGCACGCTTGTAGGAGATCACTCGGGCCAACAAGGGCTGGGCCCTGGACCGCATGGTGCTGTGCAACGAGGTGACCAGGTGGATGAAGGACGACATCACGCAGCCCCCCACGGAGGGGGTGTACGTCTACGGCCTCTACCTGGAGGGAGCCGGCTGGGACCGCCGCAGCTGCAAACTCATCGACTCCAAGCCCAAAGTCCTCTTCGAGATGATGCCTGTGATCAGGATGTACGCCGAGAATAACGGTAAGAGGGAAGCCTCCTGAGATTGAAAGTCCAAAAAAAAATAAAAGGAGCTGATTTTGATGATGTGTCTGAATTGAAAAGTCTAATCTGACGACGCAAACGCTTTAATCCTCTTTTCTTATCAGGATCAATCTCTCTCGTCTTTGTCGGCCTCAGTCTCAATCATCTCTCCTCCTCAACATTTGCATCCCACACAGTCACTCCGAGTGGATGGATGTAACATTTAAATGTCAAGCGGACTAAGTGCTATTTATTTTGTCTGGGAATAGATTACCAGCATGTGCAAGGCACCGTGTTTGTTCTGGACAAGACCAGACTAAGACCGGTCTATAGGCAGCAGAGAGACGGGGGCCCCTGTGGATGCCTGCGAGCAAGGCTGCCTGGGAAATGAATTAATGATCCAATGATACGCGTAATGCGGTTTGTTAACACCATGTCTCCTCCCAGCTCTTCCCACAAGAAGGCTGCCTGCTGGCTTTGAGTGTGGAGACAGTGGCTGCAAGAGCATCTATGAGTATGTGTGACATGCATGTGTGTGTGGGTGCATGTGTGAGTCTAGAAACCCCCCTCGACTTAATTGTGACTCCCTTCAAAGAGATTAGTCTCATCCCTGCTCTATATGCTCTCTGAAGACCGACTCGACAAGGGCTGTTTGTTTGCTCATGAAACGGATTGTTGGTTTTTGTGCTGACGGGGGGGCTATTCCAACACTCGAGTAGCACTCCAGCATGTTGTCACTGGCAGGCTAACAACGAAGCAGCTACCACGCTGACTGCCTAAAAACCACAGTACGGTGGTGGTGTGGCAGTGATGGGAAATAACCACATGTTCTGCTGTTCACTCGCCTGATTTGAGCAGACTCTACTTGATGAAAACAGATGTTTTGTTGAACTCGGCTGGGTGTCCCAGTGGCATCTCCACGCTGATTTAAATATTTCATTGACTTGAAATAATTCTAGTTATAGAGCTGTTTAATTGCAACCTGAATTAAGAGACAGTTTTGCCAGCTGCTGCTGTTTTCTCCGTTTTCAGAGCTCGTCATTTGACTTTTACTTTTCGGCGTTGCAGGTGTGAAGGATTCACGCCTCTACTCCTGTCCAATCTACAAGAAGCCAGTCAGGACAGACCTGAACTACATCGCAGCTGTGGACCTGAAGACTTCACTTCCTCCAGAATACTGGATCCTACGGGGTGTGGCGCTCCTCTGTGACGTCAAATGATCACTTCATTTGGACTAACACATCTGGTAGGAGGTGAGCATGGCTCTTTCTTTTTCTTTCCACCACAACATGGGAAAGTGTGACAGAGGAGGAGCACCAGTGGTGAAACATCTGGTTCCAGACAGTGGGACAAAGCCTCTGGAAACATCAGTGTCTCCTGTTTCAAACTGTTGGATTGAACCGGCTGGTTGGACAATAACAGTCTTTGTATTCACATTGAAGCTGTTGGGTCAGTAATCCTCTAATCATCTCGAGTGTGCCTCTGCTGGTTTTATCTACTTGTGGATTTGTATCTTTTAAAACTTGAAATGTGTGTAAAGCAGACAGGACTCAACACTGTGCTGCTTCACTGAATCATTGAACCTGATAAATCTAAACATATTGTATGTTACCATCTCCTCATCAGAGGCATTACCCATTGTCAAGTAAGTATCATGTTCTCGAGGCAAAAACACAGTGAATTAAAAATGGCTGATTCTAGTTGGGACTGATGTTATCAACTCATTCGATGGCTGTGATGTCACAGCCTCACACAGCCCATCAATGTGCAGGTATATTCTTACAATCCTGCCATGTAATGTAAATCAAGTGCACATCATACTCCTGTATGGCCATTTTTAAAGAGTAATACTACTAAGTAAAACTGAAATACATAGAAATTTTAATGAAGTTTTTACAAAAAACAATGGCATCAAAACATCAAAACACTTTTTTGGTAGTATTTTCTTTTGTTACAAAACCACCGTACCATACGCACTCTAAAGCTACCCTGTACACGGATCAGGCTCAGGTTTCCCAAACTAGAATCTTCACACTGAAATCGTCTTTATCCTTTTGTTATTCGGTAGTTTCACTCAAACCTGACTGTCAAATCTATTTGGATCCGATCCTCTCAGCCTTGTCAAACACCTGATTTTCCCTTTTCAGCAGGTATTAACAAATCTGACCCATGTGATAAAGACTTAACACTTTTTGTTTTGTTTAAACAGCCAATGATGACAAGACGATTAAAGTGCAAAGATAGTTGAGGGAAACCTGGCCCTGCATGAATATCACAATATATTCATTCTTTTTTTATATAAGCTTTTCCTTGTATGGACCGCCTGTAAAGTACATCCAAGACTTCGTGCTTCTCACAAGGTTGATGGAGTTATGTACACATATGTGTGTCTCCTTGTTGGCTGGCTGTGGGTTTTTTTTTTTTTTTTAATGAAGGACCAGCTTCTACTTTTGCAACAGTGTTCATGCAGTTTTCCCTTGTAACATTTGTCCTTCGCTTTTATTTAATATCTTCCATCTGTGGCCTTTTGTATTGATTTGTAAAAGTTTGGTTAAGTCTGGGGGCGCGCAAACTTCCTTGTATCCATAATGTCAGCAATGTCTTTTTTTGTGTTACTGTTGGTCACTCTGAAATTTGTGGCTTTTTGATGCACCTCAAGAGGCCTTGGTGATAAAATTGTTGCCACATTCTTTGTTTCTCTACAACGACATCCAAAATGTCCAAAGTCAACAGAATATAGTTGCTGTTGGTTGAAAAAGAGGCTTTTATGGCAAACTGCGTCAAGCCTCCCAGGACGAAGTCAGAATACTAGTTTAGACCATGTTAGATTCGGCTTCAGATTACAATATATTTCCGGGGTCACTGCCTACCTGCTGTACATGCTACACTTACAGTTACATAAGTGACAAAATGTATACTACAGCTGTGGCATACGTAACTTGCAATGCAACATTAAAATCACATCCGATTCCTTTGCGCCTCACACCTCGTTTCTGTTAACATAACAGCACTGAGAAGATCAAATCTCCTTCGTCTGAATCATCTGTTCTTTGTACCTGTGTAAATTCAGCATTTTCTGAACCAGTCTTACGGCATTACATTCCCTTGGGACAGTGAGCGGGTCATCTCTGTGTGCACAAAGTAGGTCTTGAGCTCTCCTTTGCCCTTGACGTTGATGATGCCTCTACAAGAGCACATGTAGCCCAGGGTCAGAAGGATGCGACTCGTCTCCTCTGTCACCTGCAGGGAGAGCCGGATGGGTAATGTCTACTTTGCTTATCTTACACAAATAAATTAAATTCCTGCTGGCAAAAATTATCAGCTCTGAAAAGGAATAGATTTCCAGGAGCTGACCATTGACTGATAAGACACAAACAACAAATTGTTGGTATGTTGCTCTGCATCTCCAGGAGTTTTTCCACAGAAAAAGAAAATTAGGATTTAAATTGGATATAAAGTCGAAACCCTTGCCTTTAGATTAATTTCTCACAAGATTGCTGAAATACGTGCGTCAAGTAGAGCTGCAGTCACATGTGCCTCTGCTGTATTTTCTAATCCTCGGAAGAGATAAAGGGCACATGTATCACAGCTTAGGCATGAAATTCAATTTGTAAATTGAAAACTGTCAACAGTACAGTACAGAATACTGCAGCTTCCAGAGAACAAAGTAGGACTTCGAGCTGCATTTCTAAACAACACCTCTGTCGGCTTTAAAAATAGGAAACATCAGTAAGATTAACACAGGATGGGAAATATCTGTGTGCTCCGCTGGAATAACTCTGCATATGTGAAAATATCAACAGGCAATCTTGGAATGCAATCGAAGGCAGATGGCTCTATCAATTGTGTACAGGCTGTGCAGTGTAATACAGCCCTCTGAAGACTCAATGATTCCCTCAGCCACTCGCCACGCAGGTGGAAAACCATTCTATCTTATCAGTGCTCAGACAGGGTGCGAATGTAAGATTTCAAGATGCCACAGGATGTTGAGATGATGTGTTGTGATGTCCTTGCTTTCATAAACAGCAGGAGCAGGAGGAAGGAGAGTTTTGTCTTTGAAACATCTGGACTGACATTTAAAATCTCTCCATATGAAATTGGAGAAGTGCTGCTGATTTGAGAGAAATAGTCAGCGTCAAACACCATGTGATGCTTGACAGGTACAGAGAAGGAGAGACTTCTCAAAATATTTTTTTTCTTGAATGCATCAGAGAAAATGGTCAAGGTTGGAGTTACATTCTATATTTGTTATTTTCAACAAATCCCATGAAAAACCCTGGCAAAACAAAAAATGTGTTCTTCCAGCTCAGTACTCTCCAACTTCCCCGCCCTGTCTGTGGCTCTAAGATCATTTATTCCTTCTGAAGATGTCAATCTCTTATAAAAGGTTCACAAATATATGATTGTCTTTTAAATAAGTATAACTTAATAGACACTAGTGAGCATATACAGCAGCCGGATGATGCACATGTGGGTAAAAACCCCCAAAGATTTACAGTGTGGTTCATTCTAGTTTCTTATAGTTTTTGCTCTGGCACAGAGGAAAATCTGACATTGAAGAGAAAAACTGAGAACATCACTGGACATTTCACTTTATTACCTGTATTTTTCCAAGGACTCCGGTGCTGTCCATTCTGCTGGCTACATTCACTGTGTTCCCCCAGATATCATATTGTGGTTTCTGGGCTCCAATGACTCCAGCTATCACTGGACCATGGTTAATACCTGACAAAGGACACCAAGCAATCATTGAGCATGTCAGATCTAACTGTACCATATTTACTCAGTTACTACTTTTTCAGATTCTTGTTTTTTTTTTTGTTTTTTTTTTTGTTGAATGGAAAATTACAGTACACAGAACATAGTACTTGGTGCTCATCTAAAAATCTCAATGACAGCAAATGACATTGAACTACACAGCTAATATTTGCTTATACATGATGAAGGAAACTGCTAGCACATAAAAAAATGGTTGTTTCTACTTCTGATGAGTGATTTTGGTGGAAATGTACCAAAATCAATTTCTGTTATTACTGATTAATTATTGAGTGCAGCTCCAAAAGGCCTTCAGTACGAGATCTGCTGCTTTCAGAATAAACAAAGCTTTTCACTAGATTTCATCAGAACATGAGATGAAGTGGAAGCTAAACGCAGCTTAACTTTTAATCCCCAACACTTCCTGCACCTCTAGTACGCAGGCTCTGGAGCTCTTCACAGCACTGAGATCATGGCACAGGGCCTCTCTTCACTCTCTTTAATTTCCACATTGGTGGAAATTGCAATCTACACACGTGTGCGCAGGCAGCACACAAAGGCACACTGCCACTGGTTTTGTCCAGTCCCAGTGGGTGAGGACTTGTATCCTTCTCTGATGGAGCGTTTTAGGCCCGTCTGGAAACAGCAGGGATGTACAGTCGCACACACACACACTGCTGAGTTAATGGAGCGTCCCATGCTGTGATCTTCACAGACAGGTTGAAGGTATCGAACTCTGACTCTCACTGCACACAGGGAGCTGGGACCTGCCCGCCTGCTTCCCTCCTATATTCTCCCTCGACTCATTATTCAGTCTCTCTCTGCTCCTATGTTGCCATGACTATACCTATGTCTTGCTGCAAACACGAGTTTTATTTTCTTGTCATTTAGACATGTAAGCATCTCTCTGTTTCTATCAAGATGATGAAATTACACCCACTTACCCCCCCAGTATTAGTATAGTATTTTCCATTCTTGCCATGTGATCAGTAAGTTTGACATACCAACACCAAAATACAGTTTTATTGTGGGTGATAAGTTTTTAGTAGCTAAAGTAAAAAAAAAAAAAAAATCTCACAGCACTTTGCTTTTTAAGTGGAGCCAACTCACCAACTCTGAGTTTGAAGTCATTGAAGGAGTGTTTGTTAATAACATCCAGCTTCCCCACCAAGGCGAATGCAAACTCCACCATGGTCCCTATGTGCATGTACTGTCTGTCATGCTCCTGGAAAACAGTGAGGAAGACAACCAGTAACACATTAATATGGCATTATTATGGCCCCCTTTCAGTTGATTTGCTAAAACATATAGTACAGGATATCACACCCTGCGTGGTCTGAAGACACATCTAAGGTGGATGACCTGTGTTGACATGTGAGAGCCCTTGCACATCCATCAACATGCTCATCCATTGCGCTTTTTACCAACACCTCTGCCAAGTGAAGCCAGCTCGCTACAGTCAGTTAGCTATGGTTCTTCAGTAGACTAGTGCTGGCTCAGAGTTAGCTGAATGCCCCCTGTCACCTTAGCAACCGCTGTCTTGGTTGGTGAGTGTGGCTGCCCAGCTTGGTCACAAGCTTTTTGTTTCAGAATAAGCTCCAAGCCTCAACATGTGAATATAAGTCGTCTTATGTTTGCCCATGTCCTCAGGGGTCCAGCTTCTTTTTGCACAACAAAGACCAGCATGTCCTCTTCAAGACAGACAAAACGATGGTGGGTTCCTACCCGAACAAGGAGGGACTTGCTTCATCTGTTAAAACTGTCTGGCTCTCTGTTGCTGTGGTGCAGTGCTCATTTTCTGTCTCTCATTAGTGTACCCATGACCCAACACCCTCCTGTATGCATTCCCCCCCCCCCCAGGAAATGACGCTGCCACTGATCCTGGTGGCCCCTCGTTGGCCAGTGCAAGCGTGGTATGCTGAGATAATCGGTCTGCTGGCAGCGAGGCCTTGGCAGCTTCCTCTCTGCAGGGACCTCCTCTCTGAAGCGAGAGGGGAGATGATTCATCCACACCCAGAACTGTGGTGGCGGCTTGCCCACCTGTTGAGAAGTCCAATTTAATAGCCAAGGATCTGCCCCCGAGTGTAGTGGCAACGATTCAAAGTGCGAGGGCATCGTCCACTAGAGGCCTGTATGCCTTTAAATGGCAGCCATATGGAGCAGTGATGTGAGGATGTGCTTCCATTTCAGTGCTCTATTGTGGATGTTTGACGTTCCTTCAGGAGCTGCTGGATAAGGGTCTCCCCTTTACCATGATTAAGGTCTTTTTGGTGCCTCTGTACAAACAGCTGCTTTCTCACTGGATTGTGATAGCTGAAGGCTATCTCCTTGGCTTATAACAGCAGAGGTCTTCTGCTGCCCCATGGTGTCAGGTCACATTCGACCAGGTGCACGGCCAACATCATTGGCTTTGCTTAATGGGGCATTAAAGCCAGTTGGTCATGAATGAACTTTTGTTGGATGTGATAGCTCCTTTGGTGGCTCCTTTCTGCTGGGTCTGATGCACTAGAGTGCTGGAGGTTTGACTCTAATTTGGTGGCTGCTCTGTGGGGTGTGCATACACGTCCTGAGTACTGAGCGAATCGACTGAAAGGAAATGAAATACTATGAGTGTAACTTCTGTTTCCTGGAGGAAAGGAACAAGGTACAACACTTGGTTGGCCCACTGACCATGTTGATGGACGTATATATGTGCAGGTGGGACTTCAGATGCATCAAGTCATCTGCCTTAAAAGGCAGAAATAGACACGTCTTCAGTCAGGCCATGCAAGGGCGTGATATCCCATACTACACTGCATGAGTAGAACAGAAGTTATAGTTCTAGCATTTTGTTTTGCTGCAGTCTCACAAAGTTATGAGAGCTGAAAATGATTAAGTATGATTTTGTGTGATATGTGAGCTTACCTGTGATGTGTACTCAGGCCCAGGTGATGCATTCAGCCCAGTAGCAGCCATGTAAGTACTGCCAATGGTCTTGATCTTTTCTACACCACTGAATTTAGGTTTGGACAGCAGCTACACACACAAACACAATCCACACAACAGGTAAAACAAAAGAGACGGTTTATGGCACATGAGATAGCTCACGCTGTCATTTCTTAAGAGGATATGTTTGCATTCATATGCAGTTTCTTTCCTCTCTTCGGTCTGCCAGTGAAAGCCTCTCAGAATATCCACATACCATTACAAGAGGTTGTAGCTTGCAATCACATACATAAACAGGACATTCCGCCTTGTTTCTTACATTCGTGGTGTATGTGTGGGATGGTGTGAGGGTTGCGAGAGTAAGGGTCATCTACCTCATCAAAATCAGCAATGATTTCGTTGAGGAGCCTGAGGCACTCTAATCCTTCTTTGTTGACGTCAGATTCGGTGTAGAACTCTTTAAAGTCTGGAATGGAGGCGAACATGACACACACCAGGTCATAGGACTGGTGGTACAGATCCTGCAAGACGAAAGGCGTGAGAAAATACAGACGTTAGCTTTGGACAGCTGCAAAGCAATATTACAAAACCGATAAAGCACAGGATGCAGATGACAAGATACTAATAGATTGTGTCAAGCTAATCATGACCATGCACCATTTCTGTGTATTTTTAAGCTTAAAAATACTTGACACTATTCTTCTATAATCAGTGTTACCACAGGAGGAGATGAAACACAAGTGATAAACCAGACACACATAATAAAAGTGGGCGAATCACCCAAACTCCCATTCTAATAAAAGTGACCCTAAAGATCCATTAGACCAGCAAGTTGCTCCTGGATCCCATTCAAGTGCAGGAGTAAAGTCATTTGCTGACTCTTCATTCAGACTTTCTGCAGGTGAAGCAGTACTCCTATTCTAACTCCCATGGCCTCCACATTTTACTTTTCACAGTGCTGCACTGGGGGGGACAGAGCAAGATTCAGACTGATGAATGAGAGTCTCACAGGCAAGTCAGCGAATTCACCCAGACTGTCTGCCAACTTTTGGTTATCACTGCATGTAATTAATCATTCTAATACTATATTACATATGATTTAAGTGTCAGTTCCTTTTAAAAAGTTATGATTTTGAACAAATTACTACCTGAATTTTTGCACCCAGTCTCCAACAGCCAATGACTTTACAGTACTTTCCACTCTGCACCAAGCACTTTTTCATGTACATATTACAACTTTTTAATACATATTGTACATTCTAGTTTGGGATAATATCCTCTGTTAACTCTTGAATTTTACATCTCATTGCCTCAACATAAATCCTTACTGAAAATAATAATGTTTGACTTACAATAAAGACCCATCCTCGTTTTTAAATGGATTAAGATTCAACATGATTTGCAGCAAAGAAATAAATTATGTACATATTTCAGAGCTAATGTATTACTTAAAACATAGATTATCTTTTGTAAGCTGCTTTTGCTGTGCCTCATCAGAGCTAGTGAATAAATGCAATGGCTCTTGGCATATAGCCACTGGTGCTGCAAGACCTCTTTGAAACCACAAGACATCCGCCCTGCAGTCGTTTGTCAAAACAGAATTTAGATTGTCTTTCATATTTACCAAGCAAGGAAAACAAAATCAATGCCTACTTCGTTCTTCCAGTTGCGTGCCAGGAAATGTTCCGCGACGTGTGCAGGCAGGACGTTCTCCAGCAAAACCCGGTTGAGGTTCTCCATCGTTTCGATCTCCTCGCACTCCTTCTTGAACTTGTTCTTCCACAGAAAGTCTAACCTACAGTAATATTCATTCTGTTACAAGAGGACACAGAGGTGAAGAGACTGAAGGTACAGCTGTACAGCTTGCTTCCATCAAGTCACAGAGAAAAAAAAATAGAAACACCTACAAGCACGGTATCCACCAAGGCTTTCAGACAGAAAAGGAAACGCAACATTGAAAAGACCACAATTGTGTCACATTTGCAAAAACTTCCAGTGATTTATGTGGCTTTTTATAGAACACAGTGTAAGGAAAGACAGAGTGAAATGTTTTGGAACAAGTGAGGAATGACTGTCTTTAGTGAGAATGTTGTGCGAACAATTTGTAATGTTACACTTTATTTTCCTCTATTTTGTGTGAAGCTCAGGTTCAAGTACTCTATGATGACTCTATTTAAGCCTGTTCCTGAGCAGTGCGTGACAAAGTGATCTGATAAAGAGGATGCATCACGCAAGGAAAAACAGGTTTGCAAGATGATCTGATGGAAAAACAATCAAGCACAGAGAGTGATATGATTTGATATTAGAAACAGAATTACTTGTTACAGAGAAGGAGAAAAGCGGAGCGTGCTACAAAAACAAAGTGCGCCTGTATACATGTCAGAACAATGTGTGTGAGACGGAGCAAATAATAATAAATGGCATCTGTTATTTTTGCTGTTATGCAGTTGCACCTGGTGTCTTTTCATTGAGCTGGGGACATCAGTAATTTGTCTTCTGTAAACTCAGTCAACTCAGACTCAATTTGCTTAATATCCATGTCTAGATTTATGGCTCTATATCAAAATCCAACAGAACTTATACTGCGCAGGAAGCATATTTTTTAGACAGTAGGTCCCTTACATTCACATAAACAGAAGTTTCCAATGGAAACAGCTGTGAAAAACAACCCTTTTTATACCCATTTAAATCACACTAAATAATGCATAGAGCACATATGTTCAACATACTGTGCTGCCAAACAAGTCTCCCTACAAAGTCACCGCACTTTCAATGTCCAATTAATTTATTTTTGGGTGTAGTATCAGTTTAGTGGTGGTACAGGAAACAGTAATAGGTTGTGCTTTTGCTCACACCTGCATATCCACTCATGTAGTCAATATGATTTTTGTGGACACAGTTCAGTCCCCAGAGGGGGAGGGGGTGTAACAGCCATGCTGTTATTTCAGTACACAGCAGGGCCCAGGGGGTCAGCTGCATCCTATTTAATAATAAGCTCTGATATAAAGCAGAAATATTACTCTGCACTTCTTCTCTCCCTGACAGAGTGCTGCCACTTCATCCTGCAGTCAAGTTTATTCTAAGTCATAAAAATAGTGTGCGTGTATGTTCACATGTGAACACAGTCGCCAACTGCATGCACGAATATGGCCTAGATGTGCTGTACTACCCACTGTATGTTACCATTAGCTTAGAGTAAAAATGTAAATATCTGTGTAACCCAAATGTAAAGAGTAAAGAGACCACTGGGTTAATTACTTTTGCTTTAAATACATGCAGTTGATGATAGTAGCTAAGACCATGCTGTAGCTCCAGAGCTGGATCACTTCCGAGTACAGTAAGTACCCTGCAGTGTAGAATAACCTCAAAATAACCAGACTAAGAAGCACATATAACTCTCCAGAATGACCAGTCTCTGGTCCCTGGCTTCTCCTGGCTAGTAAATCTCCACTTGAGCAACTTCAGGCTTTGGGATGTAAATCATTGGCCCAGAGTGGCTGAAGGGAGGCAGACAAATTGGTCTCACGACGCCTCTCTTGCACAGTGTGGCACAGCAGCCAAAAAGCTTTGCTGTCTAAACTGAGTTCATCAGCTGTGCGGATTTGCATCTAGGAGATGGATGGGAACAGCCGTCCCCCCCCAAGCTTTGAGGTAATAAAGGTTACATTTACATTAGACATCCCTAAGCTTGCTCGAGTGGCACAGAAGAAAAATACTCGCAAATGATCCCACTGACCCGCTTGCAATGCCCAGCTGCATTACTCCTAGCACGGCCGGGCAATACATCAAACGCAATTGTGTTCATGTGTGGGAGACCATTAAGCGTTAAAGAGACCACAGGATCGTGGAATCCCTAAACAGGATGCAAGTGCATAAGCATCTCACAATGCAGCCTACACTGTTCACAGGCCAGTAGACTAAATGAGCTGTGACAAAGTCCATAGCACATGGAAATTTTACAACTTGGTGATGAAACAAATTGATGGTGAAAAACTAAAGAGTACAATGATGTTGATGTAAGAGTAAACAACCAGACATCATCCAGTCTACAGTGTGGACTTACCTGTCTAGCAAGCACAAGCAGAGTGATGAAGAAGATAAAGAGGGAGATGGAGCCCATAGTCTTCAGGTCTTTGAGAACTCCTGGTCTTAAAGGGCAGAGAAAAAAGGAAGAATGTGTTGGTGTGTGGAGAAGAAGAAGAAGAAGAAGAAGAAAGAGAGAGAGAGAGAGGGAGAGAGAGAGAGAGAGAGAGAGAGAGAGAGAGAGAGAGAGAGGGGACAGAAAAAGATAAAGACGGATAAAGAGTAACAAAACAAAAAGGAAAAAAGTGAAGGAAGGGGATAAAAAGTAAAGGAGATGAGAGAAAGAGCATATAATTAAAAATTCAGATTGCAATCAGTCTGTTTCACATTTCACATGATTCATTAGCAGAGCATTTTATTTCGAGCTGTCACTCGCTTAAGACTGTCACCTCTGCTTTGCTAGAGCGTGACAAGAGCTTGTTTACTGTTTGCATTCCAGTGGCTGAGCTTCCTTGCCGGGTGCATGCACAGCAAAGTTTTCCAAGAAGCAATAAAACCAGATGGTGTTCACGATCTGCAAACATTCAACACCTTAAATACACTTCAAGCCTACATGTTTGCACCATCATAACCCTAAAAATAGGACACTTGTCCAGGGCAGAATTAGGAAACCAATGTCCAAAACATACTGTATAAGAAGCAATGTTGAATAGAAATTACATATATTATGCATATGATAATATTTAAATTCACAAAGAAATTTTTCAAGTCTAGTCTTCCCTATTCAAGTTCTGAACGTGTGATAAGACTCAAACAGGACTGTTGCATCCTAATTTCTGCCAGCACATTTTGCATATTAATGGACTCTTACTCTTATCTAGGGCAGAGCTCAGCAGACAACTGAGAAGACAGCCTGCAAGTTCTGTACTCGCCTGCTTCATTATATAATCAATTCTTTACACAGAATCAATGGCAGTGACTGCGGACAGAGCGTTTCACATGAAGGCAAATCAGAGATGGAAAGCACGCAAACAGGAGAGCACGATTTCTTTTTGATTGTCATGAAAATGCAGAAATGACCAAAGCTTTGCAGTTTGTTAATATTACAATAAACATGTTCCCATTTTGTTACCTATTACTGTTGACCAAAGCCATGTGAATTGTATTGGCTTAGCAGGAAACTCATTAAAAATCACATTATGTTATTTAAATTGCTTTGGACAAAAAAGTCAATAACTAAAAAAGATAATTGCCTTCCTCTGGTGGAAATCAGACAATTTAGGCCTGAACTAATGAACTGACCATCCGTTGACAACTTTGGGAGTTTGTTTACCAGTACAGACAGTAAATTCAGGGTTGAGGCTGCAGGTTCCAAGAAGTTTTGTTTTGGATACATCGAAATACTACTTCCAGCAATTAATCAGAAAATGTCCTCATTTTCCAAAACCACAATGTCCTAAGGTCCAAAGACTTGTTCCATTAGTCCCCATCTATGGATGATCTCCAGTATTTGTCTGTATATCATGTCATAGCCACAGTCCCTTAGCTGCTCACTTTAAAACTGTGAGCTATGCAATATCACAGAAAAAGCACAGTAAATGAGTGAATTTCCATTAGTACATTATGACGAGATTGGTAAAAATTTTCTCCCCATGTGTCCAACACAGAGATAGGTTAGTCGAGCCTTGCTTGAAAAATGGCAGCAGCCTCGCATTTTGATAAGTGAAAATGCATACATTCTAAAAACTGAAAAGCTGTCTCATGTACGTTATCTCATTAAATATGTAGAAAGAGAAAAATAAAAAAAACAGACATTGTAGCTTTAACAGCAGTTAGGATTTGGAGTTGATGACTTTGGGTACAATAACATCATGCAGCATCTTATCCTCATCTTGACAACAGGGATGCCAGGCTTGCATATTGTCAAAAAAACCCAGGTGGTACTAGATGTACTGATTCATTTTTATTGCATAAAAAGGTCAAGGTTATTTCCACTAAATGCCATATAAAAATGAAAGAATATATTTAGAGCGTGTGTGGATATTTCAGGCACAGGATTGAAAGCAGCTCTTTTTTTAAGGTCACTGAATCTGTTGAGTGACAAAGCTCAGGACATTGTATAAGAATGTAGGGGATTCATATGTATTTGTAACAATAGCAGAGGCTGATATGAGTGTACTGTGGACTTAACCAATGTAAGCTCCAACCTCAACATCTCGTTTCAGTAAACTCCCCATTTCCACTGAGATGCTTTTCCAACCATCCATATCTTCATGGTACATTGCTGTCAAATCAACTGACCAAAGAAAAGAAAAGAAAAGAAAAGACCAAGCATACATAGTTTATAAGGACGTTTTTTTTTTAATCAAGCATATGTCACTATTGGTGTCACTTTGATGTCTCCACATGACATAGTAATAAGCAATATGTAACATATTTGTGGGCAAGACGCCTTGATTATAATGCCCCAAAGAATGTGGTAGGAATGTGGTGTGGAGCAAAAAACGAAGAGAGGAGCACAGTTGGGTCAGAGTGGGTGAATGTCAGTAAGCATGTTTGGAACATATTTATGGTAACTAATGACTGAAAAATACTTTTGGTCCGGTTGCTCTTGCTCCCACTACTGCTGAGCTTTACGGGTCCCTAACCCAGTCACATGAGTCGGTGGAGGGGAAATAGTAGGATAACTTCTCCTCAAGAGTTTTCACATGTTTACCTATTCTCTCTCACAATGGAGCAGTGTTGACATGTCCCTGCCATTTTGGGAGTTAGAGGGAACTTTGAGAGTTGCCCTTTCCAGGTGTTGTTGGCAGGAGACCTTTGAACAGAATCAGTTTATTTTTGGCCATTCTTGTGAGCAAATTTTCCTTTTGGCCTTGGATTCATGTATTCGGTTCACTCAGATATCGAAGAATATCTGCCATGTATGCAAGCCTTGCACACCCTCCGTCACGATCAAGCAGCTTTGCGTCATCAGTTACTCTCGCAACTCAAGGTAACAAGTGCCTCGCTGTGCAACAAACAGTGTGTGACCACAACATCTGGGCTCTTCATCTGGGTTCGGTCTGGAAGGACTTTGATCAAGATCAAGTCTGGGGTCTGTATTTATCCTCTTCAAATATTTATTCACCTTTGTTGTTGGTGTTGTCACTTGGTCTAACGGTCTGCCTGCATCTATAATTGTATCGTCTGAAATCAACACGGCCATTAAGAACCACACTACCTACCACCATCCACAGGCATAAGAGAGTATTTAATGCCATTGACTTTTGCCTACACTGTGCAGCAACACTATGGTTGTGCTGTTGGTATAAGTACAACCATTGTGCTGCTGCACAGCGTACAAGTAAACAGACATGTGGTGGAGCCCAAATGTCACGGAAAGACTGTCTCTTGTTAGTGATAAAAAGTACTAATCACACTACATCAGTATGTGTTTGTTGACATGCCACAATCCAACATCTGAACATCTACTTTCAACATACTAGATTGCAGAATAACACCTATAATACACTGCCGGCTGTGTATTAAGCTGACAAGAAAAAGCTTGAATACAGCAGGTAAAAGCATATGAAGCTGAACTATGAATTGTTTGCTGGTTCATACTGCATGTTTTCTCTATAGGGGCTTTGAGTAGAAAGCAGTTGGAAAAAAAACAGGTTGTGACGAAGATACATCTATTGGCATTGAGAGAAGCCAGTTAAAGTGGTTCTGGCACCTGCGAAGGATGCCCCCTGGGTGCCTCCATTTAGAGCTATTCTTGACTCGACTGACTGGAAGACGACCTCGAGGTACACCTTCTTTCTCTCCTTTTACCCTTCCCATATTCTATCTCTTCATATCACTGTGGCTTTCCATTTACTAGAATCCCACGGGATTAATAGCAGATGACCATCGTCTCAACACAACTTCCTTCCGTCCTCTCAGGCTACCTCAACACACTCTTCAGCCACCTTGACTCTCTATATCCCTCTTTCACACTCTCTTGAACGGGATCTGTTTGTTACTGTGCACCTACCTGTCCAGACTTTCAGTCTTGTACAGAAATCTGCTGTATTCATCAAGCAGAGAAGCATGTGTTTGCAGAATAATGACGTTGTAAACCACCACAGCTGTCAACATGATAATCATCTTCAGCTCGTAGTTTATCCTCAGGAACACCGAACAAGAGATGAGCCCCAGTATGCAACTGTAAATTAAATACTAGACAGACAGAAAAAGAGAAAGGCAGATTTATTCAAAAAGTTAGTAAAGACAAAAATGGATTTTTAAAGAATCGGAATAACAACATTTCACTTACAGGAAGGTAGAAATTGTTTTTGCCTGTGAAGGCGATTAGTTGTCCATTAGGGTAAAGCAGTGTTTCATTGGATGAATTGTAAACAGGAACAGGAGGCAACAAATTGTCTTCCAAAAAGAACTAGATGAAAACAGAAATGAAGGGTTAGTCTCATTTTTGGGCAGTGCTAAAAATAATCATTCCATCCAAACCCACCACAGAATACAAACCACACAATTCACATGCAAATTACGAACACACTTTCCCTGCCTTGCACGTCAGCATGTGAAGAGATGAGCTGGTCTACATTGTACTTGCAGGAGGAAAATAGAGTCGTGTTAGATAAGAGGCCAATAGTGACAACCATTCAATAATGTCCTCTAAAGTGAACCTGCAGGATAAGATGAGGATTGGCTGCCCACTGAGCAAAGCCAAGTTAATTTGGTTCATCCGCCCAGAGCAACTGACCCACGTCAGGCGCAAAACAAGATTATAATCTCTGGAATCGATTTGTGTGAAGGTCCAAACCAGGGTCCTGACACTGTGCTTTATCACGCAACTTCCCCACAAGCCTCAGGCTACGTTTTCACTTTTAACCAAGCCTTTTTTATTTTTGTAATTTTTCTCTCCACGGAAATAAACAGATGCATCTGAAAATTGATAGAGAAGAGCAAAATAAAATTAAAGACGTAATATTCAGTTTTCCCTTATCAACACATACAAATGGTTTTGGCACGGGTATGCAGGAAAACCATAATCTGCTTGTTTGAAAAAGTCGACTGATATACTGCTTGGCAAAACAACGCAAAGACATTTTCTGTAGTTGATTGCGTGGTGAAATATCTATTTTGTTTGAGGCTTTATAAAAAGAAATGGAAAGCATAGAGATAATTTCTACATTAAAACGCTGGTGCATCCACAGCAGTTTTGTCCTCAAAGGCATCTTCAGTCCTGAACCACGATGCCTGAGTCATATTTTCCACTGTGTATTAATATTTGATGAATATGATTTTCAAAACATCCATACATCCCTGGTTCATATTCATTTACAGCAGTAGTGGCCAATTTCTATATTTAACGTGTTATTTTTTTAATATGACAACATGGTGCATTCCATTACCCTCTAATTACACTGCAGTTAGAAATAAGGAGGGGTGTCATCTGAAGGGTTGTGACTCTTCATTCCTGGTGAAGTCCAATTAGTGTTACCCCTCCCTTCCTGCAGTACTTGCACATAAAAGCTTACCATGTTGAAGACCGCCATTATGAGTATTAGAGCTGTGGTTGTCATGGTGAGAGTGATGCGGGGCCATGGCTTGTTGGCAATAATGACTGATGACCTCAGCAGCCACATCCAAGAAGTGGAGGCGCTTTTACTGCAGTGCTGCAGGGACACGCACACACAACAGCACACACACACAAAAAAATACAAGAATGTATTGAGTCCAAGTACACACAAGGACTTGGGGGCTGAGATATTAAAGGTCATGGACACAATCAAACGCACACAGAAGCACCACAACACATGCACTAATTAAAATAAGTCAACAATGCGCATATGCACATGAAAAAAAAAACACACATGCACAGTAAACTAATTATTTCTGTTGAGTAAGGACAATTACCGTGAAATAAATTAAACGATACATAACAAGCTTACACACTGAAACACCTATTACTGATTAACTCCTAATTGCCTTCACAGTGCCAATCAACATGTTCAAGAGCCACACACTTATGAAAAGAGAGGTCCAATCACTGCAATACAGCTCAAACTACATACAATGACAGTGCTACAAAATGACCACTAAAAATGATTCTATTGTGTATAAAATAATGTAAGCAAACAGTATATGTAGGTCCCAACAAATCGTTCATACTGGACTGCAATGATTACTATTAAAACCAAAGCAAAGCTAAATGGGTTATTAACTAGTTTCCAGCTCCTGCTTCAATAATATACTCATTTTAACTGAGCTGTTTTAAAAGGAGTGCACACTCTGCAATGATAATCTTCATTTTAACCCAGCAATAACACCTGATAGGGTTATAGACACTGCAGCATTATATTATATATAATAGTGTTTGCATACTACATGTTCCTTGATGCAAAAATGGTATCTTCAATGGGCCTGTTACAGTTTGTCGTCTTCGCAGTGCTGCCTTCAGCTGAATTTTATTGCGACACAATGACAGCGGAAGCCCAAATCATTGGCTCGATCATCTCAGAGCAATATCTGAGCATCACTGGGGCTGAGTGGATGTGACATTTGAATAGCTCAGGAATGAACATTACAATACAATACAGTGAGGGTGGCAGACTGTATTATGCCTCAGTGGGATCACAGAAATGTAGATCAAATGGGACGCATCATTTTGTTTTCAAAACAAGGCATTTGCATATAATTTTCACCTCTGGATCAGAGCAGTTCAAATAATAATATGTATGACCTGAAGATGAAGATATATATGAATGAGAATTAAAAGACGAAGTAAGACGACCTGCCAGGGTTGACTTAAGTAGAAGATGTCAAGTTACACAGTCAGCGAACCAGCAGAATATGCAAGTCAGTTCATCAAATAACCATGTTTGACCTTTCTTAACGCCACATTTCCACTGCATGCTACAGCTTGACTCATCTCTACCCCACTGGCTGTTGTACTTGGTTTTCCAGATAGTACTCCCACAACGTAGGCGGGATTCTTTCTGTTGATCATGATAGCGATGCCTTGCCCTTCACTTCTAAGTGAAGTTAAGAAACAAGCTTTACTTTGGTCTCGAGAAGCTGCAGCCTTTATTCACTGACAAACTGGAACTGTACACATTCTGTTAAACTGACAACTTCACTGCTAAGCTTTACATTTAAATATATGTAAACAAAATTGATTTGGATTTCTTACTATCTTTAGCCTACAATGATCAAATACAACAGGGAGCACATGATTGATTTTTGATTTAAATGCAAAAATCAGTTGCACTGAATAAGCTTTTTTTTATAGCAAGCTTCTCTTAAAATGGAGATTGTAGATTAAGCACTATTTCATTATTGATCTCTTGTGACATGAGGCTGGGACAAAGAAACTGGGCATGCTCTCGAACAGAAAGACACTCATCTGCAACACTGCGCCAAGGAAAAACCATGCATCTTAATTAAGGAGTCAGCAGTTCCTGTTTAAAAAGGATCCATGAACTCCAGGTTGTTTCTGAATGAATACACAGGAACTGTAGAATAAGCTGTGATGGATGTCTGCTATTTCCACAAAAAGCAAACAACTACATGGACTGAAGACCCAACAATGCCAAAATATATTGATAAAAGGCAGTAGGAGGCTTGTCAACTTAAGCTATCAAGCGTTGAGATTTGTTTTTGAGCCTTGGGAAAAGCAGCAGATTCTTACTTGCAAAGAACTAAAGATCAGACGCTGGGTGGAATGGACTGCATAGGCCTGTGGCTTATGGGATTTTGTAGCACCTTTAATGTTTTAACAGTCATTTCTTTTATTCTTTTCCCCTCATTATCTTTCCTTTTTCTGGTCTTTTATTTATTTTCACTAGACATGGAGTATCACAGAAGAGAGCTGAAGTAGCGTTTGAATCCTAAGATTATTTTCCAGTGGCTAGATGTAAGTGCAGTGGCAGCATCGACAGTGCAGTGACTGTCTGCTCTTTCAAAAGGGCATTTCAGGGCATTGTGAGCAATTCAATTGCTAGACCTATTTTTAACCCCTGTTAATAACCACTTAAAATTTAACCCAGCCTTTTGTAAATGATTTATAATGCAAACATATAAAGTATGCCTTCAAACCCAGAACAACAGGATCAGGCAGAGACTGCTGCACAGCACAATGCGTCCGCTGTGTGGGGAAACAAATGTCTCTACTAGAAAGATGAAGATAAAAAATTGTGGTATGACATTTCACTAATAGATCTATGTATGTCTGTGTTGCCCAGAAACAAACGAATAATTGTCTCCTGAAGCAGCACCAAGGCAGTGGTGCGCACAGGCTCTCTAAGGGGCAGGAGGAAAATGAAGAAGGACCACCTGTTTGATACACAGGGTCAGGATTCAGGGGCACTTAGGCCAACAACAAGGGTACTTAATGGACCGTAAAGCTGACCAGAGGGGCACTTGGACCACTCATGTGCCTTTGGTACGACATTAAGACAAACATTAAGCACACCAAGTGAACCATTAGAGAGCGGGCATATCCTGGTTTAATACAGGTTGTAATATAAAAAGGGACACTTCTAAAACAATAAAGTCTGCAGTAAATGGATTTACTCACAAGGAAGTGTCCAATGAAACATATGAAGAGGATCATAGAGAGGATAAGAAAAGCCATTCCAAAGGATATTCCCAAGACAGTTGTCCTAAAAAAAAAAAGTAGTTGAACATCAACTTCAGTTTTAATTCACTCAAAAGACATAAGCAACATTAAACTTAATTTACATTGCAAGAATAGAAAGTAATTAATATGCTGTTTTACACACTAACACAGAGCAATGTAATATGTTAACAGTAATGTTATGCTTATAATAATTTGAAATAAAGTGCACATACTTTGGAAGGACGAGAATCTGCACTATAAAAATGCAGAAAAAGATCAAACAGGCGCAGGTGACGTAGTATTTGAAGGCCGGCAAGGTTGTTGCTCTGTACTGAAAGGGTGACAAGAATGTCAAGTGTCAACAAAAGGCTTTTAAAACTGATACTAACAATATTTCAAAAGCTCCTCAACTATGCACTCAGACACCACATGTCTCCCTGTAATTGACAAGATTTCAGGGTGAGCTAAGAGTAGGCACAGGAACGAGCAGTAACAATATGTTCTGCAATTCTCTTTGAAATAACTATTCCGACATATCCACTGAGGGGTGAATGATGCCAATCTATTTGTGCTGCCTCTTACCTCCTTCTCCAAGGATTTGTTGTGAAAGAATAACGATATTCTTTGGATGTCCTCGGACTTGAGCCACTGTCTGGAAGAATAAACACAGAATATAGATCAGATAAAAAGGAGAATGCAGGCCCTTTAAAACTAAATTAGATGTGTTTGTATAAAAATTTGAGGATATAAGTTTATGTATTTGTTGAACGGTGACATGGAGAGGCAGGAAAGGCCATAATTTGCTTTAATATTGCCTTGTTTCATCAGTTGCACTTTTAGAAGAAAGCACATCTTAAATATTACAATTTCTAAAACTTTCTACTTTGCCTTTCTGCACAATATTAAAATTCTTAATATTTGGTGTTTTTTTTAAAATGACCCTTACTTTTGAGAATTTATCCCATCAAAGGTCCTGATCATCCTCTCGTTAAGTTCCTCCTCAAACCGTTTCTTCTGAGACTTTGTCCTTTAATGGATAACAAGAAGGGAAAGAGACAGAATATCTTAAGTTCACATAACATTAGTCACACACATCAAAGCCTCCAGTAGAAGTCTCGTCTTATTAAACATCTTGTCTTCTGTCTCTGTGCCGTTAAGGGATGGGGGATAATCCTGCCAAAGAAAATTGTGCTGGAGCTGTAAAACGTGCAGCTTGCCTTTCTGATCTCCTCTGGAAGTGATACTGCCCCATCGGCACATCCTAGACACAGAGCAAGAGGGGAGAGATGGGTTACGAGCTGCAGCTGAGCTTCCCCATCACTTCAATCACAACATATGTGTGGGCAAAAAAATTACACACAGCAGTGTTGATCTTCCCATTTTCATTAGTCATGCTGTCTCTGTGGTGCAGGTTGGCAAAGGGCTTGGCTGCTCCCCAGGACTCCAGGTAGCGGGTCATCCTGACTGAGGCTCTCATCTTTGGTCCATCCAGAGTGGGTCTGGGACGGTAATACAGCTGTGGGCTCCGACGCTCCACCTGGACAAACATTTGGATCATTTTATTGCATTTTATTCAGTGTCCTTCGAGTCAATGCCATTTACTGTATGTGATGTACGTGCTACTGTACCTTTGGGTTGATGACCAGATAAGTGATGACTCCATGTTCCTTCAGGTAGGGGTCTCTTTCTTGTCCATCCCCATCTTCCACCTTATAGGCACCATTCAGGTGCTCCAGTGTCACAGAGGTGATGTGAACCCGCCTGCCAATAAACGGTGCTCAATCAATGAATGGTTTTCTATGACTATCAAGAACGGATATTGGTATTTTTCAGGCGTCCTTTAGAAATGATTGACACCTAATGCAAACAGGAGCTTCTGTTTTACTTCCAGTTCACTCACCCTGGTACGCCTCCTGCCTCCATGTGATTGGCCAGCGTGACATCATGTGACCAAACATCATACTGCCATTTCTGGAGTCCAATCACCCCACACAGGACGTTCCCAGAATGCACGCCGACACGCATGTTGATGTCAACCCCTGTGGCATCTCGCACTTTCCTGTCATGCACCAAAAACAACTCTTACTAATGTGGATCACCCATATCAAACTGAAAAGAGAGGAAATACATGTATGCATAAAGTGTATACAGAGACTTGAAACACTGGGAAAAAAATGTTCAGAATAAAACCAAGTCTGCAAACAAATATTCTAATTCTGATTTCTAATTTTCCTTAATGAAACTGCTATTTGAAGTCTTTCTCTCTTTATTAATTCTGTCCCAGCTTCCTCCCCTGAGTCTCAGACTAATGCGTAGAGGTGACACAGGAACTTATATCTGCACCAACACATTTGATCCAGCTAAACTGGTTAAAAGAAAAAAAGTCTTTACATCTGAGCAAATGGTTAGCGAGGATGTGGGTTGGGGGTGTTTCAATACATGTAATTCAAAAAGCAGTGTTTAAAAGACTATCTGAACATGAATCTTTGAATTGCAGGCAGACACAAGTATAATGAGACTCTTGAGATTCTTCAGGGTGTAACCGAGTTAACAAACACAATAATCAACATGAAGAAAATTTTTGTCCTGCAAGAGGCGTTTAATTAGTGTTTTCAAATTTCATGTGTTTGTAGTATGATGAATGAGCCCCTGCTGTGCATGTTTCCTCATTATTTGTTCACATCCATTGAATTTTAGGTCAAATATTTAAACATATTTTGACATCACTGATGCCAAGGTCCCGCTTGTATGACTGACTGAGACATACTGTCCAGTGAAAGAGAAGCAAATGTTCCAAAACTGGGATGTAACTGTTAAGTCACTGCCACTTACTTGATGGCCTCACACATGTCCAAACCCATTTTCACACAGTTCTTTGCATGGTTTGGCAGAGACTCCGGCAGGCCTGACACACAGTAGTAACAGTCCCCAAGGATTTTGATCCGCATACATTCATTTTCCTGCATGTGAAGAGGTGGTACACATCAGCTCAACACAGGGTCACATAAAAGTCTTCTTAATAGACGGTACAAGCAGCTTTTTAATTCAATCACATAATAACCCTTTGAGGGAATCTCCACCCTCAGACTTTTTAAAAATTAATTTAGGATTTTTAAAGTTCAACCTTATAGATACATTGTGAGTAATGAATGTTACTGTTTCATGGTTAACACTGCTGCAGAAAATAGTTTTTTTTTCCAGATACAAATGAACTGTATTTGCACTGCAAATATCTCAGTGTAAAGATAAATCATCTGTGCTTGGCCAGGTAGTTGCAGGAATAAGTGTTAAGCATTTATGCTGGATTTACCCTTCATAAGATATGAAGGTTGGTAAGATGTAAAACATACTTCTTATAATTTAGCCCCAGTGAAAAAGAAAAACCAGCACTTTGTTGGAATGTGTGACAAAGTTCAATAATGAAAAATTTACCTTGGCAATTTGATCAAATTTGCCAAACAGCTCATTCAGCATGTGCACCAGCTCTCCGGGTGAGCAGTCACTGGCCAGTCGTGTGAATCCCACTATATCAGCATACAGTATACTAATGAAGGAAAAAATACATATTAATCAAAACACTATAAAATACAGGTCAGAACTCCTTGGTCAAAAAAGTGGTAAATAAAAATAAATATTACATACCTGACATTAGTGTGTCTCTGGACATAGAGGTTGTGAAAATTGTTTGTGTTCTCAATCTGCCCGAAGTTTGGACCCTTCAGTCTCTGGATGATCTCAGCTTTCATTACCCGAGCAATGTGAGCCGGCAGGAGAGACAACAGGAGACGCTCCTAATGTCAGTAACATGAAGAGAGGAGAGGAACTAGTACAAGGATGGTCAGGAAAATTAGGGAAAATAAACATATTATTACATTCTAAAACAATCAACAGTTATCATGAATATGAGGTTTCATACAGGAAAATGTGCAATTTTTGATTAACGACAACTTAAATGCATGCAACAAAGTGTACAGCACAGCAGATATCTAACACAAAAAGATGCCCAACTGTTAGTCCGTTTGTTTTAGCTTCAGAGTATTTCCACACAAGGATTCATTGCTTCATGGCCCCAAAGACAGTTTGTCAGTGCCATGACCGAAAATGATGTGTAATTAGAAGTAATGCAAATGATTTAGCTTTGGGTTTAGTAACAAAACAGGCTTTCAGATCTGAAGTTTGGATATTCATGTAATCCAAGTATAATCACCAGGGACCTTGACCTGTCACTGAAAAAGTTTTACATTTTCAGCAAATGGATATTTAATTAAATTCAGTCCTAATCTAATTCTGAAGCATTAACCTTTGATGACAGGAGGAGACAAAAAGCTGTCATCATTATGCCGCCAGCCTCAATAAAAGCTTTAAGTACTAAGTGAAGGTTAATTGGGCACTAGATTGTGTCAGGTTGACTTCCTGTAACTCAAAGTAATCATGAATGTAAAAAAATGGATTTTACAGTGCTCATCATTTGATTGCCAGGCACCAGAAGACAGACTCCACTGTTAATCAACTCCCCACTTTTCTTTAAGGGCCTTTTCACACCTCGAGGTCTGAGCAAAGGTTCATGTTTTGTGACACTGTTTGTATACATTTGTTCTGGTTCGACCAGGGTTCACATTGTAATTATATGACAGCATTAAAGTAAACTAGGCATGACACACAAATGTCCTGTTGTCATCACCCATGTGACCTGCATCTCCCTATACTTGCAATTGATTGGTTTGTAAATGGACGCTTGTCTGACCAAATGCCACCAAAACACTTGGGGGCAAATTCACAAAAAGATTGTGTGGCTTTTGCAACTGCTAAATCTGCAAAAATGAGCAGTCATAAATTCTCTAACCACCATCAACTGGTGAAATGCAACACTAACTGCACTGCCAGTGGTGCTCCGGCACATTTGCATTCATTTACATTAGACAGTACAGACTCCGAGTCCTTTGTATGCAAATGAGCCTCAGTGCAAAAACAATTCACAAACAGCACGCACAGAGTGAAAATGATCAGTGTCTGATAAGTAGAGTTGGTGTTAATTGAAGGGTTGTCAGGAAGAGGTCTAATTGCCAAAGACTTTTCACATTTATCATCTTTGCTGTGCATGTGTAGAATAAAATGATTGTTCACAGAACCTCTATTTTGGTCGAACCAGGGTTCAGCTGTTTGATCTAGACACTGGTCTGGGGGAGGTTTCACTTGTACTTCAGACCAAACAAGGTAAGCGTTAGCTTCACCATCTCGCTTTTTTTCTCTGAGGCAACTGTAGCTGGGAAGCCTCAGCCATCCTTCCCCATAATTAGCAAATAAAATGCCTCTTAGGGTGAGGATAAGAAACGATTAATTTGCCAATGTCACCTTCAACTTGACAAGTTTTCTGCACCATTGATCATCTCCCTGCACGGCTGCTGAGGCTCAGAGGGTTCATGGTACCTGCTAAAAGACACTGCCAGAGCTTCGGGTTTATGATGAATTCGTGCCCCCCCTTGGAGCACTCATACCGAAAATGTATGCACTAACTGTACTGCAGAGCACTTTGGATAAAAGCATGCAGCAAACAGCATATATTATGAGCGCCCGAGAGACATGTGTCCCTGCACAGTTACTACCATCTGTCGCAGGCAGCAGCAGCACTCCAGGACTACTGCGAAACGCTCCACCCAAGGCATTTTCAGCTTTACTCATGGTACTTGTAAAAACACAAGCTGGATTCACCACGGGGGTAACCAGCTCCACCCTCAGCCAGGGCTTTAACAACAGCTGGATTCGGCCTCTTCTGACTGAACAGTGACCCAAAAGCTACACCTGCAGCAGCTGTAGTGAAAAGCTAACTACTGTACAGGTTCACACAGTAAACTTTAAGTTTAGTTTCTCACAGGAAGTCACGCTGCTCGTGTGTAGTAGCACCACATTCACATTAATTGTGCTGAGAAAACTGGATGGCTATATATAATATATAGAAGAAAGTATGCATGAAAATTGCGTCTATTCACAAACAAATAGGTTTTAGAAATTCAGTGGGGTTATAAAAATTAGGTAGGAAAGAACTGTAGACAGATTCAGTGGGACGACCTTTAGTCACATACCAATGAGAGAGATTATAATAGGTTTGTGAAAAACTTATCTCCGGTATTTGACACATTGTATGTAACCAACAGCTTATTTAACAGATGCTTTAGTCCCCCCTTTTGTTAAACAATGTGTTGCAGATATTTGTATACCTTGTTAATTAACTGCAAAGACTTCAAGCCAGCCGTCACAGGACGCCGAAGAGCTTTTACTACAGAGAATTTAGCATATGCACGAGGCTCCAGGGACTCAGCACAATCATCACACTAACTGAGGTCATTAACAATTACCACATTCTGTAAAACACAACGCCTGACACAAATCCTCTGTGGACTCCTTCCCTACCCAAACCAAACACATCAGCACTGACAGTTATATGTACAGCTGAATGGATTCTACGGCTCACAAATTTTAGGTAACAGTCTGCAAGCACAGCGAATGGTAAGTGCCTGCAGAGTGAATGTTTAACACAATTTCAGCACTGTGTATGAGTGTGAGATGTCTACATTGATAAAACAAACATTTAGCTTTAAAGAGTTTTCAGATTTAATCAAGTGTTGCGTTACAGGCGGATGAAGAAAAGACATCCCAACAAAAACAGGAAACGTACAACAAAAAACCCCTTTTAACATCAGTTATTGGGTTCTGGATTAAATATCATTCTGTAAGTTCTGGGTGTGCCAAGATGTTGTTTTAATGTATTTACTTGCCTTCGTCATCACCACAATCACCATTATCATCACTGCCACGCTCGCCTCACTCATTTTTCATTATCCATTCTCACTCCCCATCCGTTTCATCATTATTGTAATCAACACCATCACCATTACCACACACACTCAATCACTCACTGCCTGCCTGACTTTCGCTGGCTCGCTGGTCTTTAGGACTTATTGACACCACTTTACCTGCTGTCTCTTCTCAAACTCCAGTTTAATTGGGGACTTGATGCAGTTGCAGGTGTCCTGATAAGTCTGTTTAAGTGCCAACTCCATTAGGTGCTTGTGGTACGCTCCCGCCATGTTGCCACACATGAAAATGATAATATTGGCCAAAATCTGTACGGGAACAGAGGACAGACAAAGTCGGTATTAGATAAATATCAGACAAAAATATTCAGCAAGTCAAATAGATCAACGGGCTGGCATTCATTTTAGAGAGCAAGAGCAGGGCTGTAAAAAGGAAAACATTCAACAATACTGTCTGTTGATGTGTAATCTATTGTGTAAAAATGAAACAGGCAGCATCAGGAAAGACATTGTATTTCAAGGAGCCACAGTTCAAAGAGAAGTCAAGAATCAAAGATCAGAAAAACAGTAATATTTTGCTTTAGTCATCCTAAGTCCTGAGGAGGAGATGGGTTTAAATCACATGTAAACAAGGCTTATGAATAACCTCCCAAATCAGGCAAAAACTCTTCCTTAAGGATACTAATACAGTTATGTCAACATCATCCAGCATCGCACACTGTATTTAAAGACAATCATAAACAACAATGCTTAAATTTTCTTCATTTTGAAGGAAACAGTTTCCACCCGCTGATGGTCTCAGAATTAGACAGAAACACAGCGCAACGTTAAGATAAGGGAATTAGATGTGCGTGAACTGTTACTGCCCCTGCACAGTTGTTTATTTTCTAAAAATAGCATCATGTACTCCTCGCACGAGCTGTACTGTGGCTTGATCAACCTTAAGCCTTCTCTGCGGAAGAAAGAGGAAAAAGGAGGAATAGGAATGAAAACCAAATCATCAATAAATCCAGTGGCTAATAATGTGTCTATATAGATTTCTCGTCTATATAAATAGACTTTCCCTTGAGCTCAGGTTCATCTCACAATGGGGGCTGTATGTTTCTTAATTAGTGTTCTTACAGCGACACCACATCCTACTACAGCCTCTATTTGACCATGGCAGGACTTAAGTCATGAAGCTGCTTAGTCACACATTGTGTAAGGATCACTGATGATATGGATCATCTTAAGTACAATATCTTAATTGATTGTAATTACTGGAATAAGCAGTTTTACTAATGAGTAGCATTATCAGTAATGAGTAACATTTACTGATCCCTGTGCTACATCTTTATTAACAAATCCAAACTCAGTTTAGTAAAGAATATCTAGAGGTAATGTTTGAAATATGAAATTCATTGATAAGATGATCGCCCTGTAATCTCCCAACTTGTAACAAATTAACCATCCATTCTTCACCACAATGATCTTTCTTATAGATGATATCCATAATCTTGGTGATGTGCATCAACAGTGACTTATCGATTATTCATTATTTACACAAACGATCAACAAGACAGATTTGGTACTTTCTCAGCCTTGTTTGAACTTAATGCCAACATAACTTTCCAACCACATTATATAATATAAATACAATGCTGGTTTTCAGTGCAAATTCTGCCTCACTCACTTGCCCATGTGTGCATCCTGTATTAGACAGATGAAAGTCTGACAAAGTAAAGCTGAGCCTGACATCTCCTGAGATCAAACCTTTACAGAGGGAGATCACTCATTTTGATTGTGCTAACTTGGCATTTCCTCTGACATTACCCTCAGGCCAAAACATTTTCTATCCCACTAGTTTCAAGGATCTAAAGTATTAGTGGAGACATGTTTTTCAACAATTTTGTTTTCCAGTCTGTGCATTGCACTAAAGCCTCAGAGGGCAACAAGCATTGCTGTATACTTTTAGCATTGGCATCATTGGGATCTAAACTCACAATTCATTCAACAAATTAAAGAGAATCAGGACATATTCCTGACACGTGCTGTAAGTAATATTTACAAGCAAGTCAGGCTGTACAGTATTTGGTGGTTTACCATAAAGATAAATGCTAAAAGCTGATGTCAAAGGACAGTTGCCCCTGCAACACAATGTTCCACTATAACAGCAGAGGATACAAAACAACTGTTGTGTTAAACACGACACATAAGGATAAACGCTTACTCCAACCGAAGTGCTTCACTGGACCCATGGAGTCCAAATTGTGATATGTGAGAAGTGCAGTCTATTCTGTCTATTTCCATTTCAAAACTGTGCTTGATTTTCATTCATATTTCATGCATCCCTCATGGCAGCACTACGCACGAAGCTCCATTAGAGGAACTATTATGATAGAATGTGGCCCAGTGATGACAGGTGAATGTATAAAGCCCAAATAACCTTAAGCTCAATATTTAGCAATTCAAAGCAAATGGACAGTTGAATGCTTCTCTACCATTGCATTAAAAAAAGGAGGATATTTTCTCCCTCTCCTTCGCTCTTTCATACATACACAGAATCATTCCCATCCTCTCATTTGCCTGCCTCGTCTCATTCTCACCAATTTCCCTTTCACTTGCAGTCTCCGTCTTTCATTGCAGCATAATGGTGACCTTACGGTCACACTGACCATTCTGACGTAGTGTGCCCAACAGATTTACATTATGGCACCAGGAGAATAAGCCTGTGACCTTTTGCACAATGAGCAAACATTTTGTCTCAGTAAAAATAACTAGATGGAGCTAAATGTAAAAAAAACTGCCCTCAATTGCTGCACAGCTGGAAGCCAGACAATGGAAGGTACAAACACACACACATATATGTAACTATACTTATGAGTAGCTCCCACAGATCAATTTCATGTATGTTTGCAAACATCTGCTGTCAGTGCCAACACCGTTTCCTTGTGCTAACAGTAGAGACAGGACACTTCCTGCTGTTCTATCTTGAATAATAAGGCAACATTACTCATGGGCACAGTTTAATACCCGTTTCAGGACCAGGACCTAGAGCATGCCTATAAAACAATTCACAACAAATAACAAGCTCATAATTAAGAATTCAGATGTGCACAGTATCCTTGCTGGTAAAACAGGATCTGATTTGTATGTTCAGACACACGCTGCTCTAAATATATCTGATGAATGTAGTTAACACAGTGAATACAGCAACAATGTACCGGTCTCTCCTTTATATTTGACAAAAGCAAACATCAGGGGCAGAGGTCATGTGCATGAGTGTGCTCCGCTGGCTGGGTTTATGTTCACATTTATTCACTGAATTTGGGACAGATGTCCCTCTTGCTGTCCAATGAATTTATTGTCACCTCTCTGCACATTTCCAAACACTAAAAGAAGACACACAATCTGAGTTTTTTCCCAAATTAAAGGCATTACATTTACAAGCCTGGCTTAGTTCATGTCTGTTTATTTTCTATAGAAAGCCTGACAAAACAGTCTGAACATTGTGCTGCAGAATAGCGTTCAGAGCACTGGGTTCAGGCAAGTACACTGAATAACTGAAAGCAGACAAGAAGATTTACTTGGGCCTTTGTAAGCTGCTTTACAAAAGGGGTTTTAGCAGCCCCATATATTGTATGCAATATTTTATAATTTCACTTTTATCATCATATCTAATTGAAAAACCATCCAACCACCCATTCATTCTCTTTGCAAGCCTGCCAATTACAAATTAGTTGCACTAGACAACCCAATGCACCAGCTAGAAGTACCCGTTTGCAATTTTGTGGTCCTCAAAACCGACATTAGATGTAAATCACTACTTCTGACAAACTCCTCATCCAGTGGGTAATCAAATCACAAAAACTGTTGCCTTTACGTATAAAGTTTTTTTTTAACCGCTCAACAGATTACATTCAGTTCGACCTGGGTGTTACTGTGTTGGCTGACATCTGTTAGACAAGGCACTGACAGTGATCCAGACCATCTCAAAGGTCAGCTGTGTGAATCGGCTGGCTGTGCGAATCATCCATACCTCAGTGGTACCCAATTACAGATAACGGCAGGGTTATGTGAGGATGGCCTCTAAAGGGCTTTGAGTCCTGCTGGTGAATTCCAGGATTATCTAAATCAGAGAGCTAAGCCCTATGCAGGCTATGATGGCTGTTATTATACTACAATGTGTCAGGGAAGACAACCATCTTAGATCAGTGTGAAGGTAAATCTTCTCTTAATGAGCTGTTGACAACAGACATCCAGCCGAAGTGCTTTCATGATCTATGCAACACGAACTACCACAAGTGTGACTTTGTGTTAATAATGAACCCACTTATTGAGGAAATCTAAATCTTGGGTGACATGTGGTCAATAGCAAAAGATGGGAGATGAGAAACCGATGAGAGTTAAATATTAAGTCAGCAAAAGTGAAGACCTTAATTAGGATTTAAATGAAGCCCCCTCCTCCTCAAACAGGTAATACATGTAATATGCAACAGCTGCTACCACTGAGAGTCTGTGTGCCAGTATCAGATGAAGTTCTAATAGTGTGTTATTAATTGTTGAATGTTAAATCATCAATAATTCATCACAGCACTCAAAGAATGCAAATGAAGGTGGTTTTGGGCCTGAAAGGGGATATTGTGCTATAAAAGTTTAAAGTCAGTTCAGATCAAATCAGAATATTCCAAACTTCTACACATGCATTCATGAAAAGAACATTCAACTGGTGTAAAGCAGGGTTGTGTAAAAATACACTGAGCTGTCAGATCATTCTTCGCATTAACAGAACAATTCTAGCAAAATGCTAATGTAATAATGCATCACTGTTGTACACACTCCATGCAAGAGAAAGTGGAGTTAAATATTTCTAAATGTTGCAATGCTCATAAATCTGGACCCAACAGAGGGCTTTCACCTCTTCAATAAATGAGCCGGTTCATTACGACGCCAATGAGCCGGCACTGTAAAGATTAATGGACTTGACAAAGTGGAGGTGTCAGCATGGTTCCTTCTCACTTAATACCCCCTGGGCAGTTTGTATGCACTCTTGAACAATGCATGAGAGTATGGACATTTAATGGCTGGCATTTACAAATGTCTGGTGGAATAGACTTGTGGTTTCAAAATTACAAATCCAACATACCACTATTGCATATATAAGCTTCTGTGCCTTTGTGCATGCATGTGTGTGCTAGAGCCAGCAGTTAGCTATAAGCTTAGCATATAGGATGGGAACAGATATTCTGGCTCTATACAAAATTTTCCTACCACGTCCTCCAAAGCTTACTGGTTTATACATTATACTAAATGTTTTTATCTGCTCAACATCCAAAGTGTACAAAGATGTGTTGTTTTTCTCGGGGTTATGTGTCAGACTGTTTCTTGGCCGGGTGCAGTCACTGCCCTGGAGTATTGACATTTACTGTACAAATTGTTATCTAAGGCTTGGCAAGAAATAAAATGCAGGACTATTCATTTAAAAGGGCCCTCACACTGTTACATGTGTATTTTATGTCCACAATGGGCTTAGCTGTCATCCTTGTTTTTTTTTTAGCCAAGCAAACAAACCACGTTTTTTGGTGTCTCTGGCATGAATAAATATAAATTTGCTACTGAAACAGTTATGGGCACAGTTAACATAGTCCATGTGTACATCAACAACAGTTTGTAGGATAACTAGAGGGATTAAGGCAAAACCAACTGGCCTTTTTGTTGCAGTCTTCAAGATGTTAGTGCCTCTAAACAACAGCAGTTGTTTCAGGGACAGCTCAGAAATTCTAATAAATATTCTTGGCCAAATTCTTCTCAGCAGATTACAGTATTGGAACTAGTGACCTTTACATTCTCAGCTCTGTAAGCAGCTAATTAAAATGCATGCAGAGAGACATTTTATTCACGATTCAGGTTGGAGCTACATGAACATAAGGATTTTCCTGTAGTTTTCCGAGTTGTTGGTTAGACAAAATAAGCTATTTAGAGGCAACTTCGGCTCTTGTAACATGGCATGAATATTTCTTCTTTTAGATTTTTTTTTTCCCCAACACCCAAAATATCAAGGAGGGGATTTAGGGGAGTGCTACAGTGAAAAAAAGACCATCTTCAGAGGAACATATACTATGTATATATGGAATGCATATCCTCAGCATAGTCATTCAAAGTAATACTTCTACTGGCTAAAGTAATTTACTTCAGCGCTCTCTGGACAAATTACAGAATCAGAAAAAAACATTCAATTCTATCCAACCAGTGGTAATTATCAGAAAGGTCAAAAAAAGTCAGATAGTAAAGTCAAAAAGTGTGTTAGCCAATTTGCTGTCTAATTGAATAGCATTTTGTAGCGCTACAAATCCATCTGCCTTGCCTTGGCAAATGCTGCATAGAAAGCTGGAGAGGTTTTAATAGCTGCTGTCCAGTAGTTCCCCTCTGACACATAAGTCTTTGAGCATCCTGTCACCTAATCTCACTGCTCTTACCTAGAAGGAAGGATGTGAGCCTGAGCCTGTCCCGATACAAAGGTTTGAAGCAACACTGGCACTCTCTCCATTGGACACACTTTTAAGGCACAACCAGAAATATTGTGCACAGAGAGTTGGCAATATGGATAAAATCTTTTCTGACAGTATATTTATTTTTCTAATTGTCATATTGAGACATGTAATATAGTTAATTTTCTGGAAAAACAACTCAGAAGCTTGAGAAAATAACAGCTAGAAAAAAATCATATGCCAATCCAATATTGCCAAATAACAGTCATGTTTGTTGCTTTGCTAAATTTGCCACAAGGAACTACTATGACCACTTACACTAGGCCTGTATGGTAGAAATGGTGTCACTGTCTATGCACACATGGACACATGGACCAACACACATTATGTATAAACATCATTCATCATGTCAACAAAGTTGATGAAGAAAGGAAAATGAGTAATGATCAAATCTGGTGTGCAACAGAATGGAAATTCAATGCCTAAGTTGAAGGAAGAGAACAAATCAAGATACATAAAGTGATTAGCGACAGTTTGTCTTTGTACATGTAGCAGTTGATTTGGATCAGTGATCGCAGTATCACTGTGTCATCTGTCTCAGAGCCAGAGGAGGACGTCAACTTTTCAAAGCTTGAGATACAGACAGAACATTTAATAAAGATCGTTCATGTCCCGTTTGTCCTAATGTGATATGTGTGGGAGTTATTTGTTAGAATTTTTATATTACAATACATACCATCGGTATTTATATTGCTAGTGCCTTTGCATGGCCTGAATCACTCTCTCTCTTGGATTCATGCACAGCAATTGCATGTTGTACGTAAATGCAGATGTATATTAGTTGCATCTTGTACGACACGCCCATTCATATTACAACGCTGTAGAAGTTACATGAGCGCAGAAATGTCAGGTTAACTGAGAGGTAACAGTCCATTAGTTGCAGTTGGCTGTCTATGACAATCTTGGTTTCAGATAACAGCTGATTTGTTAGTGTTAAGGCTCAGAAAGACAGATTGCACATTGGTCCATTGCACATTTGCTGCTTGCTACAGATTGTTGCCTCACCCAGGATATGGTATTTTAGTTGGTTTAATATTACTACAAATATTGGAATTTTGAAATATGGAATTTTTATAGCCAGGAGAAATGTCCTTCAGCAAAATCCATTACATTATTACCCTGTAAAGCTTTAATTTTTTCAAAAATGTTTCCTCGCACAGATGCAGTGATGTACTCTGTCTTACATCATGGAAATTCTGCATCACCATTTCATTAATATCTGTTTAATTCAAAGCCCTGTTGAGAGAGATCCGCCAAAATCTACCAAGAACCTTGCTCTGTCTTTTATTAGATCATTCCAGCTGCTATGGGCAAATGTCACTGTATAATGAGGACCAGCACCACACTACTACAAGTGTTGAATGGAGTGAGCATCAGGTTTATCGCATCCAATATTTTCCCTGAAAGAAGAACAAGCCAGTCCGAGTGCTGTTTCCATGGCAGAGTGAACATACTTACATGTGACTACAGAACAAAGCGGTGAGAGTTACGGCACATGGCACCGGTGACAGGCGCAAAAATGAAAAGAGAAAAGAGCTTGAATCATTTCATAATTGTATCTTTAAAAATCGTCTATGGAAGGAACATCAAGTATTATCACTGTCAAACCGGAGGAAAATTAAATTTATTGAGCTTTAAAAATGTTCCCAGCTTCTGCTTTTTGGTTTTAAATACCTTATTGCCCTCACTTCTTTTAGCAAATGTACTATGTGCAGGTTCCAGCCATCGGGAAGGTCCACTAAGGGCATAACTCACAACTTTAAGGTTCCATTTTTCAGGACATACATGGGACAGCTTTCTTCCAACAAGAGGAGCTGCTTGTGTCAAGAGTCCTTAAACTACATTGCTTTGTGATTTCTTTGTTTTCTGTTGCTATCTTTTAAAGCTTTCTTCTTGTCTAATCACTGCAACCAATGAAATGATTTACTGATGTTTTGATCTCTGTCAGCATAAATATACATAAACTACATGTGAAAGCATTGCTGCACTTGACTCCACATACTGCACACACATACTGTACAGTGCTGCTACCATTATAAATTATGCCCAATTCATATCCTGCCATCATAAAAAACCATAAATAGAAACTTGGCCCTAGACACAGTCAACAAACTGATAGAAAACAACCTCACTGTGACTGACAACAAGTACTGATTACGAAACGTAGAGCAGCCAGGATTTGGCTCCGTGTTGACGCGAGTGCGTTTCGTTCCTTGGCAATGTCGCATCTAGCCCGGCATGCAATCACGACTGCCGATTGAGCAGCAATCTGTCTCCTTCTAACAATGCCTTTGTGACTTGACATACACAAAGACCTTCGTAATATGTCTGTCACAGTCACCTCTCACAGATACTGTAAAAAAAAAAAAAAAAAAAATCTTCAAGAATAGAGTCAAAAGACATCACACCTTAAAGTGTTTTGTGTTTTCTCCTCTGCTCGTTCTTCTTTCATAGTCTCAACATATTTTTGATCAAATGTTCCCAGTTCAAATAATATACTACCTACATATCATGCATAAGCATTTTTACAACTGATATCCACAAAATATAGAATTTAGAATTTGTTCAAGAAGCAATTAATATTTCTTATTATATCCATTTTCGCCTTCACTTTACTGATGTCATCCTGTATTTTTACGAGGGAGATTCTCCTAAAGGACACTCCTCTCTGGCAGACCTTCAACTGGAATTGTGCTGATGGGCAAACTGACCTGATGCACAAGAGGAGCTGGCAGATAGTGACCATATAGCCTTGAGCCCCAGGCGGCCCAGATGCCAGTATGGCCATGCTACAATTACACATGAAAGAAAAGTAGGCTGAGACCAAATAACACAGCAGAGTACAATAGAGAATGTTTGTGAAGGTTGAAGAGGAGGGAATACAGAGAGACATGAAGATACAAGGCACAATAAACATCACTGAGTACGAGGATAGAGCTCTAGCTGCACAGGCGATCTATATTTACTGTCATTATGCTTAATATTTTTTTTAGTCTGTGAAGAGCTATTTTAGAGAAGGAGACATTTTCCTGTTATCTGAAGGACAGTGTGTCTTTTGAATGTGAGACTATAAATAATCCTTTTGATTTACTCTTTAAGAGACATTGGTTATTGTTGTCCTCATGTTTGGAGAGGCTTTAAAACCCAACCAGCATTTTTTCCAAAAGCCGGACAGCTGAACACAGAATATCTATCCATTAGAGATGCCTGCTCTGAATCTTAGTGTGGCATGGTCTAGACATGTTAAGTTGCATCCTGGTCTTTGAAAGCTCTGATTATCAATGAGGTGTGGCTTTCCTGACATGCTTGTTAAAGTAATGTTTCCTTTTTGCATTAGCTGGAATTAGCCGTGGGTGGATTGGCAATAACTGACTTTTGGAATCAGGTTTAAATCCGCTCAATTTAATTAAAGTCTGCATTAAGCAGATAATTGGTTTCCTGATAGTGTTATTTCTTTGTCTTTGTCAGCATATGCCAAGCGCCTGAACAGTTTGAGCTTAAAACAGCAATACCGCTGGAAAGAGGGTGACCTTTTAACAAAGTCTAAAAAAAAAAGAGCACATTAGAATTTCTATCACTCACCTGCTATGCTAACTTAGTTTTAGTTTAAAGGTCACATTTGTTTGTTTGCTAAAAATACAGCCTGTGTGGTTAAAATTACCAGAAATGCTCATTTTGTGAGCAGGATGGAGAAACATTAAAAGTCTGGAAAGGAAGAAACAATCCCATTAAGATCCCATCTGAATAATAAAACAAAACAACAACAAAATAACAGTGGCTATACTCCCCATTAAGTATGGATTGGGCAGGATATTGTGTAAGTATGTCCTAGCTAAAACAATTTATGCTGTTTAAGGTTTAAGAAAAAGCTGATTTTCTGACAGTGTCATTCAATTCAGTTCAGTTTATGGCTGTAATGTCTCATATGACCCTTGATAGAAAACTCAACCTTGTAGGCAGCAGGATGTCTGTTTGCAGAGTTTGAAACAGGCTGATGTGTGTTTATTTGCTTTACAGTGAACTTGTTCTGCAAAGACTCAGGCTGAAATTATCCAAAATTATTATACATCTATTTGTTGATTTCTTAAAGGTTAATGACTAGTGCATGACAATAAAAGGTCCACAGAATGTTGGTGGGCTTTGCCGAGACCGAGTCAACTTCAGGAAGTTGGTGGTCCCAGGCAGGAAACAGTCCAGGTCATAACCCCCCATAAAACAACAAACAGTCGTATTTACGCTTTGGTTTTTGTACGACTCAAACAAACAAAATAACACATGATAATTATTTATATATATGTACTGCACAGGTATGAGAGTGGTATCAAAGTTCTCATTTAAAGCAAATCAAATACATGTCTTCCCAGAATGCTGAATTTTTCACTGGTCAAGTTACTAATTAATATGGATTAAAAAATAATTGTGTTGAGTTCAAGTACACAGAGGTCTGTGCATATTTTGTGTACAGTCTAGGCTCTGCATTTATGTTCGATCACCTTACCTGCCACACTACTGGTTCCATGCGATCGGCTGTGGTGGACAGGCAGACACTCAACACAATGGTGTGAGAGGCGGACGTCAGGACACTGGCGATGATGGCGTCCCGCATAGAGAACGGCAGCATGGTGTAAACCACAAACACAATGAACAGGAAGAATGACACCTGTGGAGAAAGAGAGACACTTATGACACACCTGCAGAGGAAAACAGCGGAGGGAGAATGAGGAAAAGAGAGCGATAGATGCACAAAAGAAGAAAATACAGAAGGGAATAAAATAGCAGTATTGACTGTCTGGTGAGGAAAGACAGTGCATGACCCACCAAGTCTGAACACCACCGGCACTGTTTGCTAAAGTGAAGTTCATTTATGTACAGCTACATCTGTGGCACCAAAAAAAAATAAAGAACATAAAAAACAAGCCTGTCCAGGGAGTTATTTGATATCAAGCTAGAGACCAAATCACAAGAGGAAATGAGAGGAAGGAACATATACTTGTGTTGTCAAACATTTTTCCATCTATTGCACTAAAAAGTCCATCCATTATAATATTCTTAATGGCTCTGTCTTACCTAAGCTCCCTTGATTGCAGGAAGCAGAAAAAGGGGACAATTCTTCAAACCTGACACCACACACACACACACACACACACACACACACACACACACACACACACACACACACACACACACACACACACACACTTCTTAAATACGCCTTATGCTGCAGGGTTGAAGCAGCTCATCTGCTGTCGTGCATGGATAGAAAGAGGCCAGTGTTCTCACAGGCTGCAGTCAGGTGCCAGTTAACCTTTCTTGGGTTATTTGCAGGGCTAGGGTGTAGGGGGAAGTGAGACGGAAAGAGGAAAGGAAAGCAAGAGGGAGAGCGAGTGAAAATGAGGAAAAACAGTACCTCCTCTGTTTAAGCTTGGGGGGACATACCGTTCTACACTGCTACTTTCTTAATGGCTAGCTATGGTGGCGAATGTAAATAGTGGCAAATATCAAAGGATGGTCTGTTACCTTTAAGACAATTCTTTATTCATGCTTTGAATTAAAATTGTGCTCAAATGAGTAATATGTCTTGTGTATTTTGCACCTCCTGCTGCTTCACTGCAGACAAAAGTAGGGCATATTTACTAATTAGCCTAATCGTGATCATCTGTTGTAGACTCCTTATGTACTTGTGTAATTGTTAAACAATAGCGGACATTTAAAACAAAGAGCCTTACAGTCATTATATTTTCTTTTTAGGGTGACTCTGGAAGATTTGTTAAAACAAAAAAAAAAAAAAAAAAAAAAAGGCCACTTGGTGAAATCTGGCACATTTACACCAATGTTTGCACTGCCCCTATTAAATAAACCACTAAATTAAAAAAAAAAGATAAAAATGTAATGACTACAAGATAATATTCTACATATCTTATGGATGTAATACAGAGTTGACACATTGTTTTCTATTCACAAGCAACAGATAAATTAGTGCAAGACATAACAGATGGTAAAACATGCAGTTTTTTGTTAGATATGAGTCATCAATGGTTCTGTTCCAGCTACAATTTTTCAAGTAACAATCACTTGATAAAAAGGACCATATATCAATGTTTTACTGCATTAGAAAATTGATATCCAATGCCAAATGTGTTTTCTGATGACATTTTACCATTGACACTTTACTCATGTTCTGCTTTTGTTGCAATATGCTAGTGAGATCAGCAGGGAGGCAGATTGTGACTGTTGTTCTTCCAAGTACAGAAGAGCAGAAGTCAAGTGAAAGCAACAAAGAACTGTTGGGTCTCTTGACCTGCTCTGTATGTAAAGTGCCTTGAGATAACTTTTGTTGTGATTTGGCGCTATACAAATAAAATTGAATTGATTTGAACATGTAGAGGTCAGTTGGACGACACACCAGGAAAATCAATACTTCAAACTGAAAGTTGACACAGCAGACTCAGCTGATAACTGTCATTTTTTCTTATAAAAAGATTATCTAGCAACCTTGTAAACACGTACAATTTGCCATTTAAATATCAAAACACTGACTGTATACCAGTGGCAGGCGTTCAATAGAGGGTGCGCCTACAACGACCCACCAACCACAAAGCTTCATTTTTTTTTAAAGCATATTAATATTATACTCTACAGTGTAAAATCAACTGCAAAAAATGTGTATTTTGTATTCTTTACTCTCCTTAAGGGCATCATGCCAGCCAAGTGAAACACACCAATTCAACACTAGCTTCCCCCAATCTCATCTCTATCTCATACAAGCAAATGTGTGCGAAAAAGGCTCACAAAACAGCACCAAAAACCAACTAAACAATGGGTTCAATGAGCGAAATTAATGTACATTCAGTATCTTTGTAAGATTTTAATGTTTAATTATAAATAAAGTATATATACTATTAGCATTTCTGATTCAAAGTCCAAGATTTGTACCACAAGCTAGACAAAAGCAACAACAATAAAATATCATTTTGACCATAAAATTATATCATATTATTATTAATCCTTATTATTATCATTATTATTATTATTAATCCTCCCTGGCTCAATGGAGTTTGCTGATGTATGCTGCATGTATGTATATGCAAGGTTGCAGCATTGAATTTGAAGGTACAAACATAAATGTACAAATTTACAAAACTACCTTTAGCAGTTTTGCCTGGCTATATTTGCATTTTTCGCTCAAGCTTCACTTGAATGCTTTTACTAGCTGGGAGCTCCACACCCACTGGCCAAAGGTTGAAGCCTGGAAACACAGCAAAATAAGAAGAAAATACCGGCAGACAGCAGGGTCTCTGCAGATAAATAAGTTGCCACATATTTCTAGTGGGTCATAAGTGATAACTGAGAGGGGTTACTATGTTTTCAGGAAAATCCTTAGGGTAACTTTAGTACTCAACATTCAGTTGAGTAAAGTACTTTGTATTAACAACACCATAGCAATCTGAATCTACAGTCAGGGTAAATATTGGTGACATTGTCCATTTTGTTCCATAGCTTCAATATGAAAGATTTGAAATAAAGTAACATTGATTTTTCATTAAGAAATCATTACCATGTTCAGTATATATATAAATCTTAATGAGTCAGTATGTATATTTGCATTTTCAATAGCTCCACTTCTATGACTACTGAAGTGCTGAACTGTGGACTCAACAGCTACAAAGGACACTTATTCTCACAGTTGTGCATCACATTTTAGAATAAAGAATGCCACTCAAGTCTATTCCAAACAGCAACACTTCAATGTCAATAGCATTGCTCGACACATCATCACTACAAGCAGCAGACTGCCACTAACTGTGACTGACAATGAAAGGTAGGAAATACAATTATTTCTTATCTCAAGAAAAATATGACAAACGTTCGACACGTATTATGTTATAGAGCACTGACAGTAAGGCCATGAGAAGTGACATTATTTTTACTCTGAATTTGAATTTTTCCATTGCTGTCTTTCCTTTCAATCTTATATTGTTGCAAATAATTAAAACAAATTCTAAACCAAATGGCAACTATGTGGGGTATCATACGGCATTACAAATATAATTACGTGTGACCTATGTCTATACAGTAGGTAAAACAGACCACATACACATACCCTCTCTGCCTGCTGCCTGAACTGAATTGTGCCGTTGTAGCAGGAGTGAAGATGCAAAAGCTTTAAGCTCACCGAGTCTCAAAGTCTCAGGGAGCTACCAGCTATGACTGGGGGTTAAGTCAATACAGAGCTGCAGAGACAGACAGAGGGTCTAACTGTAACTTGGACATATATAGAGGGAGCCCATGACTAATGTTGACTATTAGATGACAAGGATAAATATGTTTATGCACAAGAAATTAGGTATGTTGCACATGAGACCACCAAGCAGGGATGTGAGAGACAGGAAGTTTTCATTTATACAATCACCTCAATGGAAACATAAACAATGCACTAGCAGGCAATGATGACTGATAACTAAATTGTAACTTTTACCCTGATGTTCTCATGACCCTTCTTATATAATTTCACTGATTATGAAATTATACAGCCTCCTAATAAATATATTCATCACACTCAAACAAATAAAGTTGTAAAGAGTGTTCTTTCTTTCAAAAGCCATGAAATGTATAATGCATTTACCACACGCAAGAAAGGATTGGCTAGTTTGTTGGACCACCTGTAAGGTCTTTTTGCATTGTCAGGCCTAACCTCACATGTCAAAGCACACACCGATTAGCCAGCACACAGGATGCTACTTCTTTGTGTCAACTTGAATATGTGAGCATTTCTTCCTAAAGTCCGTAATGATTCGCCTCTCTGGGCTAGCAGGAGTGGCTGCTGCTTTGACATTGCACCACTGATTTCACTGATTGGTCATGGCAGGACTATGACCACCAAACTGTACAGCCCCTCAGCAAGCCTTCACAGCAACTGTCTCATTTTCACAATCAGTGGGGCTTATCTTTATAGATCTGCAATCTGGCATTTCATTTTCACTTCTACTTAAGCTGTTTACATGACCACAGAAACCAATAGCTCATCATAGTAATCCCTCTCGCGTGACAGAAAATATTATTTTCAGTATCCAGAGAAATCTTGTTTTTTTTTTTGTTTTGTTTTTAATCAAGCGGGCAGGATGCATAAAGAAAAAAAATTGCACTTTGTGCCTCTTGCCAACTTTGCACTAGCAAGAATGGCCATTATGCTAAATGTTTCGGAACTGAGGTGAAAAACAGTCTAGTGAGCCACCCTTCTAACAGTTGAGACGCTAAAGGAAAAACTTGAAAAACAATCTGAAACAACAAGAGGGTTTTAGTGGACTACAACCCTGAAAACAAAGTAAATATAAAGTTTCATTCATTTGCACTCTTCCTGTCTCTGTCTGTGCTGGTCTCTGGAGAATTGCAGTTGCATTACCGCAACCCAGGAAGGAACCATTTCTAATCTCTCTGAACCACTGCCTGACCGAGCTTTAATTGGGCACAGTCTTATTTTATTCTGACAATGTCACGGCTCAGTAATGCTGGCAACAGGAGTTAGGATCCAAATGCAAACATAAAGGCAGAGCTGAAAAGTTTCTGAGGCTGAGAAGGGGCAAGGACAGAAAAGTAGGCAGAAATGCATTTGCCATTTACTGGCATTAATATTCTGGCAGGCGACTAGTCATCTCTTTATAGTATGGAGCAAAGAGAAAGACAAACACAGCTGTGGAGATGTGTGTCAGGTGAATAGTAGAAGCGAGAAAGCTAAACAGGGGTTATTTGAGGACAGGTAGGGAGTCCTGAGGATGGTAAGAGATGGTGGTTGTAGTAATGATTCAGGGTCAGAATAGCCTGTAATTACAAGAGTGGCTGAGACGTTTTTGCAGTATAGCAAATATATTAGAGTGGTGGCGGTTTTCTTCAGTCGTTTTTACCTTCTCAGATCCCTGCAGAGCCAGAATAAGCAATAAAATTAAAACCTTCAAATAAATAGATGCAAGGGCAGAATCAGAACAGATACGAGGTGCAACAACTAAAAAGGTTACATACTCAAACTGAGAGAATCTGCTAAATAATTCAGCAAATGTGAACCAGGAGGATTTTAAAAAGTGCCATTAATTCACTTTTTCAGAAGAGGAACACAAAAGTCCCTTACTTACTAACTTACTTCCTCATGCAAGGGAGAACAGTTAATTGCTGAAAAATATCTTAGGAGAGCAACATAATTTGCTTAGCATCCAGAAAGCCTCTTTTTTTTCTAAATTAATGCTCTGAAATCCAATGCTGTTACTGAATCATGAAACTGTATCGAGGATAATGGAGAGGCTGCAGGGGGAGAAACACCTGCTGAGCTCTCCTGCGTACTTGATACTTGATGCAGTAATAAAACAGTGAGGAGCGTCCTTCAGTATGGTTAAGCCAAGCACATAAGGACCCTCTGTCTGACAATTAAGCGGATAAAGCTTTTTCGTGGCCCATCACGGTACAGTCAACCCTGCTTCTGCCCCATGAATCAATTCCTTGATAATGACACTGAGGAGGGCTCATAAAACAAATTATAGAGATGGAGTGTCAGATTACATCAGGCTTTTAGTCTACAGTCTGTGGCAGAGATTAGTTTACAGGCTGGATTTACAATGTGGCGAGTGTGTGTGTCTACGTGAGCATGCACTGCGTGTGTCTGCTATTTAACCCTAAAAAAGACAGACAGTGCTCTTTTCGTTTCTAGCTATACTCACTAAATCTGAGCAAGAAGACAGAGTAGCTGGTTTATAGTGAAGATGCAGAATTAAATGCAGGAAACATGAACCATTCAGCTAAAGTGCTTGGTTTGTAATTTCCACAATCAGTCTGAACAGGTAGTCCTTGATCCCCGAGATATTAAGGTTTTTACCAAAAAAAATATATTGTGCTCCCTATTTTCCTAGAATCATTTCTCCAACCCAATTTCAGAAAATGGCTTAATTATGCCTCCTCTTTACAAGTTATTCTGCATCTCTGCCTTTCTCCCTTGCATCATCCCCTCTTATTTGCCTCTCTTTTCCTTCACCCCAACTCCCCTTTCCCCACCACTTCTGTCCGAAAGCCAAATGAGGCAAGCTTTCTCTTCTCTAAAAGGAGCGTGTGAGTGCATGCGTGTGACGGAGAGATGTGGAGGGATGGAGAGAGGCAGGGAGAAGGAGAGGAGGAGATGATGCCTGGTCCAGACATCTCTCATTGAGGGGTAGAGGCTGGACCACACAGATAAGCCCATCTCCCCACCGTCAGCAAACACAGAGGGCTTTGTGGGGAGGATAAGCATCCAATGGATTTCAGGTTTGAAAATGGAAAACGGACTGTATACCAATTCACTGTGGGAGAGAGAGAGGATGGTAAGCACAGCTCTGCTGAGGGAATATTTGGAGCCTCGTGCTATTTCTTTCACCTGACAGTGTACTGTACTGAAAGTGCTGTTTGTAATGCAACTATATCCTGTTCTCATGCTGTCTCTCTATGACGATGTCAACACAAATAATAAGAGTCATTCTGACAGATGACTATGCTCCCTATGTGTGGAAGCGGCATCATGCCACTGGGGTTAAATAAAAGGGACAAGAGGGAAACCTAGGATAGTTTTGCCGAAACCAGAGTAGAAACGCAACTGAAATCTATTAAATTGTAAGTGCCATCTGGCCTCAAGTAGTCTAAGCTACACAAGTCATGTTCTTTCCTCCAGCACAGTGAAGAAGTCCAGTTAGCTTGTTAGCGTGCCAGAGCTTTGTAGAAACTAATATGCAGAGACATAAAGGAGGGGGAGGGATATATCCAATAGAATGATGCTGCAGTAGAATAGGAGTTTGGCTCAGTAGGAGGAAACTGTAAGGTTTGTTTTCAGCCGCTGTTTCTTAACCTCTGCAGAGCACGGTAATTGCCTTTATGTAAAAACCACTACAAGTGTTTTGGGAATGTTGACAGCATAAAAAGATGTCCTAGTAGATCTGTGAAGAACGCACATTAGCCTGTCCAGTGTGCTAAAATTCAGAAGTGTGTTACAGAGGAAAGAAAAGAGCATGTAAGGAGAGCTTGTTAAAGAAGTGGCAGCACTGAGCCTCCACATCTCAGCGTATATCACTGACCTCCCCTCACCTTCTTCTTAAAGCCAAGAAAGTGTTATATTATGCCACATGTGGTCTACAACTCAGCACATTTTTAGTACAAATTGTATTGTACGTACTTGATTTTACACGTTAGATTCACCCTTTTACACCATTTCACAGCCACTATACCATTTACACTATCTACAATTTAACGTTGTATTTTCTCAAATCTGGCATTATACCTCATCATTGCCCCCCTCCTACGGCAACTCCTTTTCCAGCCTATTGCAGCAAATGCCATTATATTTTGCAGTATAATTTATATATTCAATGTATCGGTTTATTATACTTTATACTTATGTGCCACAAGAAGCAATATTTTTATACAAAGCAGATATTCTGTGTGCTTCTGAATGATTAAGGCATTCATTAACAACAACAGAGGTCCCTGTTATGGACACTTGAACATGGAGCATAAAGACACAAAAATATTCAAACAATACTTCTCTGTTATTTACTGAAAACAACCACACAAGGTAAATAAAAGAAGAAAAAATGCTCACTGATATGAAAAGAAGAAAGTTTCAGAACTGGCCTTGTTGCAGAAAACTAATCATCATCCAAACCACATTTGCTATCTTGAATAATCACTGCACAAATACTGAATGAGATTTGCAAGTAGCATTGAATTCTTCAATTCCACTAGCTGACTGGTGATCTATATAAAATTAAAAATAGTGCTGGGAATAAAATCACTGTGCAGTGGCTGTAAAATTTTCTTTGAAGGGGTGTGCAAATGCCTTAAATTACACCATCATAACCATGACTTTACATCATCATGAACATAAAGTTTTCATGAATGTTTGTCATTTTTAATGCAAAGTTATAGACTTTCTTGTTATGACAACTTGACAATAATCACGCCAATATAACCCGTCATAAAAACGTCAGAGCAGGACTGGTCATTAAGATTTGTTACGCTGTCAAATAATTTTGTAACCGTGTCATGAATAATTTGCTTATAACCGCTGGCTATAGCCACAGTTAGCCATGCAACTAGTGTTTTTATTAGCTGACTCCAAACAAACCCAGCAAGAAGCCACCTCAGCACCATATTCACTGTTGTCAAAGAATGTCAACTTTAAAAGTGATAATTAACCGAATGACACCTGACAACAGTCATAAGCATTCCTGAAGACTTATGCACACCCCTTGAATAAAATGTTCCACAATTGTCTTCTATACACAGAACAAGAACAAGAGGCTACGGCTATGGTTATCTTTAAAGGTGAAATAATCAGTAGGGGAATAGAGCAGATAGTTTCATTTACAGAAATAACAGATATATAGATCTCCTGTGGGAGACACATGACAATCATATCTCGCATAACAAACCACTATCATAAATGAAAGATGAAGCTGTCACCTAATCTCAACACTTTTTTCATTATTATTCCTCCATGCTCTTCATGTAATGCAGAGACCCTACAAAGCCAACGTTGCCAGTTTGGGAGAAATGATTAATTTGAAGAGCACTTGATGGGAATCTTAACAAGGATTTCATATGAGGAGTTCTTTTCCACAGTCTATCAAATTCTGTCTCTGTCATTTAAGTTTGCCAAAACCAGCTGCTGTCTTTGACATCAGGGCCCAGTTACACCAGAAAATGGCACAGCTGGGGGAAAAAAGAGGCTCTTTAGCTGCAAAATGCTCCATTATGTTCACCAGCTAGTCACTAACTGTGTCTGTCTGTTGTTTGTTGGAGCAGGTAGTGTACAGTGCGTTTTCAGAGCTTTTTCACTGAAATGAGCTGCCTGCTGTGGACGAAAATGATACGAGTGGTGAAAGTGAACCAAAACAGTAAAGTTGTGGGCCGGACTGCTAAATGAGCTAAAACCCATGATAAGTGGTGGTGAGTTCATCATTACGAGCGATGCCTCAGACATTAGACCTTGTCACTTGATACATGCTTCCTTGCTTGATTAAAGCCACTATAAAATTAACCAAAGTTGAATTCTATACGAAAGCACCACACAAATTCACTGACTGATATTAATACGAAATAGATTATAATTAAGATGAGTCCATTGTTTAATTATCTGTTGCGACTACACGCTAGTCTGTAAGTGCATAAAGTGAACACGTTTAAGTGTGTTAGAGCACAAGATTTAAATGAGATCACAATGCGGTGAGTGGTGAAATGTATGCATAATATTTCACAGTAAAATTTTAGGCTACAACTGACCTACAAACTTGTCGCCGTATATCAGCATGGAAGCAATAAGAAAGGAATGCTCGAATACAGAGAGATTCTTTAGATTTAAAAATCATTGATGCATTCATCCTGTCTCAATTTCTGTGTACCATTTTTCTTCTGCTTTCTCCCCCTACTACTTTTTAAACCACCTTTTTTTCCCCCCAATCATCATACAGCCACGTTGTTAATTATTCAGGCACTGAAGTCAGTTATTTAAAGCCCATTACTGCACATACTGGTATCTTAGCAACTTATCTACAAGTCGTTTAAGCATCACTATTTTCATGTTTGTTTTTTTCATTTTTGCGGATGCTAATTATGGATTTTTAAATTGTGACTATGGGCAGCAACATTTTTCGTCCACTGATGGGCAACAGCAACAGTGTATGAATGATATGGGACAACCTCTATAATCCTTAATGAGCTTAGGTTTATACTTGACAGTTGAGGTGGTGGGAGAGCATGACGGCCCCTATCTAATCACTGCTTCATTCCACTACCTCTCATGGCTACCTCCTCGCTACAGCACAGATAGCATTTAATTAACTCTGACTTTTTACTTTGCCTCCCTTTGTTTCTTTTCTGGAGCAGACATCCACTTAGCAACTGCACGGTAACACCAGGATGACCACAGATTCAAACACATGGTCATGAATATAATTGGATAATAAGCAAAAGCAGTGGACGAAGTTAAAATGCAAAGATGGCAATGGCTTCGAATTTTATTCAAGGTTGAGATCCAAAATGGTTCGTGAATTTAATTCTGTTACGTCAAAAAATTAATCATACACTAAATATGGAAAAGTAACACATTAATCGTAAAATTATTTTTCTTCAAAACTAAATTAAAGCATTTATGTGGGCCTGTATGTAGGACTGCAACCAATTGTTATTTTCATTATCGATTAATCTGATTATTATTTTCTCAAATAATCAATTAATCATTTGGTCTACTACATATCAACATCATGAAAAATGGCCATCATCATCCATTCCAGGAGCCCAAGGCAATGGTCTTGTTTTGTCTGACCAACAGTCCAAAACCCCAAAATATTTTTTCGACTGCCATATCTCAGAAGCTAATTTTCACATTTGTAAAGTAAAATGAGCAAATGTTTGGCATTTACCCTTAAAAAATAGTTTAAACAATTAAGCAATTATCATAATAGATGTTGATTAATTTTTCTGTTGATCAAGTAATCGACAGTATCCAAAATCACTCTTGTTCACTCACCTACTATTCCCTACATAATAGGCAAACATTAGCCAACACTATACTAAGCAGTAAATTGAGATTTGTAGCACTTATGATTATTTTGCAGCACCACTGACCGGTGTAGAGTCACATAACTGGTAACATCTATGAGCATGTCCCTGATATTGGTAGTCAATCCGATCATCCTAAAGTGCCAAGATGCGTTTAAGTAAATGGAGGCTCCCTATTGTATTACATAGTATTGAATATTTGCTTATTATTTGCCTTTGATGGCTTACAGTTCAGTTAATACATTGATACTGAGTTTGTCAACCTCATAGGCTGAGAGCCATTTTGTTGATGCAAATATAGTTTGGTTTCTTAGTTAAAATAAGGAGAGATTTTTCCAACACTATAGTCTGGGTTCATGGAGTAAGAAAGCTGAGCAGCAAAAGAACAGAATAGAAGAAAGAAAGTAAAAAATTAAAGTCACTTTAAAGTGTAATCATAAGATACTTTTTGTAGGCTGCGCCCTGTCCTCTCAGTATTTCTTTTATTACAGGGACTAGTGGGTCTTAAGGGATTGGCATACAGCACATCTATATTATTCAAAGCTTTTTCATTACTGACTGCATGAAGAGATGTGACTCACAACCATTTCAGTGATACCTGAAATAGGTTCTCTTTCTCCCCAGGGGTAAATCAAAATAATAAATAGCGAATAAAGTATACCGAATATATTGCTTAATAAGGTGGAGTACTGTGAGTCATTTCATTAATCTATAATAAGGTAGTAAGGCCTTAAAAACACACAGAATGCAGTGCCAAACAACAATAACGTCTCTTCAGAGGAGCGTTAATTAACATGGCTAAGATAGCACAGTCAGTGAGCATTAATGGCATAATGGCCTGACATTTTAAGTAAGTAAAAGAAAGGAATGAATGGAGTGGTGTGTGAATCAGTGCATCTTTAGCTACCTCTTTGTGATAGATGAGGCCACACTAGACATCTGTCTTGTCAAGTACTATTTCAGCTTTCAAATGATGAAGACCTAATGTACTGTGGTGTGTTCAATGAGCTCTGCCCTGGGATGCATATGGCTGTAGCAATGAACACGCTGCTGTTTGTCCGCCTTGCTACATTTAACGGCAGATATAATACTGCTACAGAACGTACAGTACGGATTTTCCAAACATTCAAATATGTACACGCACATGTTTACTGTAACTCCATGACCATCTGTCTAATACTGATAATATCTATCTGTAATAATATTTTGTTGTAGCTGCATTCATTCATATATAATCAGCACACTGTCACAAGCTGTAGCAGCCATAAAGTTGAGTTCTGTACTTTCAATTGAGCAATTCCAAGAGCAAGCATGAAAATAATAAAAGGTTTTGTAGTGGCTCACTGGCATCACAGCACTCATGACTATCTGACATACAGTTTGTTGTAATCTAATCCCTTCTACCTACCATCATTGCTGTGAAGTGTAAAAATGCAACAAAGGACCTAAATCAACAAAAAATGTGGCATAACACCAAAAATGACAATGTGCACAAAGTAGGCACCATAATGTCTACATGAACAGTACTGTGTTTAGGATTATCCATAAAATGTGATGAAATATATTGCAGCAAAAAAGTCATTGAACAGTAGCCACTAGAAGTCCTCTTGATCAATCCAGCAAATAACCCAACCTCAAATGTCTTCTTTGTTGTGTAGTGCTTTATTTTTCCTTTTGCAATTCTCTACTACACTGAATGCTATTCTACACCCTGCTATTAGAGATTAACCCTTAGCGACTCCTTCCTGACAGCAAATAATTTAATAGCTGGTTAGTTAGTTTATTGGTTATTTTATCAGTCTTTATATGAGCGTTTTTCAGTTTCTCATTTGTTGTCCATATCGTGTAATTTTATGATTCGTGGAGGTAATGGATTAACTCATTTCAGAAAGTTTGGCAGAAATAAAACAAATTAATTCGAACTACAGCTGGTTAAGGTTTAGTCACTACTAAAGGTCAGGGACAGTTTATTAATTGACAGTTATCATAGAAGGGATTCTTTGCATGACAATAAAGGAAATCAATTATTCTTTTTAATTTGAGAAATTATGTGAGAAAGCTATGTCATTTTATTTTTTTGGTGAACAGGATCAGAGTGTCAGCTGTAGCTGTGGATTGGAAGTCAACAGCCAAGATGTTTTACAGTTTAACAATTACTAGTATTTTGTAATAGAGTTCAACAATGCTGCTTTGTTCGCTTTAACCCATCACTCTGATATCTGTATGATTTTTTAAGAATAACCTCTATTTATTTACTAACAATCAATGAGGCAGAAGCAGAAAGAAAAAAACAAACAAAAAAAAAAACATGATGAAATGTCAGAAAGCACTCAAGCGTGTGCGTGATCAATCCAAAACTTAAAAGAGAGCCCGTTTTAGAATGTAGGTCAGATATCACACGAGATGAAATAAAAGCTTAAGGAGGGAGATTTTTTTTCCAGGTCATCTGAATCCCTAAGCCTTGTTTCACATTTATCCATGTTTGTTATAATGACACTCCACATGACAGAAAGGAGAGACACTCTCACCATAGACTTAAAAAACTGGAGAGCAGCTGCACATGTTTAGGTATTAGATAGATAGGTCGCAGCTAACTCAAGCAGAACAGAAAATGAATGGATGAAAGCCAGGTCAAATCACTAGCTTCTCTTGCTACCAGATTTCATGATGTTCACTGACAACCAGGCAAATGTTTTTGGACAAGTCACATCTGTAAGACTTGAATAAAAAAATATGTTCTCAGACATGTGGAAATGATAAGGAAAGGATATGGCTAGGGTTATCTGGTTAACTTTCACAAAATGTGCACTGCTACAGCTGACAGATGTTGTCATTCATCGCAGGAGACATCAGAGGAGTTTAAGAGGAAAAAGAGCAAGGGGATGAAAGAAGAAACATGCATCAGCAACATCCAGAATCCTCTGGCCTAGATTTCCATCTTATCTCTTAGTGTTTATGTGCTTACATTTGACCCATGTTTGATTGGTTGAGACACTATAAAGCACTTAATTTTCCTGAGATGGTTCTTCTTAGGAGTGAATCATATGCTGCACTGTATATTCAAAGTTTGTAATTGGCTTTCCCTTAAGCCACTAAATCTCTCTTAAAACTACTCAACAAAGCAGGACAAATGCATCAATAAATCACAGAATGCAACACATTCCTGTACAACAAACAAATTCACAACAGAATTCGTGCACGGGTCTGACCTGATCCCACGGACAGACGATCCCACCAGAAAACATAAAAAGGTAACCCATGGCAACCAAGCAGGCCCAGATGACCAGGGAGAAAACACGTAGAAGCTTCTTGAAGATTGACTCGATGCAGACGAGTACAAACACAGCCAGGAAGATAGCCAGCGCTGTGGGCACAGTGATTACAAAGGCCACATGGTCCTCAACGTTCTGAAAAAGGACAGGATACACAAAAAGACAGTGAGACACATGTGGACAGACCATTTAAGAGAGAGAGGAAGAGATATGTAATTTTTCAGACAGGTGGAATAATTAATTAGAAAGAAAACTAGATTTGCCTGGTAGAGATAAATAAAGAAAAGCACATTTAGAAGACAGAGACTTCGCGAGGGGGCATGAAACAGCCTAACTGTGTTATAAAAAGCCACTCCTCTAGCTCCATCTTTCCTCTTTAGTGTCCTGAAAATACAAACAACCAAGGCATACATGTGACTCACCCAGAGAAGCAGGAAATACAGAATAAAACAGATTCTCCTCAGATTGTTCCACCTTACTAAACACAACAAGGTGTCACTAAGATTGCTGTTTGCTAGATGAGCAATTGGAGAAAGGAGTCAGTGATCAGATGAAAGAATTGCCCTTTTGCTCTGCATGTCCTTCAGTAGCATTAACTTTGTTTGAGTCTTAAAAATATTTGTTCTTAATTACCCAGAAGGTTGCTTTAATCACATAATTGCTCTTTGCTGTCACAGAACAAGAGCAACAATTCCTCAAGCTTGTCTTTGTATATTTTTTTAAACATTAAAAAGGCTGTGTTTGTGTAGTTAGACTCTGTGGACTGCTTTGGCTGCTTGTCATTCTAGGAAAGAAAAATAATTAACACCCATCTGACACAGCTCCTGGACATCTGAATTAAACAGATGGGGATGGGACTAAGATGGGCTTACACTACAATGCAAGTATAAGCTCTAAGATAGTATGGTCAGACACCTAAAGTTAAAATAATTTCAATATGGCTGAATGCACAAGCCAAGGATCCATGTCCTCTTTTCAGTACATGTAAAAGTTAATATACTGTAAAAGTAAAAAAACAAAACTAAAAAAGCATTTATACAGAGAGAACATCTGATGGAGTGAGGAAAAACCCGAAAAAGCCCTTAGTTTTAACCAGTAGCAAACTTGAAGCCACATCCATAATGGATTTGCTGCTGCCTTTCTGAAACACACTTAGATCTAAAAGTTCTAATAAAAATTTCAAGAGTTTCTTCAAGGTGCATGTAGGACGATAGCACAGTGAAATGAGTCGTTTGTACTGCCTGCCTTTGCCAGGCTTCATCCCATCATTGCTTTTCCAGTAGTGTGTGACGGGGATGGAAAAGGGTCAGGATATGGATATGTGGGTAGATGTGTCACTTCTTCACTGGCACATTTGGCTCTGTAGGCAACAGCGCTTGTGAAATACACTGATATCTACCAATCAGCCCCAAATAGTCTTGTGTCATGCTGTTATTGGGTGAATGTTGATTCCAACTATTTATATCTTAGCATCTGCTGACATTGTATTGCCATCCATAATACCAGAGCTTTGTTCGATCTCCCATTAATTTTTGATTTCTAAAATCTATCCACCAAATATCCACTGTGTAAATTACACTGCATTTTGCAAAATCCTGAATGGATTATTTCGAAATTCTCTTTTGAACTTGTGTTGTAAATATAAACAATCATGCATGTAGTTATAAAATGGAATAATATGTTGTTTTTATTCATTGCAATTGCTCCTCAAATCAAATTCCTATTCCTTCCATCAGAAGTGACCCAACCATGGAAATGGTTTTATGCCAGTCTATTTCACAATGCTTCTTTTTGCATTTGTCCTCCTTCTCCATCTCTCGCTTTCTCCTTCTTTAGCCGCCCCCCTCCCTGTCCCCACCTTCCCCCTGTCTCTTTCTCATGCACAGTCAATGCACTGGGACAGGACAGGATATGTGTGGCTGCAGAGAGCCACAGAGAGTTTGTCTCGCCCAGAGCAGAGCTCCAAAACAGCACAGGATTTAGGTCAGCCAGCCAGCAGGATGGAGGGATGATAGGATACAAATAAAAGAGAAGGACAGAAATATGAGGAGGTGAGAGATGACATCGACACGAGAATGCAGAGAAATAGGGGATGATGGAGGGAAAAAAAAACAAGGGAGTAGCAAAAAGTCATGCCTATCCAGCACAGGGAGAGAGCAAAAAGAAAAAGAGGACGTAGGATAGACAGAGCAGTGGCCTGATGGGAAAAGGCATTTACTGAGATGCTGAAACCCACAAAAACATTGCTACCAGAATGTGCAGAATTATATCCTTAGTGTCTGATTGTAAGTTAATATTTTCCTCCAAACTGAGGCTTTCAAAGGCCTTCTTCTCAGTTCTGGAGCACCCATGTTTCCAACTCTACATTAATACTTAATGTTTAGCTGCTGGTTAACTTTCACACTTTACCAAAGCTTTAACACAAATACTGCCAGCTGGATCATGTAATAAATCCAGTGAAAATATCAATTATGTTATTCATCGGTACAAACACCAGTTGTTGCTAAGACAAAGTGTCAAAAAAATGATGAATGGTGATTAAGCACTTACATATCTTCCCAGTGTACAAGACAAATCGCTATAATGGCAATTACAGCAGCGTGTAGCAGGTTATTAAAACGCAATCAACTATTAGGAAAGTTGCCAGATTAAATATGATTCACTGATTCAAAAATTCTATTCTCTCATAATCATTTTGATACAGGATTTCATTTGTTGACTAATTAAGCATAAGTGACTTTATCTTGATTGCACAGAAATGCACTCCACTGATGTTACTGACCTCACCATCTGCTGGTTGTATGTTACAGTGCAGGAAAACCACTTTACCATGCAAAACCTAAATCCTGTTTTCATTTAGTTTTGTGTGTTTAGCTACTAGACATAAGCGTTCCCATTGTGTTCAGATGAATTTTGCGATGCTGCACAAAATGTGTCTCTCACCCTCTCTTTCAGTGTGTTTTAGATAAATCTCTTCTTAATAGCAGACTCAGCAGTGACAGGGAATGGAAGAGCCATATCTACTGAAAAATATAAGCTTTAATAAAGTTATGTTAGTATATTGTCTAAAATCAATCATTAGATTGTATTACAACATTCAGTTCTAAAACTCCTTCCATTTTTATATGCATATTATCAGGAAGGTTACTTAAGAGTTAAATCACAGCCAGTCAAGTTGCACAAGATATTTTAAAGAGTACCTTGGCTTCACTGCATTGAATTTTTCAGGTTTTTGAAGCAAAGACAACCCTGTCAAATAGTGAGAGAGGGAAACAGATCTCCTTTCTGTAGTTCAGTCAACCGTGAGGTCAGACAATAACTAAGCCCCTTATTCCCCCCTCACTTTTATCTCACCCTTCTCTTCACATTAGTGCTGCAATGAGGACCGCATGCTGTGAGTGTGTGCGTGTGCATATACTATAGGTGTTGCACAGACATACTTGTATGTATGTGCATGTTTCTATGTGTGTGAGTCTATGAGAGATGGTTGGTCATGTATTGTTTCACAAGCCTGCAGATTTTGCGTGTGTGTGTGTTTGTGCACACATCTATTATGCATATGCACATTTGTGAACACATGAATGGTAAACCAGTTTGTGTGATCCTATTTCTATGCATGCTTAAAGATAATGTGTGAGTTTACAATGCGTGTGTGCTCCACATGTGCCTAGATCCACTGGTCCACTCTTTACAGAGTTTCGACTTAATACGAATTTCCTTCACACATCATCACTGTAAATAAAGTCCACACACAGGGATGTGCGAAGCCATCCCAAACATAACGTCATCCATATGTGTGTATGGTCCCTGGCGTTTGTTGATTTGTACTTTTTTAATTTGCATAATGCATCTGTGTTGTATTGTGTTGTGTTGTGAATGAGCTGCTTACCAGTCCCGAAGCAAAAAACACAGTCAGCAGAGCCAGGCAGGCTCCCATCACAATGAGCAGCAGAAACACAATCAGAGGATGCTGCTGGCTCATACAGTAGTAGGACTCATACAGCCAATCCGGGGACCTGTTCCTCCTCTCCTGACCTCCTCCTCCTTTATCCCCTTCACCAGACTCCCCTGCCCGGTCCAGGAGATACCGCTTCCTCCTAATTGCCTCTTGCCACATGGATCTGGGAGCCGAGAAGGAGGAAGAGGAGGGAGAGAAACTAGAGGAGGCAGAGGAGGTGGTCACTGTTGAGGTATTAGTAGTTTCCACCACAGATGAGAAGCACTTGCTCTGTTCCGCTCTCCTGCTATTTTTGTCCCTATTGTGGATCCTGGTGTGAAAGCTCCTGATCTCCAGTGTATCCTTTGGTTCCTCCTCCACCTCCTCTCTGAAGTCCTTCAGGCCAAGACAACTGAAAGCTGAGGCTGAGTCTGAGTCAGAGGCAGCGTGCGCTGGCCGGAGGGGTGGCAAGAACGCACCGAGGGTAGAGCGCAGCATCCTCCTCTTTCTCCTCCTGCCAACATGTTGAAGCGGGAAATGAAGGGGAGCGCAGAGACTGAGAGCTCTTTAGAGTGAGAGAGAGGAAAGTGGGAGGGAAGTGAAGGGAAAGGGGAGGGAGAAAGGGCTAAGGGGGAGGGGAGCAGGAAAAAGAAGGTGCAGCAGCAGGGAGAAGTCAGCGAGTGAGAGAGAAGAAAATAAAAGAAAAAGATGAGGGATTTTTATATTGACATGTATGCATCATGTGATATGAACACAATATAATAATTTCAGCAAAGAAACTGGAGAACACATTTAAAAAACAGTTTGAGCTCAGTTCTGGAGATGATAATGATTTTCAGAAGGGAGATAACCCACTCCATCACACTTTATGTTTGTCATCCACTTTCCTCTCTCCATACTGTAGTGTCTCCAACTGGAGCATCTGCTCTATCTTTTAGTGACAGTCTGCCAGCAAGCGCAGAATTTGACATCCTTAACATTGCTGCCACCAGTGTTGCCCTGAGAGGATGAGGTGGTTTATAAAAGGGGTGACAAGCTGGCCAGTGCAACTCAAGGTAATTTGTTTGTTTACCAGCAGATGTTGTGGTATTGGAGCTTCCATGATTGCCCATGCCAGAAGGTGCTCCCCACAGTGAGATACCAAGCAAGGTCTGAAAGAGAACAGGACAGTTACATTTTCACAAGAAAAAATTCACACAATAATGAGTAGAAAAATATTAGATGATCTTGAGCTGAAAAAAATATGTCCAATCAATACTTGATGCAATTTTAAAGTCAAGTAAGCATCACAAGTGAGCGTTTTTTAATGATGACCCCTCATTTCATTTGTGACAATCACAAGCTTGAAGAACAAAGCAAAAAATAAATGAAATAAAAGTGGACAAACATGAGAACACGTGGCATTTGCTCAAATACTGTATGCACTCACATGCAAAGACGTACAAGCACAGACAGTACACACACAGGGCTGCAGACACAAAAACTGCTTTTATAACAGATAAATAATTGATGACTTTCAGATTCCTCTAATCTCCCCACAACATGAACTACTTCATTTGAGTGCTCAGTCTAAAATTCTAAACTATGAATGCATAAAGCAATAAATCATAATTTATATAAAACCATGATAAATATTCATAAAGAATACATCAAGGCTTGTTAGGGCTCTCACTTGTGTGTTCATGAGTGAGTTCATGCTGACCCAGCACATTCCCTGTCAAGTCGCCAACCTAAGACCCATGTGTTTGTACTGTTTTTCAATTGCCACATACGTCAGGACCATGTGGCTATCCCATCATGCTGAATACGGAATTACTTATCAGATAATAAATTTCACCTTTGTGACATATTTTCTTTCATACTAAAACAAACATAAGGTTAGGGGAAAAATGTATGGATTTAAGAATTCATACATATACGCAAATGCACATAGTGCAAATAAGAAACACAGAAATATAACAAAACAGACTAATACGACAAAAACTGAGACTCCCACCAATCAGCAGAACTAATAAAGCCTATTTTTTTGACTGGCGAAAAAGCTGCTTCTGTTCGCTGCAGATCTGTAAAAACTTGCTAGCCTGCAACAAACACATTCAATTAATTGTTATCTCAATGCATTCTGCTGTAATTATTTTGTTATCTGTCATACTCTGCATTGGCCCTGGTCTTATCTATATCCTATTCTCTGCCATGACAAAGACCCATTTCCCCACAGGGATCATTACAGCTTCATCTCATCTGATTTAATTAGTATGGGCAACTATTTGGTAGATTTTGTTACCAATTTAAAACTGAAGGCAAATGTCAAAGCAAGACAGAGCAAATTAGTTTGAAAACATTATATTTATTCCTTCCAAGTGCAGTTAATGTTCAAGATAATGGGGGTGGTAGTGATTGTTTTATTATAAGCACTGGTGGGCTGTTTTTTCTTTTTTTTTTTAAGAAAGAAATGTAACTACTCTTTCCTGCACTATCTTGTTTTCTCTCTTTCCTCATCTTCATCACTCCCTGCATGTCATTGAGCACGCTCTTTCACCTCCTCTCTCTTATCTCGGTCCTCCACCTTCACCTCTTATTTCATCATCAAACATTTTCCCTGTGATTTTCTCAATAGTATCCCTCCTCTGGTCTTGCCTTACAATCTCCATCTTCCCTCTGATCCTTACACCCTTCACTCTGTCCCCATCTTCTCTCAAATCCAAATTTTCAAAATCCTGCCTTCGCTTCCTAAACCTCAAGTGCTATATCCCTTACCTTATCCCAAATTTTCCCCATATACCATTTTCCACCTCAGGCCGTCAGATATATTTTTTTCATGTCATTTTCCCTTCCTCCCCCTCCTCTCATTCTCCGTAATAACAAGCTCATTCCATCTCGACCTACTTCCTACTCCTTTACTCTGCCCACCTACCTACTACCTTTACTCTATCTCATACCCTTTCTATTCTCTCTCCAATCTTCTCTCCTGTGCCTCTGTATTGTTGATAGGGGTTCATGTGGTCATGTGTTGTAGGTGGTGGTGATGATGAGGACAGCTTAAGTTGGAAAAAGGCAATTATTTTTGTCCACTTGCAGAAAAATGCATTGATACAGGTACATCTCTTTAAATCAGAGCATAAAAGGCATATGGATATTGACTCAAGAGCTCATTCCTTGTATTAAAATACAGACTACTAAAAATAATGACTAATGTTGCTGGGAAACAATTCATGCAGTCAAGAAATCCACCACAATGCAGAGGCAAAGACAGCATCTAAACTAAGCACAGATTTTTTCTTTTTAATCTTCACTAATATTTTTTCCTGCAATTAGTTAACGATAAATGAGATACTAGAACCGGAACAGATTCTAAGTGTAACTTTGTGTACATTGTGTGTGATATACAACTATTGTTTCATTACAGGCTCAATCAAGCTCTGTTCTCATTACTGCCATCATTTTCTGCTTTCCAACATAATTCTGGCTAGTTTGACGTCCTGCTTGAGAGGACGTATTAATGTCTTGGACAATCATAAAAAATGGGAAATATAATACACATTCATTCAGAAATTTACAAATTCATATTTTTTTTTGCATGTTTGCTCAGTCAATCTTTTCTTTTGGAAGTAAGTAGTGAATACAACTGACAGCACATTCAGATTAAGAGAAACATAGCTGCAGGAAATGAAAAACATTTAAAAGTTAGCGCACTGGATGTCTTGTTTTTCATTTCCTAAATTCTTCCTGAAATGCTTGTAATTAGGCTCCCTTTAATACAATGAAAAAAAAGTATATCATGCTACTTCTTGTTTGGTATGTCAAGTTGGTGTCAATATTTGAGGCAAATGGTGACAAAAAAATATATACCTTCCACATGTACAGTAAATTGCCACAAGAATTTATAGTACAATATTAGCAAGTAATCTTTATCAAGAGTTCTTATTGTCAAAATCAAACACTTGTCTGGAATTTTCTAACTTTCAGTTTAGATATTATTCATCCATTCAATAGGGTGAAATGTACCTTTACAGAAAAAAACAGGTAAGGCTGAATGACTGTTTTTCTGATCACAAGTGCTGCAGTTTCAATTAGAACTCAGATAATGAAAAAAGTCCTTTTTTTGGCATGTCACGGCAGAAAAAGCACAGGTGTAAATGATAAAATGAATGATGGTTGAATTCCATTTAGCTGTGCCTTTTCAGAGTCCTGGTATTGTTCATGCTGGCTCACTGTCCGACTGTTACATCTTACTGTGACGCCTGAAAAGACCAAAGCCATCATTAATGTTATCTGTAACACCTGTGCTTTTTTTTCCTACTGTGTGAAGTGAAAATGTCTTCTGTGAAAAGGGTCTATGATTAACAGCTAATTAACTCAGCTGTAGCTAATAACTAATTATTCCATCACTTGGTCAGCTCACATTAATCTCATGTTGTCAAGTCATGATCATATTTATTACTAATGTCAACTTGTTAAACACACAGATTGTGTTTTCAGTATTATCCCGCCTTTAAAAAGCTTAACTAAACACGGCTTTTAAACAGGTATTAAAGTGTTAAAAATAAAAAATAAAATAAATTCACATTTTGGTAAACCGTGTGAAAAAAACTACAAAGATTTCTCAATATGAGGTCGGATTTGGGCTATTTGTTTTTAATGCTTATGAAGGACTGTAAAAATAGAGCAATGATGATGCTAGTGTTACAACAATTAGCCAAATTCAGTTACTCAGCTAAACGACAGTGGGCATACCAAGTGATTTAAGTGTTTAAAATAAACTACATTTAAAGTACTTAAAACACAAAACATATATCAAACCATCTAGTATATCTTCTGATGGCTGTGAGGCGTTTTAGGGCAATAAGTTACAACGTTTAGTACGCTAGCACTTAAGCTAGCATGTAAGCTAGCAGGTTGCACTCCACCACAAAACACAAATATAAAAACAAATACATTATTTGTAGGTATTCAGTCTTGACATTCCCTTTAGAAAATAAAATATTCCCTTCACGTCAAAACAAAAGCCCACACAAACTGTTTGGTGAAGTAGGAAGTTGCTCATTCATTGACATTGCATTTGAATACTAAACTATATTACCTCCATGAAGGGACAAGCAGACGTAGACCCCATGTGCCTTTTCATTCTCACCGCAGCCTTCACCTATCCAAAGTCACCGTTAATATCCAAGCTCTTCTATGCACGTGCGACGCCAGAGAGAGTCGGGTTTGAACCATTGCACATGCGCAGTGCCAAGCGGGCAGGACGTCCAGGTCCCACATTTCTTCCCAGGTGGGGAAGTCATGACCCGTCCTCCTCTGACTCTGATTGGCCAGTGCTCGTTTGCTTCAACCTTTTTTGGGGTTGGTTTAGACGTAAGGAGTGTGATTGGTTCCATTAAGGTAAGAACATCATGTAGGATTTATTAAAAGCAATATTTACCAACGTTTGGCCATTGTCCTTGTTATACACGATATATATATGTATATATATTAAATAGCAAATTTTGCTATCCTATCCACTGTATTATACACACCAAATTATCCAAGTACAAATTTTACATAACAGTAATTTGAAGAGAAAAAAGGTCATTTTCAACTGTTATCATTATAATTTAATCAATTTGATATATTTCATTTGTCTTCCACAACATACAGTGGTCGACAGAACCTTTTCCAATGCTCTCTCTGGCTGCCTCCAATTCTCATCTGGCATAACCTAGATCTTAAGATAGACTTGGATATTTTAAGCCACTACAGACACCAAGAACTGACTGCACAGGGGTTTTTTAACCTTCACTGTCTCTTGGTAGAAATTAAGCTAATTACTATATTTTAGCTCTTATTTTTGATGCATAATTTATGACACAAACCTGTGAAGGTGAAAGAGTGGCCTATTGCAATCATTCTAATTTGCAATCTTTAATAAAAAATGCTTTGGTTAATTACTGGCCCTTTGGATCCTGGTTGAGTGGAGACTCTAAACTAGCCCAAAGTGTATTTACATATATGCCACTTGCAAAACAAGAGAGGTATTACTCTAGGAACAAAACCCTCACCATCACAACTACACACCCAATCCTTACCTTAACTGTGAGCTAAGATCTAAGTCCATTGAAGCTGTGAAGACCTGAAAAATGTTATTGCACTGATTTTTTTGTTGCAGAATCAGCAGGAGCTATAAACCTAACAATGGAATCACTGATCTCTCTTTACCACCAGCAACCAAACTGGTGGTATCCCAATAGAATCAAACCAATTAGATGACCTGTTTTGCCTTATCAGTGAAAGGTCCCTGAATGATAGAAAAGATGAGCAGAGAAGACCTCCAATTTGTATGTAAAATTTCAATTATATCTAGTTTACTATGGTAAAGATATGCAAAGTGCGAGTTAAATTCAGAGCAGGAGGACGAAAGAATCAAAAAAAGCTTCACATTAGGGGTGGAGATTTTTTTATTCCTGCTACTATAATTTTCACACTGCTTCTCTTTGAAAAGGCTTCAATTATTCACAGCTTCTCTGTGGCGACTGAGAGAGAAAAAAGGCCTTCATTCACAGTTCAGCAAGAGTGACACATTCTGCCTTAACCTTGATCCACCTTTTATTCTCTAATTTACCCTTAACCAGGACTGTAGTAATAAATTTCAAAAAATGTCTGCGCCTGCTGTCTCACGCCATTATAATAAATGGTAGATAAACCACAACCATAAATTTAAAAAAAAAGTTGGGATGTTGAGTAGAATGTTGATAAAATCTTATTTTGATGGTTTGCAAATCATTTTAACCCTATATTCAAGTGAATATACTGAAAAAATAGAGGGGGAGAAAATGGGACATGTGCCAGGCAACATTTTAGAGGAGGGGACAAGATGAGGTTGTGTCCTGAACTGTCATATATTGCTCAGTAAATAGCAGAGTCAAACTTTTAAAAAATCACACAATGAAAAGTGAGTAAACCATCATAAAAAAGGTGAGTAAACATGACAGAAATCATAAAACACAAAATTGACATTAATGAATATGGGTAAAAATAAACAGTAATCATGTGGAATTTAAAAGACATGAGGGAAGGAATGTGTGTGCTCGACTGTGCGCATGTGTGTGTGTATGTGTGTGTATGTTCCTTGACAGAATGAGAACAGCTGGAATGTGGTCATAAGACTTTTCTTTCGCTCCACCATCTTCTTTTCACAGCATTACATTGCACAAAGGGAGACGCAATCAGCTCCTGCCCTTTACTGTACTGTCCAGCTAAGTCACAGTGTTGTACGCGTTCTCTCTCCTTCTCCTCCTCTGTTGCTAACTGGTCTTTATTTTTTGTATCTGTCCTCTTTCTCTTGACAAACCCCTCTTCTTTTTTTCACTGTCTTTCAATTTCATCACTTCTCCCTGTCCTTCTAATTTTCCAGTTTTCACTCATGTGACTCCCTTTGGTCACGTTCTGCTGGGAACGCACCTTGCTGCTTGAAGATGAGCTCCACAGGGGGCAACTCCAGAGGTGGTGTTGGTGTTGGCAGCGCTTCCTCTTTTCAATGGAACTGGACTGGAGAGTATTTGGAGAGAGTCTCTGTGATGTTTTCTATCTTCTGCAAGAAGCCTGTTATGAGTGTGCTTATCAGTAGGGATGCACACAGCTGGAATAAGTTTGCCTGTCTTAATGTACATAAGCACCAAAGTCCATAATGACTCTATAGAATGTAGCTACACAGTGGGATTAAAGACTTGATAATTATTGATTACCTGGCAAGAAATTATTGTTGAGTAGTAATCCTAATGTGAAAATCCATCCACCTGCACACACTTCCTTTCCACTGAGTGATTGCAATATCATATGAGAACCTGTTTCTTCTCTTTAGTCCCGAGGCTCAGAGCAGTGGAACAACAGTGTGTGTGTGCCTTCCAAAATTCTTTCAGCAATGGCAAAGCAATGACCCTAAACGAAATGCCATTGTGTGAGAGTGTGTGTGTGTGTTTCTGCCCTGACAGTGATGGTTGTTAGAAGGTAGGATCCTTTCTCTCGAGGCATTATATACGCTCTCAGAAAAGAGGGTTCCAAAAGGGTTCTGCCTAAAATCATTTGACTCTAAAGAATCCTCTTCTCTTGGCAAATTTCCAGAAGGGTTCCAATGGAGGCAAATGGTTCTATCAAGATCCATTTCTATTTAAAGAACTCTTTTGAAAGAAAGAGTTTCTTGAAGGAACGTTTGTAAGGAAAAAATACTTTACATTTTAAACTTGACTTTTAAATTGATGCTAAACACAACTGTAATTAATTAAGCACAAATTAACACCATCTTTATCAGTGATTTAAAAAAATGGCAGGTTGATTAAGTCCTGCTGATAAGATGATGGGATATTTTGTGTAGAAAATGTAACAAACCATACCCTTTAAACATTTTATTAGACCGTAATCAGTAATAAGAACCAACATATGACAGTTTTGAACCCATGTCCTTAAGAGCCACCTGAAGGCTACTTGTGCTTGATCTAAATAGTTGAGTTATCCATAAGAGGGAGACTTGTAGAGGAGAAGACAGGGATGAAGAAATCTTTTATAGTTCTACTTGGTCCTGTTTTTGAGAGTGTAGCAGGTGCCTATCATTGCACATATACAATATACCTCTCACCCCGATATGCTAGTTACCTTGGCAACGTTTATTTATAGTTTTGATTGTTGCTTCATGAAAATCTTGGTGGGCGAGAAACATGTGTCAAACAGGAGTAGGAAATCCTGGTGTCACATGTTTATATCTAAGCAAAGTCAGTGAAAACATTTTCAAAGACTCATCAGGTCAGGAATACTGTGTTAAACAGCAAAAACGTCAAACTAATGTGCTTTTTTGTGAACGTCAAATAGTGACTGGAACGGTCAATCAGTGTCTTTGATATCTAGTTGCTTTTTTATTGCTCAACTTAAAAGTCAACTTCTATCCAAGTTACCAAAATTTCCAGTTTGTGCCTTCTGGCATGAAAGGAAAGGACCTTCTTCTCACATAAATAAATCCTCTTGAGTATATTGCCACTGCACACAAAAGGTAGAAGTAGAAAGTCTGGAAAAGCAGGAAATCGGGTGAATTAATGTGTAATTTAGAGATGAAAAAAAGAGAAAGACGCTTTCCATTATATAAAATTTAGACATGATTGTTTGAGCATAGTAGATATAGAAATGGTGAAATGAGCTTCCTACAAGATAGAAAAGCTGCACGTACAGGTACAACTACATTTAAATGAGGAATAATAAATGGGATTTTTTAAAGTTCTTTATCGGTGCGTGCATGTTTTTTAAATGTATGACTGATCTACACAATATTCTGAAGCCATGATGTCCCTTCAAGTTGCATTATAGCCATGTTTGAATTGTAAATCAGTTTCAATATTGAAACCATTAGGAGTGGGTAATAGAGAATGTAAAATAAAACTACCATTTGCATTATTTTTCACATTAAATGTGCTCTAGAGGTTAAAGAGGAAATGTAAAAGCAGTTAGTTGGCCCAGTTTGAAAGTCACAAAACAAACTCTTTGTTCATCTTTCTCTTCATGTCTTAAAAAAACATTATCCTTACTATATATTTTTTTCTTATATTTAAATATGCATTGATTGATTTCTTGGCCACTGGGGAGAAGTGCAACAAGCTGTAAATACAACATTGACATTTCATCATATGCACTGTAAACCCGTTTAAGTTGACTCTACTTAAAAAATCTGAGGAAACCGGTTGCCTTAAAAAAGAAAGTACAATGGACTTAAAGCTTGAGTGCATTTAACTTAAAAGCTTGAGTTCAATACACTGAATGGCAAGTTGATTTAACTTAAAATAATCTGTAATATCAATTGCTTTGCACAGTTATTACACTTAGTTTTTTAAGTTCAATACACTAAATTCCAAGTTCATTAAACTTAAAATCATCTGTAATATCAATTGCTTTGCACAGTGATTACACTTAGAACACAGGTTTAAAGTTTCAGTAAATTTCATGAGGGCTTTAAGTTGTGGTTAGGGCTAAAACTTAATTATTTGAGTGTATTGAACTTAAAGCTATTCACACAATCAACTATGTCTGCAGATCAGTAGAACACACTTAAATTGTTCTAGTAATGAAACAAAACTTAAAAATTTAAGTACACTGTACTTAATTCTTTTTTGTAGATATGACATGCGGAACTTGTTATCCTGCAACACATCCAGTTTTTGGTCTCTACCAACACCTGAGAAGAATACAAGGCTCTTAAGCTGCCACTGTGTTCACCAACTATCTGTGTTTTTTGCTGAAAACAGCAGCCAGTTATGGCTGGAAACAGAATCAATGAGAGTGAACCAATACAATGAGCTGAAAGACACTGAGGTGCTCCACAGGGCTGGAGGGAGCTGCAGAGTCAGGAAATCCTTAGTGGGTAACTCACTATGAATCACCTCTTTCATATTAGATGTAGTCATTTGATCCACTATAATAAATGCTAATCATAAGATCTCAATTTCCACACCACCCGCTGTGTCATCATGTCTCACAGACGAGGCAATAAATTGCCTGCCATTTACAACTATTTATATTCTCACCTTTCCCAGAAAACTGACAGTTGTTGCACTATGACAACCTTGTTTTCTGTCATCTCTGTCTTCCAACCATAAGCTCAAAGCACTTTCTTTGCAATCTTAGTTTGACCTAATATCTCAGCAGTAAACCTTTTTATATTTGCTGCAACAAACACCATTGAGCAAGGGTCCGTACGGCATTCGGACTTCAGTAAAGTATAGCATGAACGACCTCCAAAATGACGCATTAACCAGATTCCAACCCACAGAAGAGCAAACAATTGGGACAGTAATCTTGCTAAGCCTCTGAGTTTCATTATCCAAATGTCCTCTGCATGGAGAAAAAAAACTTGAATGATACAAATTAGCGGGCGAGTTGGGCTCCGTTCAGTTTCATGTAGGGCTCACATCTCTTTGTGTCAGCCTTCATTCTTATCGGCCCTCCGTAGGCAGACGCTGCTCAGACAAGCACTATTCAACAGAACAAACCATCGCTCTGCCAGTCCGAGCTCATGCACATGAACCACATGAACTAGCGCCACGCTGGGAGCTTTTCTTTGCTTTTCATGCTCGAGTGATGTTCAGTGCAGGTATTAAACAATGCCAGAGAGATGAGCTGTGCTGTTGTGTTGCCCATGGCTAATATTTCCAGGAAAGGTATTACATGTGTTATCATTCACTCAGACAGAGGGAGGTTTCATCAAAATAAGAGTTTAGGCCTTGTGTGGTGTCGGGTTCAAGCCAATTAAAATATATCAAAGAAATTCACGGTAACACTTTATTTGATGCCTATCTCTATAATGCATTATAAATGTATTTATAATGCGTTATAATGACATTATAGCACTGTATAACGGTAGTTATAAACACTCATAAATGATCATAATTCTTTATAGCAATAATCATAACACACTATAAAGCATTTTATCATCACTTATAAGGTCAGGTATTATAATACATTATAACTGTTGGCAACTCACTGACAATTCCCACATAGATAATGCATTATATATTTATGATATGTTTATAAACGTGTATAACTATCATTATAAACACTCATAAATCATCATAAGGCTTTATAACAATGAGCACAACACATTATAGAGCATTTTATAATGGCTTATAAGGTCAAGTATTATAATACTTCATGATTGCCGGTCCCTTGCTAACTGATTTTTGTTGCAAGGATCAAAGGGTATCATAATTATCATACCTGTTTCGTTTTTTGAAGAACTTTTGTTTATCAGCTTAACCACTCACTGTGAATGTGATAAAGTTTTTTGAAGGAGTCCCATTGTTAATAAAAAAATAAGTTTTGCAATGTTTTGTGTTGTTCTTGCATAGATTAAAAGATGTGTATTTTTCTTCAAGCAAACCACTTATAGTGACTTATGACCAGCTTGTAATGTGTTATATCAGCCTATACCTGAGTAGTTTCATCACTTTACTTGAAGTGCCCAAAGAGCATTTAGAGTAACTTATAATCACATTATAATGCATTATACCAGTGATTATAATGCATTATATCAGTGATTATAATGCATTATAAAGACTTTTAATATATGACAACTGTGACCAGCAATCATGAAGTATTATAATACTTGACCTTATAAGGAATTATAAAATGCTCTATAATGGGTTATGCTCATTGTTATAAAGCCTTATGATGATTTATGAGTGTTTATAATGATAGTTATACACGTTTATAAGAATATCATAAACATATGTATAATGCATTATCTATGTGGGAATTGTCAGTGAGTTGCCAAAAGTTATAATGTATTATAATACCTGACCTTATAAATGATGATAAAATGCTTTATAGTGTGTTATGATTATTGCTATAAAGCATTATGATCATTTATGAGTGTTTATAGCTATAGTTATACAGTGCTATAATGTCATTATAACGCATTATAAATGTATTTATAATGCGTTATAGAGATAGGCGTCAAATAAAGTGTTACCAAATTCACAGTAGAATATCACATCGGATTGTGAAATCATTAGCAATCTTTTTATCATCTTTTCCATATCCAAACATCTTGCAGGTTACCAGCAAACAATGTGGAAATTAAACCTGATATCAGTCAGAACAGTCTCAATTAATATTGATTCTAATGTCATTAAGTTGACTCTTGAATCTTTATATCTCATGCTTGTTTGTAAGAAGAGACACAGCAGCAGACGCTGTGGGCATGCACGGCCAGTCATGCTTATACCTTTTAATGTGTGCTATGTGAAGTATAAAAGTCGGTGAATGCAACTTTAAGAAGAAATGAATAGAATCATGCAAAATTGAAATTAAACAAATTGAACAAAGGAATGATACAAGAGCATAAAGTTTATACTGCGGTTATGGTTCTGCAGAACCCTAGATTTAAAAAAGGATATAAAAGTGCAGTAGAGAAATTGAAAGGTGAGGAAAGATTGTTCATATTACCATCTCTACTTCCTACTTCTTCACAGTGCGATTATACTGTATGTTAGCATGCCAGATTTACTGCCTTTCCGAACTCCCCTTCCCCTGTGCCCGAGCGTGAGTGCCACCTGTTGCTGATTGGTGGAATAGGGTTGTGTGGCTCGGTCCCATTTACAGGGACAGACCTTGTTTTCAGCGCATACACACACACACACACACACACACACACACACACACACACACACACACACACACACACACACACACAGCAAATGGCTCGTGATGAGATATTAATCCTGTTTACTGATGTGCAGTTGGATTTTGAAGAAGGAGAGATGGCAATATCAACAATCTTTCTCCAGAGTGACTCACCCCACCTTTAAAAAAATGCAACCTTTCACTTGACATGTGAGTGAGTGGTGCGACAGCAAACAGCACGCCGCAGCTGACTGGCTGGCTCGCAAAGCAGAAGGTGTTAATGAACGAGGTCTATAATTAAAGCTTTATCATCTTTTTAGAAGCTTGGGTTATGGTGATTGACATGGCAACCAGGCTGAGATGTTAGACCGTGTTCAGAAAAAGCCCTCATGACGGCCTTAAACGGGAAGCTGAGTTTCGGTGAGGCCAGAGTCATCTGTTTGTCCAACTTTTGATTCCATATGATAACTTACGACTTTCTGACGACTAAATATACTCATGCCCATAATAATTAGAGCTAATGTATAATAAATTCATTGTAATCATTATGAGTGTAATTTGTTTAGAGAGAGAAAATTATCACAACTACTGTAAAGCACTTAAACTTTGCAAGTACCCTGTTCTATAGTATGTGACAAGCTGCTGGATCAGAATATTGTGTATAAACGTGAAACTTTGTGCCAACACGTATACAAAGTCCTAATGACTTTTGCTGCTGTCCCCCAGGCATTAAAAGCTGCCCTCTCTTATCATCCACAGTCCCCAGTTTGATGAGCATTTCCATATATTTATTTTATCTTTTAATCTGTTGCCTTGTAGTGAGCGAGGCAGAGATGAAAATTAAGCAATTAAAAGTCATCCACTGCTGTCATGAAAACTCCTTTCCCAGTGACACTTGAGGAAGATCTGGATCTTTGCCAGGGAAAATTAATCATCCGACAGTCAATTTACCTGTCACTCTCCTCCAGTATCTCAACACTGCGGGCTATATTCAACCCAGTTGTCAAACTGAAGTATCGTCTCAGAACTGCTTCTATTTCACACTGTGATGCCTCTAATCTCGTCCGAGACCTTGCATTCAGATGAGGTCGGAGCCAGTTGCAATAAACAAATCTGAGTCTTCTGTTTATATAGTTTACTGCTGATTTGTACGGCCACCAGTTCATTAAACTTCTCATGTATCCTACTGTGTATGTATATACTGCCCTCAGTATAATATCCTGATTACTTCTGTGCCATGAACAGAAAATGAACCAGCGTTCCTTTGTGAGGCAAAATATTTGACACATTTTTGAATGCACTGTGCAATAATGTTAGTGTAAATCCTATTTTTAATATTGCATTATACAAATCTTGATTAATTGATTTTTTGTAAATTTTTTGGGGTAATAAGATGTAAATACAACAATAACATATCACCTTACAAAAGTGTTTTGCTTTGTCACCAGTGACCATAGCATTCACTTGGAGTTCAATATTAACTTCCCTTTTGAGCTTTGTTGTGTTCTCCACTAAAGAGAAAAACATGTCTCTTAAGCTGCTAAATGCTCCACTATGTATGTATATAGTTGTTAACTTTGTGTGACATTCAATGGTGGGCATGTAGCGTTCAAAAGCTTGCTAAAAGATGCTGAAATGCTCCATAGATCGGAAGGGGCTGCAAAGTTGAAGGATGTTACTCTGTGGGTTCATCACAATGATCGACCTCTTTACATAATCATTTGTTTTATTTTTGGTATAAAATATTGTCTAGAGCAGCTTTAATGCTGTCTTCTACCTAAAGAAACCAATATATTTAATTCCTACCAGTCCTTTCTTTCTCCTCTCTGATGTTCGTACTACTCTTGAGTATGGGTTTGTTTGACTTCATGCGGACATTGACAAGCGAAGCGTCAATGGAAGTCTGCTCCAGAGCATCGATTGCAGCTTGTTACTGCACAAATGTTGACAACTCCCTGTAGTACCTCTCAAGGCCAGCTTGACACTGCATGACTTGATTGATGCCAAATGTCTATCTTTAGCTGATCTGATGGCTTAGTCGTCCCAATCATGAATAATGAGCACCATTTTAATTCACTCGGGATAAGAGTGTCTGCCATTTGTTGTCAGTGTAAGCTGTCACTTGACAGATGCCAGCCAATGTTAGCATGTCTGCCAATTCAAAAAAATAAATAAATTAAAATTTAGCTCAGTTTTGTGAGTTTGTGCATCCTTGCACTTGCTATGCTGCTGCAATCACAGTTCTCTGAATATAGGATGTGTATTTTTCTCTCAGTCCTGGCTCGTGAAAGCTTTGTTTATGTAGCACGTTTCATTCCAAGAAAAATACAGTGTGTTCAAAAGAATAGAAAAGAGCAATAGGAACAAGTACACAAAAAAATATACACATGTGTGTACTTGCAAGGGCTGCGACAAGACTAATCAAGGCCTGCTGACTTAATGCAAGTAACACTTCCAACCCCCAGAGTGTGGAGGGCCCGAGTGAGATTTGAGGGCCAGGGACAGAAGGAGTGTAGCTATGGGAAGCTGTGGGCTTAATATACATTGATTTTTGCATTTATTGGCCTGTTAAATGTATCCCTCCTGATAACAAAGGGTCATGGGAAAGGTGAGGTATTGTTTATCAAGCACATGAGAGAACAAATTCATTTTGCCTTCAGCTATAATTACTGGAACGAGGTGTGTAGATGATCAGTAAATGATTTTGAAAAATGAACATAAGTCCAGAGATACTCTCAAGAAGGGTGCAAGCTACAGTGAATAGGTAGTGATAAAGGCAGCCGTTCTGTAAATCTGTATTGCGGTTTAAGTACAGCCATAAAACTGAGGAATAGTAAATGCAGCAAGGATGCACTTATCTTCGTTTAGTCTTGCTTGAAACAGGCACTCAAAATTTATTTTCAGCGTTAATTTCAGAACCTCACTTTGGGAAAACACATTTTTTCTGTATGAGCAAAAAAAAAATCAATATGTTTAAAAGTTTATTCATACAAACTGAGCCTCCTGCTGTTTATTTGTTCTGTCAGGCTGCAGTGACTGTTGGTGAGATTTGAATTATGTGTGTTCAAAGGCTCTCTGAAATGTATGCCCAACGCAGATATTACATATGCATACCTACATGAAATATGTTTGGCCTGATCAGTAGCCAACATCATGTATATTAATGAAACAAACATCCAATACAGTGAGAAAATACAGCTTCTAAAGAGATTCGGAAAAAAGCAGCATGAAAACAGTCTAAGCGAATTTTTTAATTGTTTTATAATGGCAGGAAAATAGTTTTCAAATTTTGAATTTTTTCTTGGGGCTCACCCCCAGACCACCCAGCAGATTTGGTTCCCTGCTCATTGAACCTATACATTACTAACAGTTTATCTTGTTTCTGGTCGATGAAGGCCACGCTGCCTAAGACCAAGCTACTGGAAGAAATATGAAAATTGATGTAATGAGCTGCAAATACAGATGTAACCAGGACCTATTCTACTCTGCTGCAAGGGTCTTTAGAGGCGAAGTATGTTTCTCAAAGCTGCAGGAAAAAAAGAGGTTCCATTATTCACAGAAAAATAGGTTTGTGTGAAGCACCTGAATACTTATGTCTATGGGTCATTTGTGATCTTTATACCAGGGAGAGGCTGAATGGAGCTATTTTTGCCAAGCAGAGAAAAGAAAACAGAATTCATCAGGCCTCTTTGAGTCAGAGAAGAAAGGATATCTCAAGTGAACCTGCCGTGGGTCGCAGTGTAAATGAGCATGAAATCAAGGTAAGTGAAGATATCTGGGCTAAGAGGCTATGGACCTTAGCTGACATAGCGATGTGCTTTAACTTCAGGAACAAGCTTTATGATAACGGCAACATGAATGAAACGTGAATGGCTGTGGTTCCATAAGGAAGCACAGGGCTGTGATTTCGATAGCCATATGTTTGATTCTGGAGAAACGACGGGTGGTTGGCACATTGAGGAGGCTCAGTGCTGAGCTGTGGTGTCTCAGAAACATCAGTGGTCTGCACTACACGAGGCCAAATTAAAATGCAGGCTTACATTACACTGGTAACACTAGCAACATGTTAAAGCAAGTCAGATGTAAAAGTGTATTAAATTGGAATAAAATTGTCAGAATCTAGATCTAATGATATGCACATGTCACAAATTCTACCAGTCAAAACACCAATTAAAGAATCATCCTTGTTATAAGTGAAAATTCCTATTTATCTGTTTGAAATGTGTGAGGAATGCTGATATGCCCTCTGAAGAGCAGAGGTGTCATTCATACTGTAGATTAATGGGCATATAGTAAATCAGTAATTATCAGTAAATGGATTTTTGTGTCTACATACTCAGCACGAGGTTTAGATATATGTTTTGATCATAATAAGGGGATGTATGATATGTGACCACACATCATTAGTGAGACAGGCATGTTCTAATGAGGCACCAAAGAATGAAAGGCTGAATAGTAAGCATGACAGGAGTTTCAGATACCTTTGTTATTTTATAGGACTAGAAGTTACCAGTGATCCAGTGATATATTTGTATCAGAGAACTGTGCAGGAACATGATTGCCCATCAGTCAAGTAAGTATAGGTGTTAGAATAGCCACATATTCCACACAGTGTGTGATAATATAGATGAAAAACACAACTTGAAACACAGTGTAGAAGAGCATTTTTTCTTCCATTTCTTGACTTTGTTTTACTTTCACTTCTATTATATCACCTCTCCTCCTTTGATTGAAACAAAAGCATATTTGTCATTATCAGCTCCATTTTGTTCACTTCGTGAACTCATCATCCATCTCTTGGTGACTCCGTGTTGGAAATAGCATAATAGCAGGAATGTGGCTTCCATACATTCTGAGAGCACAACAATCATAAACTGTCAGTAGTTAAGGCAAAGCCTTTGATCACATTTCTCTCTTTGTGTTTTTTGAGAAAGATACAAAGAAAGAGCAGGAGAGACAGGCAGACCTGAGGAGTAATTGGCAGAAAGACAAGAAAAGACACTTTTTCCTAAATCTGGCCAGAGCTGCTTGATGGTAACACTATAGAGGAAACACAAACCAAACAAACAGAACAAAATCCATATAGCAAATGTGCAGCGAAGAGCCAACTAATGTGTGGGGGTTTGAAAATGGATATGAGAGTAGTCTAATATCTAAATGCATCAACACATGTTTGCATGCATATTGCATTTTAGAATGAGATGTGCATTTGAGTACACTACCAGAAAAGTACTTTACATGTACATAAATGGACTTTGGACTCAGTGTTTAGCTAATTTTTACTGACTTGCTTGGACTCATTCATAAAGGCTTATGGTCAATAGTCTTTCAAAATTGAGGTATCACCATCCGGCAGCTGTCAGATATGTTCCAATGGTTCTTCACTATATGTTTGAATTCACAGCTTACACTATATGTGAGGAGATAAAATACTACTATTGTTCACTGGACAACTCAATGGGATGTCACAAACATATAAATTGCATGATACAGGTTCAAAGAACAACAGAAATTGCAGAATTTATCATTGGAAAATACACTTAAAATTGACAAAAAACATTAAAGCTGCTCTAAAAAAAATCATTTTATGTTATATTATTTGATTATGGATGAAATGAGGGGTGCAATGTAGTGACAATGATTTATCACCTAACTCTGCAGTTCCCTACATATCTATTACAGCCAGCAGCAGCACGGGGCTGTGTCCAGTGAGCAGAAGCTGTGAGAAGTCCACTGCATGTTCCACAGCAGTAGACGAACATGTTAGTAACCAGCTTGTGAACACAGTGGAGCATTTAGCTGCAAATGAGCCATGTATTTCCCTCATTTTCAGGAGTTAGGAGGAGATTAAAAACAGAGCTAAAATGAGAGTGAATAATGAAGTTACATTCCTCAGAAGACCAGGAGCACATCTTTAAATAAACACTGATGTTGCTCCATGGCTGCTGGAAGCATAAATAACAAACTTTGCTGACATGTTTTACCACTATTTAGTGATATGTTACATTCTCATGTACCTCATCATGCTGCACAGGTCTAACCTTATGCATTGCACTAGAAAATGAGTAGCCTCTCTGAGAATCATAACATGGGTGATTTTTGTTTGTCCTGGTCTGTCAATCAGGTTGTTTTTTTGTAATCCAGGTGCGATATGTGATATTATTATTATTTTTTATTATAACCCACATACATACATATGGAACTCTTCTAATCAAATAATGAAGGAGTTTTGACAATCATGTGCACATGGATGTACTGTAAATTAGACACGAACCATCTGCTGTTTCCTGGAGTTTTGACATTTTCATAATATAACATATACTTTGAGAAATGTGAAGAACTAAATGATTGCATAAAAAAATCAATCCTGTCATGGCCTGAGGAAGAAACTTAGGAAAGTGAGAGATGACTTTTATTTACAAGAGTGTCTGTCAGTGTGAATACATTAATGCAATCTCTCGACAACATAACACTCCAGACTTAACTGACATCTCCTTTGTCCTGGCATTCGCTGACTGTCATTTGAACAATGTTGTTTGCAAACACTAATTACATCCACATACCTATTCTCATGGCACTGTGGAGGGCCTGTGCGTGGGACTTGAATACTCAGAGATGCAAATTCTTCTACTGTCAAGACACTCACAGCCACAAACAGCCTGCAGGCAGAACTACTGACCTTTTCTTAGGAGAACTTTATTTTTCATGCCAGTGGGATTTGGAAGGAGGATCTTTTGAAGAACTTTCTGTTTATTTCAGTATGCTTGGTTTTCTAACATTTGTATTGATTTGCATGAAAAAAAAAATGATGAAAAGTTTATATTTGTTCCATCTGCAGCTTGGCTGAGTAAACTGCAACAATCAGATTTCTCTGACTTTATAACACAATAAAGTTCTGATTTATCATTTTCTCTGCTTAAATGTTGATGTTTGACTGTGATTGTGTTTTTCTGCAAACCGAGCCCTCATGCCCTGTTTACTAACTGCAGATCCCAGCAAGAGACCGTTCTTCGTCCCAATGAGATCGACATGCATTTCATTATATACACACACACACACACAACAGGTTGCAACACTTAATATTGTCCAGATAAATGTTTTTTATAGTGGCAACTTGTTTTCTCATCTAAACACTGACGAGACTCTGCGAGCGCATGTCACACGTGCATTTGTGTCTGCAGAATTTCATTACAGGATCAATGCAGCCCTGCCCAACTAATCTGGTTAATATATCCCTCAGGAACAAAGAGCCAGCTTTTAACAATATTATGAACTATAGCCTGTGCCAAAGTATCACTACTATTTAATCATCAATGGAGGCAGATTTGAGAAAGTGGATGACGACAAGGAGGCTGGATCTAATTTCCTCGTGCTTTCGTCAGCTACTTTGAGTCAAGAAAGGGTAAAAGGGGTCTCAGTGAGGACACTTTTTTCCCTTGGATTTAATTGGAATAAAATGACAATGGTTCCAGCCACTAACCCCCCGAAGATTGAACCTTCAGAGGAGTGATTTTGTTTAAGCCCTCTCCTCTGTCACGTTCTACTTCCCTGCACCCTGCTGACAATCTGAAAAGTAATGGATTAAATACAGCTACACTGAGCAATGATCCACCAGTGCCACCATCAGAGACCGTGAGGAATTACAGGAAAATGTGCTGTATGGGACTTCAGGGGTCACATTTACAAAACAGTGCATATGACCCATTGTAAAAGTGCACAAAAGCCAAAAATGCCTTTAACCATATAACCTTATATACCAGCATAAGAGTCAAATTAAGACATTACAAACACAAAATTTACACATTGGAAATGGAGTTTTAAAATGTTTATTAAAAAAATAGAAAAACTTACATAAAAAACAAGGTATACATCTATATGTCAGTCATTTACACACAACCCATCCTTAATTACACACATATGAGCTGGGGATTTGGTTCGTGGCAATATGGTACAACCCATCAATTATCCTCCAGACGGCTTACTAAAAGCCGCACTGACAACGAGGGGATAATGTTAACAGGATCATGTTGAGTCCATCAGTTTGGTACACACGGTGGTCCAATAATCACAGACTTTTGAAACATATGACATCACCAAATTTTGGTTTGGTTTGGTTTACGGCTCTACCAAAACTCCAGTCATAGTGAATCTGTGACATCCCAAGCTCAAGTCCTCTGATGGATTGCTGTGTAAAATATGTAGCTTTGAAACCTTGTCTTAGAAACACTGACTTTAAATATGGGAGCGGAAAATCTCTTGTACAACCGGTTTGTCATGATCACATTTGCATTTAAAAAAAAAAAAAAAAAAAAAAAAGCTGTGAAATGATGCTAATGCTAACAATCATCGACTGTCTACTCCTGAAGCAAACATCTAGAAGCTGCATGTAAAAATAAAAGCCAAGTAAACCTGGCAGTGCTTATAGAAACAAATGGGTAAGACAGAAAGCTGGCTACATACAGGAAAAGGGGCAAATTTGGTCGTTTAAGAAGAAGGCAGTTAACCTGTTGCTTTAACAGAATCAAAGGAGATATAAGGCAAAACACAAGCATTTTGCTGGTAATAAGTAGCACCAACTATTTTTGAAATGATATGAAGGAACATTGGGAAAGGTGGATTTCCCCCAGTACAGTCTGCAGTCTATCAAGAGGAAATACACCCAAATAAAAGTCAAACTACTGAAGAGAGTGATATGTTTAAAATGAGAACTAGTGGTGGAAAACAGTTGGACAGGCAGTTGGCAAAAATTTCAAGTGATCATCATGTAATGGTAAATGAAACATGAGTAAAATGTTGGCATCATGGGTTTTTGGCACATTTCTCATGTTGCAATACCATAGCTCCCCCTTCTGCTGGGAAGCAGTAAATACACACAAACACATTCCTTCAAGGCCCTTAAATCCATCTATTGCACAGATCAATGTTGTCTAGAAATTAAAAAAAAAAAAAGCAAACGTATAGTGGGGAGAACCCCTAAAATAAAAACTAAAATGTGAAATAAATTAAATAAAAGCAAGTCATTATTGCACATAAACGCAACAAACATAAAAGGTGGTAATGTTTACAATACAAAAACAAAAACAGAATAGTGCCAATGTGACAGAAAAAAAAAATCCCTCAGTGACAAAAATAAGAGAACAAAAGATAATGACCAACAAACACACACACAAAAAAACACTTGGTACATTCAAACAAGTCATCACAGTTTAAGCACTTGAGACAATGTTCATTTTGTGCCGTCACACCAAAAACATCAAGTCAGCATTGCGCTGCACAGGTAGAAAGGTAGTGCTTCGCTTCAGTCCAGAGTACAATTCGTAGATGATAGTCCAAGTAAGAGCTCTGAATCAAGAGCATAGCCGATAGGGATTTGCATTCAGAGGACCAAAGGAGCCCAAAACCTGATCAAATGGGTCCACGAACAGTTCAAACTTCAAGAAAGACCAGGTTTGATAAACCAGTTCAGTACTATGGCACATGTTGCTTTCTAAGATTTCTAAGAGAAGTTGCATGGAAACTCAATACTTGACTGAACTCTTAGTCAACCAGCCAGAGTTTGAAGCAGCTGGAAAGTGACACTGGTGAGAAGAGCCAGTCTGTGAATCAGTAATTGTTCAGTCAACTCATAGTCTGTGCTGGTGTGCATCGAATTTAGAGGAAGGGCTTCTGACTGTCATCGGGCTGATGTAACAAAACAAGTACAGATAAGACTGTAGGTCTTTCCCAGTCTTCCTTCACCTGCGAGAGCCTTGTAGCATCACTTAGTGTTTGCACCCTGCGAGCAGAGATTGATCGTTCCACACCTTGGGAGACCACTTCAATTGACTTGTGAATTCCAGGGCAAAGTTGGTGAGTTTTTGAGAGCCCCCAACAAAAAAAAAATACAGTTGAACCATCATTCACAGCTTCTCCACCCCAACACTCATGATGGGCTGAGTGAGGCCTTCAAAAACCAATGTGAGTCATTCAGCCTCAGTCCTTCATCTGCTCTGGTTCAGAGCAGGAAGACTGTCCCTCTTTCTGCGTCGCCAGGTGTTACGGTTGTACTGCTGCTGGTTCCTGAAACCTGGTGCTGTGTTATGACCCTGGGGAACGAACCGCCGCTGGGGACTGAAGTTACCTTGAGAGTGGTTTTGACCTCGGAGGCCGCCACCTTGGTTGTGCTTGAAGCCAACTTTGTGTGGCTCGAGTGAGCCGTGGGAATTTGATCTCAGGGTGTAGGCGTGGTTCTGTGGCCCTCCTACCTGTGGATGGTGGAGCTGGTGGAGTGGGCTGGGGAGAGGGCTTGTGGAGTTAGTGTGCTGGGCAGCTTGTGCAGCTTGTGCCATGTGACGGTGCACAAGACTGATTGAAGGTGGATTCTCATGGTAGAACTGGCAATCAGAGAGCGAGGGGATGGTTAGGCTTTCAGGGAGAGACATCTGGACCTAGAAAAAAAAATGCAATGAGAAATCTGTCAAAGAGTTTTTACATGGCTGAAACACAAATTAATGTTTAACTAAAAATTAGACCCCAGTGTCAAATTAATGTTTGATTGAAAGTGAAAAAACATTGTCCTGGATTCCTACACACCCTGAATTGGAAAACTGTTCATGTCATTTCTGCAACCTGTAAAGGAAAAAAAAAACAACTGACCTGAGGCGTGGTGTGGATAAAGCCCGCTGGATGTGTTGCCCTCAGGTCAGTAGCCATCTGGATTACTGAATGGACTGAGGCCAGGGTGAGGGGGTGGAGTTGGATAGCAGCATTACTGCTCAGGGGAGAATCAGACTCCTGGGAAAAGATAACATTATTCTGACAATGATCTTTGTGAATGGATTAAAAAAAAACGTAATTCACAGGTAGTAGTTTAACTCTAAGCACAAAAAATGGTAGTGAATCATTGACAACTAGTAAAACTCTGACTTGTTGTGTGTTGAATAGACAAAATATCTGTTGGGCCTTACTATGTCACTCCCAGAGGAGGAGGAAAGTGAGCATGCTGAGGACGAGGATGAATGGTGTTGAGGGCTGGGGAGGAAGACTGGAGAAGGTGAGGGGGAGTCGGCGCTAAGAGGGGAGGAGGTGTCTCTCTGATCCTCCACAGAAACCAGCATCAGCCTGGCAAGGTCCTGCTCACAGGTCTCTACATCTAAGACCAAACAGAATATGACTGTTGAAGAAAAAATGAAAACTGATTTGAAAGCATCATATATATTCACCACATATCTGACTCTTACCATGGTTCTCCAGCTTGGCATACTGCTTGGCTCCCCACTTCTTGATCGTCCAGTCCCTGTAGGCCAACACCTCCGGGCTGACTTTGATGATGCGTCCCAAAGTACTGCAACACAGAGAGAATTCTGTCAGGGTAAACTCAAAACTGATGCACAGAAAAAAACAAACATTAGGAAAGTTAAGAAATGACTGAATTAATGAAGAAGGCAACCTGTCATACTCTTTGTTGGGGTAAGCTCGTGCAAGAGGTGACACACCATGACTCAGCACCATGTAGGCAAAGTCAAACACCTGCTTGACTTGCAGGACGCCATATGAACTCCTGCCCACGTCGTTCCCTGTGAAGACCCCCCAAAAAAGAATGAAATATACGAGACTATAAACTAGAATTACTTTATAAAATACAATGCATTTCACAACCTGGTAATAAAACTCGAGTAAAATGTGTAACGGGACAGAAAGAGCCTGACCCCAGCCCAGAGCATGATTGGTCAGTTAACACAATGGGAACTACACATCTACTTTTTGAAACCACAGCTCCATCTGTCTCACTGAATTACACCAATAGATTTGCTTAATGTCTCTGTTCCCCACCCCCGACATTTACTCTGAATTTGTTTTTGCACTTGATTGCACAACAGCTCTTTACCATTTTAACATTGTTCCCCATATAAATGCACCACTGGCAGATGCTAAGTGTTTGCAGTTACATTGATGTCTATACTCTCTATATGTATGGGTGAATTACGCTTGCTCTCATTCATTCATCAAATCAAATCCCAGTCTGACCTGGCTGTATCGGATCTTCTATGCAGAGCATGGATGGCCTGTTTCCACCACACATGGCTTTGAGCATTTCCTCCTTGGACAGGTAAGCCCCTCCATTCTTCACCCTGATGCCTGTCTTTATGTAGTTGAAATCGCGGCCGTACAGCTCAAAGAACTCGATCAGCAGGATGCCGAGGTTGATGTTGGTACGTTGCGTGTCGATCCGAGGGTGTAACTTCGATTAGGAAGACAAGGAGAACTCATTATCTACACTTTCCCTGATGGCATCACAGCAGGAAAATATTGAACTTGTGTAATATTTGTAGTGTATCAAGTAACACTAAACATTGCTTTCGTGATCTACTTCATCACACTTATCCAAAACACGTGCTAATACTGTGCCACTCAACAGACCTCTTCAGCTTAGATCCACCATTAGGGTATTAATAGTCACTACTACTCACAAACCTGCAATATCATATCATCATATACACAGATGAAACAATTTTGAAGCAGCAGTGTATCATTTGACATATAAAGGTTTGGGCTCACAAATTTTGCAGTGTTTCAAATAGACAGGAAAGTATTTACTGTACACGTAGCATGCATCCATGTGTACCTGCAGAAAGCTGATGGCCATTAGTATGAGGCTGTAAGAACTGATGCCTCCAGTGAAGACTTCATTCAGATCCCTCTGCAGCAGAAACTGCTTTAGGACGAAGATCAGAGGCGGCAGAACAGTGTACTTCTACAAGGCAGAAAGACAAAGATTAGAAACATTCCAAACAAAGGTCACAATTGTGTCAAAAAGATTAAGTGTTTACCTTGAGATAGCTTTTGATGAACTGAGCTGCTTTAACAGCAGTCTCCACATTGAAGCTGATGTCCACTTTCACCTCAGTTTCATGGTCCGTAAGCTTGATGATTGGCACCTGAGGACAGGTCACAGAGTCAACATTTCATGTTCTAAATATAACTCTGCGGGCCCCCAAAGTGAAGAGATGCCCTCAGCCCCTGGTGACTTACTGTAGCTTTGTCGAGGACCTTGATGGGATATGGGCCAGCCACATTGTATTTCTTCAGGGCTTGTTCCAGTTCCTGCAGTGGCGGATGGTCCCATTTTCCAAACACCACCAGGTCAATGTCACTAAGAACAAAAAACACAAAGTACTTTGTATCTTATAAAGTTTATTTCTCAAGTGGTCTATGCACAGTGCTACTGATGCACAGGTCACCAAAAACATAACATTCAGGCCTGAATTTATGTTGTTAGCCTAATTCAGACTTGAAAGCTGTGCTATATACTGTTGGTTGCAGTGAAGCAGCATTTTGTTGTTTCTTCAACTGAAGAAAAGGTTCTTGATCTCCTCTCAATGCACATTGTTTTTTCTTAAGAGATTTGACTTTCACTTTGATGACTTAATATAGTAAGAAACAGTCATTTCAAGAAATAATTTCATGATTTATAATATAATCATTTCACCTTAAACATTTGGTCCAAATTCATAACCTGTATGTTGTTGATCATGGAGCTTAGTGAATACACTGGTGTGATGTTGAAACAATAAATGCATTAAACAGCTGCCTTATTCCCCTGCAGCAACAATCACTGTAGTTACTTCCAGAGAGAATCTAAACGAAGCTGCTGAATTTAATTATCTTTTGTTATTTATTGCACAACAAATGTGTTGAAATGCATCTTCATGATGACGGGGCCTTGAGAAACATACTGCACACACACGACACCACGACAGCATATCTGACAAAAAGTCCTAAGTAAAATGCACTGTGGCTGTAGCTATACTACTGAATACTGCATGGTATCACATAACTGAAGCTCTGTGAAAAAAGGAACACACCTATCAAAAATAGTGTTCCCAGTTCCTTAAAACTAGCGCGTTAATGAGACATTTAAAAAATGGTCCATCTAAAGGACAGACTGTACAAGAAAGAAACATTAGCATTAGCATTAACATTAGCAGTGCACAATATACCCAGACACCAAGTACTGATCTTCTATTATATAAATCAATTTTGCAAGTATGAATTAAACTTTATGGTGAAGTTCGAAGAATCTCTGAGTACAGCAGAAAGGGTTATATTAACTTGTGACGATCAAGGGAAGTGGTCAACTACGTGACTATAATAGTACATAATCTCAGAGGACAGATCACTGCTGTCTCATTTTCTCTGAACAAGAGCTGTAAATAAAAATATCACAAAAGAGGCAAACATTGCAGACCTGCAAAATGCAGCATGAGATTGGGGTTTTGCTTTATCTCATTGGGTAAAACATGATGACAAAGTTTTCCTTTGGGGAAATAATTTGCAGTTGAACGAATGTAATAAACTGCAATATAAATCACCATATGCTTAAAATCACAATATAATATAGTGACATAAGTGTTGTGAGGATATTGCATAGTCGGGCCTCTGAGAATGCCTAACCCCATCAAACTTGCATTACCTTGTTGGAAGATAAAGTCCTGTGCTGAAGCTGCCAAAGATCTCCACCTGCAAAATATAAGAAAATGATTACAAGTCTGATTCATGTCCCAACACATCATTGAAACCATTAACAATTCAATAGCTCATGTTTTAGCCAGTTTGACCTGTTGGTGTGTTGGCAGTTTGGACATTTAAAAAGGGTTTGACTGTACTGCTCCACTGTTGAATTGGTTTCAATCTCAATATACATTCTGGCTGGAAACAAACAACCAAATGATGCAGAAATCAAACTTGATATAGTGTCACCACATATTTCCTGTCTGGTGCTTTTTTCACCAAGGCAAAAGGTGAAGAGGAAATAAGAGGTAGCAAAAACATTTTTTGAAGTGTCTTTCTTGGTGCTAGCAATACACAAATAGTTTGAGTAAACTAACGAAGCATTAGCAACTTCAGTCCTAATAATAACACAAAGGTACAGATGAAATACTGCAGTTGGCTACAAGGGGCATAACATGGGAAATCTGAAATCTACATTTATGTTCTACTGAAAACTGACTTTGTATGACTTGGTTATTTTAGTACATCTTAGCTAAAACACCATGAAAATGGCCATGTTAGGTCAAATATGACACTTATCTGTAGAACATGGACTGTATTATTTTCTGTATAATGCCATTAGATATTTTTACAAACTATGGTCTTATGTTTACTTTAATATTAAATAACCTTATTTTCTGGTCAGAGGCCTCCCCCCAAAAAAAGATCATCATTCATTCTGCCACAGCTTGTAACAGTAACACAAAATGGTCGGAGGCCCAGTGGGGCTTCGGAGCCATGATTAGCTCAAAATAACCAAAAAAAAATTGTTATTTATTAGAAAGTGCATTCCATCCTTCTCCTGGCAACATACAATGGAAAATAATTCACCAATGTTACTTCAGGAATGCAAGTGACATGAATAACGATTACATCTGGCTAATTCTGTTTGGAGTGCAGTGTAAACTAGGCTGCTGTCTGCCTACAGCCAAACAGCTCACGTAAAGTGCAGTAAACTTCCAGACACACTGGCTGCTGACTATATATGACATATAACATTGATTTACACAGCTTTGCTAAGTCATTTTCAGAGCAATAAACAGGTCGGCACAAGAAATAAAATGTCTTTTTAAACACCAAGGTTATATTGGGATGTCGAAATGTCTTGTAAAATGCTTGTTTAAAAGTGAAAATGTGAGTCCTGGCAATAGCATCTGCTAAAGCGCTGTAGCTGATGACAAAAGTGGCTCAGTGTGTGAACAGAGAAGGGAGAACAATACACAAAAGAAAGAAAGTGTACCAGTTTATCGGGTACACCTGTGCAATCTAATGAAATCCAATCCAATAGCCCTGCAGTGAGTCCCGTTCTTTCTGAAGCTTGTAATGTTCGGCCTGTTTAGACAGCATGTCAGATAAGTGGTGATTCAACTCAATGCTAATACTCTGTCTCCCTCATGTCCAGCCCTGTTTCCAATAAAGCTGTGGCGCTGTATAAAAACAGAATTGGATCACTTGCTAATCCTTTTTGACATGTACTCAATTGAAAACAGCACAAAGACAAAACATTTAATGTTTGACCTCATCTTCTCAACTTCATTGATTTTTGTAAATATCTGCTAGTTCTGAATTTGATGGCAGCAGCATGTTTCAAACAAGTTGGGACAGGAGCAACAAAAGACTGAAAGTTATGAATCCTGTTTGGATCAGTCCACAGGTAAACAGGTTCATTGGTAACAGGTGATAGTATCATGATTGGGTATGAAAGGTTCATCCTGGAAGGACTCAGTTGTTCACAAGCAATTATGGAAAGAAATTCACCACTTTGTCAAACACATGATTGTATAAAGGAGATTACGACTTGGGCTCAGGAACACTTCTGCCTCACTTCAGCATCTCAACTCTTTTGGAATCAGGTTGTATTTAAATGGGAGCAAATGGCACATGTCAACATAAAGCAGTCCACTGTAACACCACCACTTATCTTCATCTTAAAAGTGACCAGGGTTGAATCATTACCTCTCATACACACATCTACACTGATTAACTTACGACGTTAACTTCAAAACTGTCTGAATCATCCAGCTCTTTTGAAGCCTCACATACTGTGTAGGCCAGAATGGAGGACTGCTCTCACAGACAGGGCTCGAGTTTGCTCTTCAAGCTTCTGCACCGGGCACAGGGATATATTCCACTGACACTCACCCGTGCTGTGGGCCACAGGTCCTTGATGACATGTTCTATCCTGTTCACCACGTCTCTCCTCATGGCCTCTTCCTCCGGCCGCGGTGACATGAAGTTGAAAAAGTCCACGATTTCTTCATGAAGACTGCAAGGGATCAAAGGAAACATGACACCTTGGATCAAGGACTGATAATCAAAATGTTTGAAGCACTGGGAACACCCAAACTTAAGATGAATTTGTGCATCAAACACACCTGTACCCACAGAAACTTGAGTTAACTGAAGCATTTTGCAAAAAAATAAAAAAATAATAACATAAAAATTAAAGCATCTGACTGATATGCACATTAAAAAAGTCCTAAGAAGACATAGCAATAGTTATGATTTTAACTGTGTGACTTGTTGAGAACTCGATGCACATTTACTTTTGCAATCTGTGGAGAGAAAAGGTGCCAATGTGAGTATTTTTCATTTATATTGCACATGAACTCACAGAAACTTAACTGAAGTATTATGCAAAAATCTTTAACAGACTGACATGCGCATTAAGTAAATCCAAGCGCATGCATTTACAACTTTACAACTGTTTGAGGGAGCACGACTGATGAGCTGTATTAATATGACTTGCTGAGAAACTAGATGCACATTTGCAATCTGTGGAGAGAAAAAGTAGAGATGTGAATACTGTTCATTTATATTGTACACACCCTCACAATTCAGTGCACATTAACATTGCTCATTTTGTTGGGTGACTTCCTTTAAATGAAATCCTCCCTCTGACTGGCTCTCTCCTCTGCCCATGTCTCCTTACCCATTAATGCCCGGGCTGTACCTCCTGGTCCTCCACAGGCTGCAGGGAGAGTCCACATAGTGTGCGGTGCAGCCGGCGGACAGCAGCGGGTTGAAGCCGTGGAAAGTGTTGGCTCTGTTCAGATGCCTCCTGCGGCCGGATGGATGGGACTGATGGTGGTGGTGGTGATGCTTGTTCCCGTGCTGGTTCTTCATCCCGGCGGGGGTGTGGCCGGAGGATTGTTGCATGCTGCGACAGTGCTGGAGAGCCGTGTGGAGGGGCGGGGGAGGATGTTGCCTTCTCAGGTTGTTCTCGTTCAACTCGTGCTCGCCGTAGTGTAAAAACCGGCTCGCCTCCTCCGCCACGTTCAAATTGTCGATCTGCAAAGAGGAGCCGGACGGAGACGAGCTTTCGGCCTCCGAGTCCAGCGAGGAGGAGGACGGCGACAGCGAGCCCTTCCTCCGGACGCTGCCCCGCTCCCCGCCGCCGTCTTGCCTGGGCAGTTTTCCAAACACACCCCCAGGCGGCGGCGCTACATTTTTGCAATACTCGCCGTTTAGCGCCGTAAAGTTGCGCTGGTGGTGAAGGTGGTTGTCGATGCCAGAGTTTGCAGCAAATCCCTGAGAGGTTTCCCAAATGTGCATCCACAGGGAATTGGCAGGTCCCTTCTGCTCCGGCTGGATCCAAGCGGTCCTGGGATCCATTGGAGTGGAGTTCACCGAGAAGCTGTTCACGCGAGAAAACGGCGAGAGATTTGGCAAATAAAACACGCTACGCTCGAGGAAGCGAATAAATCCTACCGCGCCGATTTACTTGTTGTCCTCCAAGTGCTTCATGTCGGGAAACTGGTTAGGTTTTTCAAGCGGTTTGCCCAACTCCACTCCCCATGTAAGCCAGCCAATATGGCGCACCCAGCAGCACGGGTCAGCTACTGCGCATGTGTGAGGGATTTAAATCTGTGAACACACCCCTCAGGTCCGCGAGAGCAGTCAAGTTCGCCACGCACAGGCCGCACAAACCGGAAGCTCGACCATTCAGATTTTAACCCTCGAAAGATTTTTTATCAAACAATACACAAATGATTACAAATATATTTGTACGATTATACTTACATTGTCCACATAATATCAATATCAAATCTGTGTTAATTCAGTGGTTGTCACAAACAGGGGTAATGCCATCAGTATCTGTACTACAAATAAAGACAAATAATATGCCATTTTAGATTCAGTGATGTGTAATATATTACAAATATCTGACTTAAATATCTTGCGCAATTACAATGAAAGAAAGAAAAAAATAATTGATAATTCTCACTTTCTGATGATTTATTTCACACTCCTATATAAAATGTGTGTTTTAAAAAAAATATTCGGGATATTTCCTCTTTATAGGTTTACATTTCAACATTAAAATCTTAAAAGATTTTTTTAAATACGTGGCTTTCAGTAGACTATTTCAAACAGTGTTTCAAACGTGTTTGTGCTTTTATTTTGAAGGCTACTTCCAGAAGCTTTTATATGTTCCACCACTTGACACGGATCAGACCGGGCAGGATGAAACGTGATAGTTGTAGTAATTTGACTGGATCATTAGTTACCGCCTTTAACACTAATTTTGATGATTTTCTTAATGTTGTGGTAAATTATTGCGAGTCAGAAGGAATAAAGAGCTGCCTAATTTTGAATGATTTTTTTAAAATGACTTATCACACAGGCCAAAGATAAGATAGAAAAGATAAATAGAGTTCTTCAACCGAGAGGGCAATTTCTTGGCTTTGTAATATATTGCATTGAGGCAGGTGAGAGACAATGCACCAAAACAAACATGATTTGGTTCAATATGTAGAAATTTTAATTAGAAAAAAAATTAAATAACCTCTTTAAACTGTACAAAGCATTTACTGTGGCATTCTTCATTTTCGTTAATACACACAATGGTACCTCATATTTACAAGCGCTTCAATGAAGAAACATTTACAGCAGTGCCACAGTTAAATCAGAACATATATATTTTACAATATTTCAGAGCATTACCTGAGTACAGCAAAAGGGCAGGGAGCCATGCCAGTACATTTAGGACAGTTAAAAGTTTTTGTTAATCTACCTGTCTCTAACATAAAAAGATGAGGAAAACATTTGCTACAAAATCAAACATGTTCATTTTAAAGTAGAAGTGCACATTAAAAAATGTCTGAAACATTTCAGTTTATGACTTACAATGAAGCTCCAGACAACCTGTATTGCCAGAGAACAAAAAGAATGTGTGCTCAGATGGTAAACAACTCTATCAGAGCCAGTCAGCAAGTTAAAATGAGCTTGGAAGTACATGCTGGGATTTTCATTCACCCCGTTTTTACAGCAGGTACAGACTGACATGCATATATCACTGTGGATTTGTGCAGCATGTGCATCCACCTCAGCTCTTGACCTGTCTGCAGATAGAGGCTAACTGGTTAATGCAGCTGGTGACAGCAGGAGGGACGCTCTGAGATGTCTCTCCTCTCCATCCTGCAAGGGCGTCCAGGGCTTGTTTGGGGTTGCAGGGAGATAGGTCGTAGATGCAGTAAATGGCTGCTAACTGGACCTCCCATGGCACACCTTTAGGGAGAAAAGATTAGATTTCTTAATGCAATTACATCTGAAGTTATTGTGTGCCCGCATATGATAAACATAAGATTTGTGATAAAAAAAAAAAATCAAGATCAATGAAAGCCAGGTGTGGGGGGAATCTCCAGCTCCCTCAGCACACAATAGAGGCTGTGTATCAGTTACAGCCCAACTGAATCATTGTGTATTCACCAAGGTTTCTCTTATTTCATACCTTCACTTTGTCCTTGCCTTCCAAACGTGTTGATGACGTTGGCAACAGTTTGCACAGAAGAAACACACCTCTCTTTGATTCCCAGCTGACCAAGGCGTCCTATTTAAAACAAAAAGACAATGGATTTCTCAGCTGTCCTCTAGTGATTAAATTACATATCACATGGGGTTATGGTTAATACACAAGTAAATTAACAAAACAACTGACCTATGAGTCGGAGTACAGTGGCGACGGTCACATCAGAGACGGGTGCTTGTTTGTCTCTGGGTTGTGTCACCCAAGTGTTCATTAATGGCCACAACTCCTTGCTGTTACAGCAGAATGAACAGATTAGCACAGTATTGCACAGGGTGTTTGTTTAAAAACTTCTTTAGTTGAGTTTTACACGATTATCTATATTTTCTTTGGAAAACAACTGTGAATTAAATTACAACATTAAACACCATAGGTTCAGCTAAACAAACATACCTCAAAACATTGTCATAGGTCCACTTCCACTTCTTGTGTGCATAAAGGAGGTGCAGTGTGAAGACATTTCCCCAAGCCTCAGTCCCCAGGTCGTGCCCATGCCTGCTGTGTTTGGTGAAGGACAGGCTTGACCCCGAACGGACATCGGACAGTGTTCTGAAGATCAGCTCGTCAATGTCACAGGGAGGACTCTGCAGCGATACAGGGAGATTAGGTTTTAGACGGCTCATTCTACTTAATTTGAGAGGAAACAGAAGGGAAAGCTGGGAAAGAAGAGATGGTGCGATAAAGACAGTAATCTGACTTTAAACTAAGGTCACACAGGTTAGACATCAAACAATGAATAAAAATGTGTTCAAAAGGGTCTAATGTTGGGTTTAGACGACACAATATGAGCCTGATTGTAGCCTCTGACTTCCGGAGCAAGGCAACCAACGCTGCATACACCTCATGATGTCCCAACAACAAACTCTCTTGCACAACTGTAATCATTGTGAAATGCAAGAGGAAAGACACTGCTGATGCTGCGAGGGGAAACTGTGAGAGAGGAAAGGTCACCATCACTTTTTCTTTCTTTTTCAAGCGCGAGACAGCCACTATCACACACACCAGCATTGCATGTTTACATTGCTGTTCCCGGAAGTCGCCCCCGAGCACCTCCTGACATCACGCATGTCGTGAAAGACAGCCCGCAACGACTGGTCAGGGAGCAAAGTGTCGTCTGCCATGTCTCTCAGCCAAGACACGGCATGAATTTATGATTCTATAATCACCTCCTTTGACACAGTGACATTCATAACAGACTAGAATATTGTGTGGTCAGAACCCTGTATAAAATTAAAAGCAAATTCATATAATTAGACAAGACAAGCTAGATTTGATTAAAATAAGAAATGCAACACAACAGATGTAGAAGAAATATAGCTCTACAAATACATTACCTTCTCCCAACCAAGGAATGCTGAAAGGCAGCTGAGGAGGTTTTCTTGTGCTTTTAGTTTGGTGACAGCATGTATTGCCTGGCAAAGGGAACTGCTGTGTGAAAGAACAGTGGGCCATGTTGTCACCATAAACAAAATCAGCTTAGCAGAGTCTGGGAAATCTGCAGTGGGGAAGACACAATAAGAAAGAAAAGGTGTTAATCAAATCCTAACCCTAAGGTGGCATTAAGAGGACAGTATTCAGGCTGTTTGTTGGTTTCTGGTTAAAAGTCAAAGACACTCAAAACAACTGAACTTGACTTGCAGTGAGAGTACAATGGCTTTGAATGAATGTCTATGTGCACGTGGGTGCAATAAATGTAATCTTCACAGTTGAGAGGAAGGGTTTAACTAGCCAAAATAAGTTAAATTACCTTTGTGGGGAGTACCAAGGGGGCGTCAGGGCTTTAAGAAATACAGTATGACACAAACTGCTCACCTTCTGTTAGAATGCTGTAGGCCAGGATGTGAGCCTTCTCCCAGTCTTTCTTCTGTCTACAGACCCCTGTGTAGACCCTGCAAAGGGCCTGAAGGTAGTTACTGCTGAGGTCTCTTTTCTCTGTTTTCAGTTTGTTTTGGATGGCAAACATCATGTCATCTGCCTAAAGAGAAAAGTGAGCAACCAATTGCATAAGTTCATTTCACATGGACACTGACTTTAGAAAATTCAATTCATCCTATGAGATTTTGGCATACACTTACATACATGAACAACTTACCATTTCATATGAAATTGTAAATAAGTCATGTAAACTTGTTTATACCTCCTTTTAGACTGTTATTTGGTCTCAATATTTTTACTGCTGCTCTCCCCGTGCTGCTGTGACATGTGAATTTCCCCACTGTGGGACGAATAAAGGCTTATCTTATCTTATCTAATCTATTTGAACCACCAACAATCACATCTTTACTTCCTTCATATAAAGACTGTCCCTACTGATACAAGGGTCTCTTTATTCTTTTTATAACCATAAGCAAGGTCCCAAGGAAGGGGGATATTTACTTTGGCAACAACAAGTACTAATGGAAATAACCAATTCGATGAAAATGAGAATACACATTTAAAAATGTTGTAGCAATACACATAAGTTCACGCCTTCAGTTTCATTCAGTTTTGCAGATAAGAATCATGACACTTGGAATCAGGCGTGTACCAAATAACCTCACAGAGATCACCTGGAAATGCTTGTTCCTCACATGAAAAATCATGCAAATTGACCAGTAGGTCAGAATGATGTCACTGGCAAGAGTGAAAAATTCAATATATAAGCATAAAGAAAAGGTCTACTCACCGAGCTGCTTTGGCAAATCTCAGAGATGACCTCCTTCTCCTCGCTTCTCAAGACAGGCTTCTTGGGGAGGTTACCAACATACAGGTGGCTCTGAATCACAGGCAACAGATCGAAGCACTGGTTTTCAATTTTATTTAAAGTGTTATCAATGAGATTTTGCCCTGCAGGTTCCCCAACTTCCATAGAAGGAGAGGTGAGCTGTTTGAGCCTCAGACTCTGGGGTGAGGCGGTCTCCTCTCCACTGTGAGAGGAGGAGGAAGGCACCTGCCTGCGACTGACAGGAGGAGAGCAGTTATCTAGCCTGAGACATTTGCTGCTATTAGGCTGAGGTAAAGTGCTGGACCGCCTTTTTTCTCCTCTCATCTCAGTCTTGGTGAAGGCCGTTGAAGTGGAGTTGATCGTTTTAAAGCCAGACATCTGACTGATGGCTGTTGTAGGTAATGCTCCACTCTCTGATGAACAAATGCTGAGACTGACATTCCCTCTGAGAATGCTCAGAGTTCGGGCGTGTGCAGAGAGCTCTGGATACATGGTGTCCAGAATCCTCATGGAGTTTTCCTGAGATGGACTGGAGGAAGACGACGGGGAGGAATTCATTGCTGTCAAGGGCAGGCGACCTGGGACGGGCACTGCGTGTTTTGGAGTGGCAGAGCCAAACTGAAGTGGCGATGAAGGCACTCCGTTAGGAAGGAGAGGGCTGGTTAGAGATGAGGAACTCAGCTGCTGACTGTTGGGTGTCAAGTGTGCCTGAACGGGAGTGGAGGGCGAAGCTAATCTCTCCATGGGCGAGGGAAATGAGAGCTTCCCAATAGCCTGCCTTGGGTTGATCGATTTGCCCACCTTTGGAGGTGTGCTCAGTGGGGTTAGGAGGCGAGGAAGTGGAGGGCCCATTTCTGAGCGAACTTGGCCGATGCATTCTAGCGGTTTGGTTGCAGCTGACACTGGGCTATGTTCTTCTTCTTGTTCTTCAAGCATGTTTGTGCATGTTTCCAAACGTGTTTTTTTCCTTCTTGTGGCAGCGGCACTCTGGTCTAATGAGGTAATAGGACTAAAAGTGTCTGATTTACATTTGCTCACTGTATGGTTACTTGTGTCTGTGCTGTCCTCAGGCGAATCTTTGACTGTGACCTTTTCAATGATGCCTTCCTCCTCTAAACTAGGCACAGGCTGTAGAGATTTTTTCTTTGTTAAAATGGGATTGTTAACACTGACATTCATTTTTCCTGGGTTTGGGCAAGTTTCCAAAGTCAGCAATTTTACAGTGGGAAACAGACATGACGGACTCAAGCCTCTGCAGAGAGAATGTGTATCTTCTTTTAAAGTTTCACAATTAATAGTTTTTGTCTTTTGGGAGTCAGAAGGGGAAGATCCATGGTCCACCGTCTCAGTGTCACCATCCTTTTTTGAAGAGGTTTCAACACTTCCTTGACCAGATTTACAGTCAGCATGGGACTCACCATCTTCCATCTTCAACAGTGGAGACTTATTAAGAGACGGTGGTCTATTATCACCATTTGACTCAGAAGGAGAAGCTATTACATCAACTCCTCCAGCTCCCTGTGCTTCCTTCCCATGTTCCTCCCTAAGAGATTTTACAGATGCATCATTTTCCAGTGTCTTCTTAACATTTTCTTTTGAGAAACTGGGGTTATCTTCTGGTGCGTCTGCATTCTCGCCAGGACACCCTTTTCTCTCCTGAGGCTTAAAGCCTGTGACATCTTGACCGCCCTGTCCCAAACCATTAGAGGCCTGATGACTTTTTCCCATTTCTGAAACATTTTCTGCATTTGTAACATCAGCGTTTCCAACAGAGTCATTGACTGATGAGGAAGTAACAGATGAAGTGACAAGCTGTACATCTCCTGCTTCCTCAGAGATTACAGTCATATCCCTCCTTCTGGGTGACTCTCCGGCATTAGGAGTGACTGTTTTGGCACCAGAAACATTCGGGCTTGTGCCTATATCCATCTTTGTAATAGCCTCTGAATGATCTTGCGTTGCCTCTTCTAAGACATCTTCAGTTTCACAGATGCTACTGGGATTTAAACAGCAGGATGCCTCTTGACTTTGAGTAGTTAATGACACAGGCTCAACCAAAACTGTTGTGTCTGATGTGGAAGAAGACGATGATGCTGATACTAAACGCACCATTGCCGGCTCCTGCTCAGTCTCCATGTCTTCTTCTAGATGCATTTCTTTGCTGTCTGTACTGCTTTTGTCCTTCATTTCAGTAACGCCATTCAATTCATTTTTTCCAAAGTCTTTGGATGAATTTTCATTGGAAATGTGTTCCATTTCCTGTGTTGTGACCACTGGTAGGTCCATAGTATCCTCTGTTGGTAGTGCAGAAGATTTTGGCCAGTGGTTTGACACTGATGTTGTGATGAGTGAGGAGTCTTCTCGTTGAAGAGGAACAGGGTCATCAGAGGGTTTGAGATGGTTTTCCTTCTCTCCATCATCTGTCTCCATTAAGTCCATCTTTGTTTCCTGACAGAAAGAAAGAAGGAAACAAAGATGTGATTTGCAGTAAGACAACTTCGGTTTATCAAACTGCACATCACATATTCATCTTCTGTGACTCATTTCAAATTGCTTCATAATTCATTGTGGTTATAATGAGAATTATATTGTAGAAAGAGATTGCAACAGTTTTAACATCCAAAATGAAAACAGAGAAAGCTGCATATTAGTCTGTAATTTAAAAAGCATTTGCATGAAACATATATGCTTTCTCACCAAATCTGGCAGTGGTGATATGCAGGGAAGCATTGGTTTGAACAATGCCAATATCCCCTCAAGAGATACTTCGGAACTGCCCGTGTCAGCCGATGACTCCTTGGTTTTGTGTTCCTTTAGCGATCGCTTGCTCTTTTTGGGAGTCTCTGTTTGCTTCTGGGCACTTGCTGACTGCAGACATGCTTGATTCTTCGTGGCTTTCAGCCCATCAGGAGAGCGTTTTAACTGTATATAAGCAGCTTCTGTCTGCATGGGGTAACTGTGGGATTCACTAATCTTATGAGAAGCAGACTGAGATGCATTACTCAGGAGAGAGGGCTGTCTGTTTTGTGGTGAGGAGGGTAGACTTTGCTTTGAACTGGAATCTGAAATTACAATAAAAGAGAGGATTGTAATCAAGTAGAAGTGTAAAATGCTAAACAAAATCCAAACAAAAAAAGACCAAACATAAGTCACTGGTGTTATGCAAAAATTAGCAAACTTATTGAGTTATGTCAGTGATTATGCACAGTTTTACAACACGGCTTAATAATGCCTCACCAGGTAAGTGCAACAGGTTTGCAGAGTGTTGCTGCTGAGATTCTACACATGCCCACAAATTCTCTAGCAGCATCCGGACCTTTTCTGAAAAACAGACACAAACAGTCACAAACTGCAAAAGTAAATTAGCAACAATCTGCTTTTAGGGTTCATTCATGTCACCAGCTCATCTACTTAATGCAGTAAATAATAAATGAGGCCAGATGCATACCTTTGTCAACTTTCGGCTCCTCAGGCGCACTTGCTTGAGTTGATGTGCTCCTATATTCTGTCGAGAAATATTTCAGAGATGTTAATTAAATTTGATCTTGAATTCAATTTTAAGTCAGAACAAAAAAACAAAACAAACAAACAAACAAACAAAAAAAACAGCTCATAGATCAAATAAACGCAGGTTATACGGTATGAACACTTTTCCTTTCCTACTTTTCCCATAAGGACCTTTAAAATACAATTAAAAAACATGTAAAGTTTGGTCATTCTGAAGACTTTTAGCTTTTTTCTTTAGTAAAAAGCTAATGTCTTTAAGAGACAAGATCTGACCACAGCAAAATAAGCATGTGTTGTAATATTGTATATGTAAATGAAACAGTTACTTGCTTACCTTTGCTCCTTTCTCTTTCCAGTTTCCTCAATCTCACCTGCAAATAAGTTGAAATTAAACATCAGTTCAATGGTGTTGTACTACTAGTTTTTAGTACTAGTACTAGTTCCACCAATTTGCCAATTATAAAGGTCATTACTGCACCTGGAGGTCGTCAATGTTTCTCTCTAGCATGATCTTCTCTTTGGTCCGTTGAGATATTTGATGATTCTGTTTGCAAACTGAGTCTGAAATAAGACACCATACAAGCATTGTCATATAAACACAGATTCAAGACATTCTTATGAACATAATATAATTCATAATGTAATACATAATAATTAATATCTAATTTTCAATACCAACCTTCAAGCAGTTTAACTTTATTTTCAAGGTTGTCCTTTCTGTTGATGAGAAAAACAACATGGAATCTTTCAGCATAATTTGTTTTAAATGATTTTTTTTCACAAACAAAAAAAAACAAACAAACCATAAATAATCATAAGGCAGCACAGTCTCCAATCAAATAACAAAAGAAGACATGACACGTACAAAAGCACATCTCTAAAGCAAGAGGAAGTTCTTACATCTCTGTTGTCTTGGCGTTCTCCTCTATCAGTTTTTCAACTTGATCTGCTTGTGCCTGAGATTTCTTCAAAGATGTCTGAAGGGGCGAAAAGAAACAAAGATAATGAAGTTTAGCTACATTTGATCAGATTTGTATAAAGCTTCTGTGAACAATGTCCCATTCATTGTCAGTGATGAGATTACAGCAAATTCTATTCGGAGAGCACCCGTTTTGTTTACCTGTGTTTGCAGCAAATCATTTTCTACCATGGCCTTTTCCCTCTGCAGCTGTGCATTTTCAAGTGACTGTGTTTCTGCCAGTTCTGAGAGGATGAAAGACAACGTCAGGAAAATCAGGAATACTTTTCACAAATTTTAAACAAATTATGCAACTGCTAAGAGTCATAACATGTGAATGCAAAGTACCTTTAACTGCCTTCAGCTGCTCTTCAAGCACATTTTTCCTGAGGGATATGAAAAAGTTTTTACTTTAGATTCATATAACACCATTATAATATCATTATCTGCAGTGTCATAACGTAACACAACAAAACACAATTATCTCTTACTCTGCCATTGTTTTGCTGTTTTCCTGCTTCAGTTTTTCCATCTCTTCAGCCATTTGTTCATAGGCCTTAAGAGCATCCTATAATTGAGGAAAAGTATTCATTGAGGGTCAGATTTAGTGTCATGGATCTAATATGAAGAGACAGATACAATACTATGCAAATGAATATCCTTGAAATGGGATTCTAGATAGAAAAGAGGATACCTTCTTTTCTTCCAGTTTTGCTTGCACAGATTCATAATCTGCAGCTTTCTTCTCCAATCTGATCTGCAGCTCTTCCAGCTGCTGTCGAAGCCTGATAGAGTCACTGCATAAAACATGTTAAGAACATGAATGTGGTGAAACCAGTTACAAGCAACAGGAAATATTTTCATATCACCTGTGAGCATTTATTCCCCGTGTCCTAACAGTCCACTTGACAGATTGATACTTCTCAAAGATATATCTGCCACCAATTAAGTCACCGTTATACTTCGATCATTTATCAACACAAGAACATGATAACTGTCATTGTTTTCAGTAATTATTCCCAGGCAATTTCATTTTTTTACATTCCCTTAAAGACATTTGAGAAACCCCACATTAGATTTTTTTTTTAATTGTGAAAATGCATGTGGATAGTAGAATAAAATTATTATATCTTACAACTTACATTTTGTTTAAAAAAATGATTACAATAATTACAAAGTTAAAACAACTGTTTAACCCGTTAGCTAAGTCAAATTATTTTTGTGTTTTACTCGGACCAATTCCCATAGACACCGACCACGTCAAGAAATGTTGGAGAATAATAATACGCACAAATCAAGTATTAAATGTTTTTTGAATATTTAACGCTGTTAGTTTTGCTAGTGTCCACTTTAAAGCTAAAGTCTAACACATATGCGCTTTGTTGCCACAGACTGTTGTCACTGTCTATACGGTAATACGAGCTAAGTGTAATTTCTTTATTGTCATCATGTCAATAATGATCCGTTAACACTCACTCTGAAACCGTTATCTTCTGTTTCAGTGCCAGAAATGACGACACATACTCGTTAAGGTTCTGTGGGGAGAAGAAGATACGAAACAAAAACAAACAGGGAAATTCATCATCACCAACATTTTCACTTGACCTGATAAAACACAGTGATAAAGAACACAATGAAGATGAAGACAAGAGAAGTGACACAGCCGTAGGACAGTTTATGTTTAGTCTACAAAAAACCAACTTCTAACTTGGCTGTTCTGTCACAGATGATCTGACCTGGTGCAAAACACAGCAGTTCTGACAGTTTCCAACCGTCGCGTCCGCGGCGATGGCGACCGTTTTGGACTGACTGTCCCCCGGCATCATGGTAAGACAGACCCCGAGACCCGACAGCCGTTATTTTATACAAGATAAACTGACGACCATGTCCCGGTATCACAAATTCCAGACAGGTTCAAAACAACTTCACATTTTCGCGTCTCCCACGTTGACCAAGGACCCATGTGAGGACCCCACAGGGGCGGCTACAGAAATGCCAGTCAACTTTAAATTATTATTTCTTTCATCCTTATAAGAACATAAAGATTTAGATCCTCAAATATGAGTACGGCAGGTGTTCAGTTGTCTATCAGTTTTTTTGTTGGCCTAAATATAATATATATCCGCTCTTTCGGATTTTTATTCAGGCAGTTCATTGTGGCATATGGGGGCGTTGCTGATATACATGCGCTGCAGCGTGTTTTTAACAGTCTATGGTGCCGACCAGTAGGGGGAGTGAAACGCTCTGTTCTGAAGTGCACAGTCTATAGTGCATAGTTTACCTTTAGAGTCTGCGTTGTTGTCACTCTGTCACACACAAGTAGTTGGCAGAGCTAAACCTCACTCAAGTAAACATATTTGACAACGTTTAGAATGAACTACGAATCAGAGCAGGATAACAAAAGTCACATAAGCTTTATTTCATAATCCTACGATTTCCGCGGTACTGTATGTCTCCCTGGTGGTCTAGTGGTTAGGATTCGGCGCTCTCACCGCCGCGGCCCGGGTTCGATTCCCGGTCAGGGAACTTACTTTTGAGAATCCGTTCATTTTGTGTCTCCCTCTTCCTGCCGTTCGTTGTTTTGCAGTTTTTAAATTAGAATTTTGTATCACCAGCTGACGTTCATTGCATATTGAACTCTTGTTGAAAACAGCAGTCGGTGTTCATAGATTAGGGTCGCAGCTCCACGCGCCTGCAAGATGTGCAATTAAAAAAAATAAAAATGAGCTCTATTGAACTTCAGCTGTGTGAGCAGACCAAACAGAGAGACTGACAGACATGTTACAATAAGTCAGAGCCCAATCACATGTGCAGACCATGGTGCAGGCCAGCCGAGATGCATCTATGGTTCAAAGCAAAGACACAGGTTGGAGAGCGCCCTCTGCTGGCCATGGTTTCATTCATAAATGTTGACCGCTATCTACAACGCCAGCTGGCGATGTAAAACTTTAACGGGATTAAAACATCGAACAGAAGGGAAAGTTAGGCGAACAGTTACCTTATCGGCTTTGGTGGATTTGTAGCAGCTGGTTCACTTTTTTGCTTCATTGTGTGTTTTTTCTATAGCTAATTTCTGTATATATATTTGGACTCAGCAGAGGGTGCTGTTGTACCGATAACAGTATTGCAGGGGTCCGAATCTATGTCCTCTCTCTCTCTCAGTCTGTCTCTCTCTCTCTCTCTCTCTCTGTCTCTCTCTCGGTCTCTCTCCGCTCTTCTCTCTCTCTGCCACTACTGCTACTAAAAGAAAGAAAAGTTAAATAACTGTTTCCTATTTTGTTTACAATCAGACACACAAACATACAAGTTGGGAAGGTCAAAGTCCAGTTACAAAACCAAAGAGGTCCTATAAAAGACCCTATCCTTTAAAATCAGACAACATTTTCAAATTGAAGACTTCTATTGAGATGATTGTTTTACTCCTTCCAGCAGGTAATCTCTAGCCTAGTGAATCCAACAGTGGAGAGGAAGCAACTGAAGGTGGTGGGAGATTGCTGTCGGTGCATCCTGATGGAAAGATAATAACCCTGTAACTTCAGATGAACCTTCTTTAGTGTAGCCTCAAGGCTGAAGAGCCAGCTCTCTGCAAACAGATGCAGTCACAGATAGCATAGTTCCTCTAAAGTGGAAAGGGCACGCTTTCTCTCTTCCTGTCTCTCTCTGACAGATAATCTCTTCTGTTACCTGACATGGGTTAGGTAACACTTTGGATGTTGCCAGATTTATCTTGATCACCTTTGTCATCTACAGGAAGCCTTTGTCTGATCACTATCTTTGTATAAACAAAAGTGCTTTATCCTTTTAATCCCTTTCTTCTTGTGTGGTTGGATTTTCTCCACTCCTCTTTTCTCTTTGTTAAGCTGCTGTACCAAGAGTAAGATAGAAATGCATTTGCTGTATAATGAAGGTATAAGTCTTTGTATCTATAAGTACTGCCTCTTTAAGGCAGTAAATTATTTTTCATGACTTTTTCGTGCAATGTGACAGTCAAAACAGATTTATATAGTTTTTCATGTAGAAATATTAGAGAAATAAAATGATTCCTGTCCAACTACTGAGACAACTAATATTTAATGTTGACACTGTAGTGGAACCCGTTGATCATCGTCAGGGTTCAGTTACATGAAATATTTTCAACACAGAACAGATTTGTGATAATTGTGTCTTGTCTTCTAAATAAGATTGAGATTTGACATGACATGGGTGCAAAGTGGCTGATGACAGTACATTCCACAAAAGCTTGTGGCTGGTTAGAGTAATCTGACTCTCTCTGTGCATGTGCGTATGTGTGTGTGTATGTGTGTGTGTGTGTGTGTGTGTGTGTGTGTTGCTTTTGTCAGCAAACTGGAATTATTTCATAAAACAGTTCTGCATCTCTGAATGCCTTGCAGACATTTGCTTGTGAAAAACAAGACATAAAAGAGTGCTTCCCTGGCCTACATTTATTCAGTAATATAGTGCCCACGCACACACACACACACGCACACACAAGTACAGCCACAGAGTAACACAGTGCCCACAGCTGACCAACTATAAATCAACTTCAGAGGGGTGGCTGACACGGAGGAAAACCCCTTTTTCTCTCTTTGCCCACCTCTCCCTCTGGCTTACTCTCTCTCTATCTCACGGCATTTTTCTATGACAGCACCAAATACATAGATGCCCTCCCTCCTCCCTTTTTTTTCTCTCGACTCTATTTCTCTCGGCCTCCTCACACTCTTCTTCTCTCCTCCCTTGGGCTCTCTCTCTCTCTCTGTCTCTGACGGCCTTAGGGCTGTGCCGCGGGGATTATGACAATGGGGATTTTGTTTGGGGCATCTGTGTCTCCTTGACTTGTAGAGAAATGACTAAAGAGTAAATCCCAGACACAATATGTCATAGGTGTTGAAATGGCTAATACCACATTGGCATTACTGTTAGCCAGGGCGCTGGCTTATGCTGCTGCAGCCTGAGGACTAGAGACACTGAGAATTAAGCTGCAGGATCATTTCTTAAACACTAAATCATATTTCTTTTTGTTTCATCATGTTACAGTGACATATAATGCTAATCTGTAATGTGGTGGTGTTGGATCGAGCACACAGTTGAAGGGGTTCAAAGGAATTCCTGAAGATGGCTTAGTCCAGAGAACTAAATAGAAAATAGAAAAAAGTGTTGGTTATTGTATAAACAAGTCACATTTACTTGTATTCCTCAGTATTACACTGCTAATGCTCAACTTCAGTACCCTGACAAGAGGTGGATACACACATGACCCACCCATGAAGTTTAAACCTGCTAAAATCAATATTTTTATATTAAAGTGAAATGTGTCGCTGGTAGATCTGAGCAAAATGTTTCTCTCAGTAGTTGATGAAAACCAAAGACAGAGCTAACAGGTGAGTGAATAATGGACTTAAATCCATCTGGTGGCCAGAAACACGACTTCAAATGAATGCAAATGCTGCTCCGTGACTGCTAGATGACTAAACAGGCGAAACATGTCTGCAATATCAGTAGATAGAGTTCCCCTAGTCACAGTTTGTTTAAGGACAAATCCTTTGTCAAGACATGATGATAAATTGAAGACTTCATCCAAAAAAGTATGACTGAAGGGATCAAGTTCCTTTGCTTTTTCCCTTTTGCAAGAAAACATTTAGACGTTTGAAATGTCACACCGCCTCATTAAGATCAAATTTATTCAAACTGACAGCTGAAAAAAAAAAATGAAATGAGAACTCGTGCCACAGCTCAGATGCTGACATGACACATAGTAGTTTATTGTTTCATTTACACTGTAAAAATCACACTGAAATAGCATTAGCCATCACTTGCAATATGCAATGCATTATTTTTGTGCCATATCAGTGCATGCAATACAGGACTTATGTATTAATTGGACAACGTAAAGGGAGAATGGAGCAGTGAGTCTTCAAACAGCACGTTCATACCTTTTGTTTCCACTCGACAGCTGCTGTAAATGATCATCGATCATTGTTGACATTGCTGAATGGGGCTTTTGACATCGCCAATTTTTTTGCTTCAAAAATAAAATCAATGTTTGGAATAAAAAAAGGTGCATTTTGTCAGCATGAGATCTTATGAAACATAATACAAAATATAAAGGTAATGGGCTTAGGGTGGGAGTAATAAAAAGGACACATTTATACTGCTTATTAATACAGTCTTCCAGCAACGCTGTATTGTAAAGCCAATAAATAAAACAAACAATACTGTACATGGGTCACACAATTCATTTGTTCTTTCCTGAAACATTGGATTTCACATTGATTTGGTGACAGAAGACAACGTTGTAGCACCACTGAGTATGAAAGTCCGTTCGCACAGCCTCGACCTCAGAATACTTCTCTCGTGTATGATGCACGTCTTTTTCTTTTACAAAGCCTTCTGCTATTGTCCAGCTGTCGAAGAAGCCCTCTTTGATTATTCCCAGCCTGTTTTTTGTCAAGCCTTAAAGTACAATTAGGTTTTCTTTCTTGTTTCTTTGAAACATCCCTTTTCATTATCAGACCCCAGATTTCCAATTGATCAAGATCTGTAGTGCAGACCAGGGCGTAACACATGTTGCGTGGCAGTGCCTGAAACCTCGTCAGCTGTTTTTTTTTTTTCTCTGTTGGCCTGCCATCATTGACCTCTGGTTGATTGGGTGATGTTGGGTGTCCTGGGTACAGATCTGTTCAGTTACATACAGTATATAAACAAAGCTGGGAGTTTTCAGGTTTTCAGTTTCTTTTGGACATGTCAGTCCTATTCGCTTTAATCAAGATTCCCATTTTGCTAGTTCCTCCTCATAAGTCTCTCCTTTATTTGTACTGTCCTGATCACATTCCTGTGTAGTGCTGTCAGCATCAAGTTCTTGTATCCAGATGTCCGGCATCGCAGGGAAAAAGGGCACTGCAACTCTCTCGCACTTCCATTGAAATGTCATTTGTTTTTCAGTGCTCAGACACATGCTTCAAACAAAAACACTGTCTTTTCAAGCATGGATGTCAACATGGTCTTTTGTCTATCTAACTACTCATCTGCCCGTGTCACAGACAGAGTCACTCCGTGTGATTAGAGGTTTGAATTTGAACAGGACTGGCAGCACTGCTTGCCATAGAACTTGTGGTTGCAGACTCCATGCTGGGGCACCAGGTAGCACCAGTTGAAGTAATCTCTACACACGAGGTCTATGGGGGAAAAAAAAGGAAAACAAAATTACTCATGAAAGCTCTCTTTGGACGATAGATCACAAGAAGCGCTGCTGTACTCAAGCATCAATATAGTTCATTAAGTCAGAGCTGTGGTACCTTTCTTCTCAGGCTGTGGGCAGAAGTTGGTGTTGCAGGCCTGAGATACTGAAGGTTTGAGATGGAGGGTACAGCCAGGAGAGGGCTTCCCTTTGACCAGACACTGGACCGTCCTGGCCTGCACCCCTCCTCCACATGTCACTGTGCACTGTGGAGAACAAAGAAACACAACCTCGATCATGGATACTATGAAGGTCAAGAAACACGTATAACACCATCAAGGCTAAGCTAACGCACCTGCGACCAAGGAGATGAGTGCCATTCTGCCCGAGGTGGAGGTTGAGGGAGGGGTTGTGGTGGGAGGGTGCGATGATAGGAGTTCCATCGGTGGACTGGTGGTGTTGTACGGATGGGGCACTCTGCCAGGGCGCAGGGCCTCTGGAGCTCCACTGTGGGCTTAGGGACGTGGTGGCACTTCTTGGCTGCAAGCTCTCTGTACTTTCCTGCAGTGTCCTGTACAATGGAAATATTCATGTGAGCTACAACAACTAACATGCCAGTGTGAAACATGGGATATAAAGAGATATAAGAGAATTTAAAGTAGAGGATGGTAGAGGTCACACTGAATGTTTAAAGTTGCTAATTAACACATTGCTATTTTTGAGTAACACAATACACACCTTCTCTGCACACTTGATGAAACGTGCCTGATAGCCGCGACCACATGTTACTGAGCACTGGATGACCGAAGAAGGAAAAGAAACAGGGAGAAATAACTCATTTGCTCATGCTGTATTTATTCTAGATTCATATTTTTTTTTCACCAGTCTTTATAACTGCTCTTGAATTACCTCTTGCCACGTCGAGACAAACCACTGGACTTTGCGTTGTTTCTGGCAGCGCTTGATGAAACAGGATTCTTGGCTGGCGGGCTTCGGCAGGCCGGCGCACAAACTGTCTGGCAGCATGTGTGTCTGCGCACCTGGGTTGGTGCTCGTACACAGCACTGTCCTCTTCCTCAAGCCGTTGCCACACTTGCGAGAACACTGCCAGATAAACAGAAACATAATAGTGATGATATTTTATGTCCTTAAATGCTTTATGCTATAACTTTGTTTTAACTGGTATATCATCTTGATTATGACGCAACAACAACATCTGTTATCTGTTCTGGCATCACAATATGATTTGGTAACCTGTCCGTTATACACAGATCAGAACTCCAAAACCTGATCAGAAGGACTGGAAAATTAATTGGCATGTTGCCCCCATCTTTTGTCCATTTGACCATTTAATGTGATAGTGAGGACAAAGGGTTTTATAGGGATAATGGGCTCTATAGTGTCCAATATCTTGATGTATAGCATCTGTGCAATATCTTGATGTATAGCATCTGTGCAATATCTTGATGTGTGGCGTCTGTGCTGTGTCTTTGCACAGGACATCTGCACAGTATTTTGGTGTAGAGCTTCGTGCAGTGTTCTCAATCTGTATGTTCTGGTGGAGCTGGGTGTGGTCCCGCATGTTGACTACAGTTTAATTGTACATATGTGCTGCCATGTCGAGTTCGCAGATCCAAGACAAATTTATCCTACAGAAGCAAATAAAGGCATCTTTAAATCAACAGAGTATCGTTAATGAATATTGGCTTAGTTGGTTAATTGTTTTTAGAGGTAGACGACCCACCTTCTTTCTCCTAAAAGTAAGGATTTGTCAAAATTAATTCAGGCTTCGGCATAATGTAGCTATTAAATTACTTTAGCATAAAAAAATTACCACAAACCAAAGATGTTAACAAGCCAAATGCACAAAAAGCAGTTCAGCATGTCTACCATAAAATCACATTCTCCACACAGTGACTTATTGTGCTTTACTTCCTTCATAATTCCTCTGAGTCCTTTGAGGTAGTCCAACAGTTCCCTCAATATTCATTCTGATCCTATGCACACATCTTGCGGCAACAGCCTAAATCAAAGTTTTGAAAGTGTTCCACTACATTCAAGAAGTCAGGGGGGCTGTGACGCACAACGCCGTGCCACAGAGTACCAGAGAGGAAGTAAACTGGACACCGTTTTGTGGCAGGTAGTTAAGGATATTTGGAGTAAAATGGCAGTTAAAAAGGTTTAACAGCGAGACAAGTCACCAGGCACAATGTATAAGAATTGGACTGAGAACAAAACACTGGAGGTCTCAGTGGGCTCACTCATAGTTTAAAGCCACTGAGATCATCGTCATAAAATGTGGTGAAGCCATCAATGCTGGGGTTCACTTAACACACTGTGTAAAGCTCTTTGGGCTCAATGGCGAGTGTGCAACTTTGAAGTGTTTCTTTTCCTGCTGTGGATAACAACTACAACAATGTGCATGTACTGACTTACACCTGTGTGAGCACGTTGAAAACCCTCATTCCTACACGACGGCGGCTGATCACTTTCACACACTGCTTACCTGTGACCATGGCCCCGTGCTCCAGACAGGAGGGCAGCTGTGCGTGTTGCAGACTTGCCTCCTCGCTGGGGTGGGCTGGGCGCAGCGAGAGTCAGCCAGGGCATCTACGTTGGTCTGGCTGGTTCTCTGGACACACTGGACCTGCCGCGTCTGCTCCCCTCCTCCACAGCTCCGGCTGCACTCCCCCCACTCTCCTACAGACCAGCTGGGACAACACAACACAAGCCCGCTGAGTCAACACGCACGGCCCCTCAATCACTTACTCAAGACAGGCCTGCGGGAATTCACAAATGACACGACCGCTGGACAGTGATAGCACTTGTAGGAGACTCCCAGACTCTCTTCTCCAGCAGCTTATTCTTCTTCAGATGCTTAAGAACTGACAAGTGACAGTAAAACCCAGAACTTACTGTATGTGCAACAAAAGAAACATATATCTTTCTTCATTCACAGTAGTAAAACTTTTTAAAGAGAATTCTTGGGCAGACAGCACCAATCATGTAAGTAATAAATATAAAGATGAAAACAGGACTATCTGTCTCTGTGACTAAACTCCGGTCTTCATATATCTCTGACCTCAGACATGCTGCAGTCTTTACTCTGTAGGGTGTTAAGACATTAGTTCATGGCTGACTGGTTTCAGAGCAAGTCAGAACAGTTGAAAGACCAGGCTTTTAAACTGTAACTTAAGCCTCACTGCATGGTTTTAAACTCGGGCCCTCGTCACCACTCAAACTAAACATCACATATTTCTTTGATAATTACCACCACTTGTGCTGTACACTCCTATATGTATGCTGGCAATTACAAAAACATGGCTATCTCAAGATATACAATAAGCATCCTTCTTATCCTCTGACCTCGCTGAGCGTTCAGTGTAGGAAAGTACAGTTTATGTTATTTTTAGTGCATTTTTTTCAACACTTCACAACACATGTCTAAGTCGCTTAATCCCCGAGCCCCTTCCTCAAAGCTTCTTTGCATCTATTCCAAGTGACCCAAAACTGAAGGTGCAGGCAGCTCTATCCCTCATCACACACTCTGTCATCCTCTCCCGAACTTCACCCCGATGTACCCACCCGGCTTCCCGAGATCTACCCCAAACAACCCAAAAACACTGCTGTCAGCACACAGAGTTGTATATATGAACAGTCTAAACTTTATTTGTGATAATTTGGTGCATCACTTGCTTGGAATGTTGTATAAGTAGGATGAGAAGAGCCCGGCTCTCTAAAGGACATTATACATGCACTGTCGAATCTAAATAAGTATGGATGGAGAAATTCCATCTGGTCTTATATATGTTAGAGAGGACGATGTAGGACAAAGATAAACACTGTGGTATCATCAAAGGATGATTGGAGGGAGGATGAGGCGAATGTGGAGATGAAAGTTTCTCCTCAGATGTTTACTTTAAACACTGAATCGCGATCAACACATACATGTAACACATTTAACGTGATGACATGATATTTATTGGTCATCGGTGCAGAAATAGGAGCTAAACCGGCTTGGTGTCATTTAATTCATAAATAGATGCAAGCAGCAGATCAAATAAAACAATTTTAGAGCCACATCGTGTCTTTCAAGAGCTGAGGCATATTTGGACACATTATGCTTGCAGTGTTGGCTTCGAGAGCGAGAAACTCAATACATCTTGTATTTCTTATTTTGTGCTTCTCCATAAATATTTCAGTACTTAAACTGTGCAGTATTTTTATGATGTAACACACAAGCTTGTAGTGGTTAACTGATCTCTTGGATTTATTATGTAAGAACACTTACCAACTTGCTACAGTATGACATCATACTGGTGTATTTTATGAAGTCTCATTTTGCTTCTCTTACATCACTGAGCCACATCTTCGATATCAATTTCTGCTCAGAGGAGTAAAATATATTCAGCTGATGTACAGTGGGAGGGAAAAAGTTTTAATGGAGTGGATGATGAAGGTGAAATATTATAGCTTTAATTAATACCAAAGCCACAAATGTATCATGTTTGTGACCCCACTGGCACGGCCATTGCATAATATACTGATTAATACCATATCGAGTTGTGGACCACCTTCTAGTCTTTACCTTGACTGTTATTTGTAAGTGTTACTGGATGATGAGTAAGCGTCACTCTCTGGACAGAAGCAGGGGATCAGATATCTTGTGGACAGAGTGTCTGATATCCAGTGTCAGATAGCCTCTGTGGTGGAAAGGACGCTGTCTGGATGCTCACCAGAGGCATTAAATAACCCCTGACCAGTGTTTATAGCTGTGCCACTGTATGTGTGTGCTTGAGCTTTCACGTGTTTCTGTGTGTGTGTTTCTCTGCTTATATCAGTGTACGTCAACATGGCGGGATGGGATGATATCACGCTCTAAATGTGAGTGGGCATTGGAAACCTTTTTCCATGATGTAATGCCTGCCCAACTCACTGGGTGCACACACAGCAAAATGAAATAACTGCAGGGCCTCAGAATAGTTTGACCTGCAGAGATGGACTGATGACCACAGGCAGCTTGTCTAGTCTAGCAGGCATGTTATGGTCTGTCCACCTCACAGTATATGCACTAAGAAGGCCCACACACTGAAAACTGCTGAAAAACCTGCCCAGATCCTCAGAGAAATAAAGAAACATATGCACATATAGAAGGACAATATGTTCCAGTGTAGTTAAAAAAATGTTCTATACAATACTGGGCACTAGACAAAGGTATATAGCCGGTTGATTAAACCATGAAATGGAACTCAAACAAAGAAGGACACACAAATTAATGTGATCATCATAAACCCAAGCACAACAACAAGACTGTAACTTATATATATTCATGCTATGTTAGCATTAATATGAAATTTGAGATCTGTTTACACTGAACTGAAATGAAGCAAATAACTGTAATCAGAATGTAAAAGCATGAAAATGCAGCCTGGAGGCTGAGACTGCAACCAATATGAAAAAGGTAGATTACCTAATGTTATTACTGTGCACATGTTATGCTGTGACATGAGAACGGAGTGTTTCTACTTTTTTTTTTTTTTGATTTTTGATTGAATTTAAAAACAACAACTAATAACTTACAAAGTATGAAAATTGTCATAAAATGTTTCCTTTGCCTGAGAAAAAGAAGTGTCAATCTCTCATAATGTGAAACAAATTGAGCTTCTGCATTAGTCAGAATTAATTCATTAGTCTCCTTACTTTACCTAAAAGCTCCTTCATGGCATTAACATTTTCAGCTAAATTAGAGGTGGATCTTAGTTGCATTTTACAAATTCATAATTATCTGACAGTTGTTAAATTATAATTTCCCAGAAACCTCCACATAAATATATAATGCACTCAGACACTTTAAGTCTATCACATATGACTGAATACACAACACGTAAACAGTAAAGTAGCTCACACACATGCTTACACACACATAACACACACACGCACAGAGTACATAAACACAGGTACACTTAAGCAGCCCGAGCTGCAGATAATGAAAGAGATAGGCCCAAGAGATGAGGGTAAACAGTTGTGAGATTACTTTACAGCCACTATTATCACTGCTTCCTCAACTCAGAGTAAACACACAAATCCATTAGTGAGTAAATGCTGATAGGGGCGGTGTGTGTAACTCTGTAAGTGGCGGAATGTGTGAGAGAGAAAGTCGGAGAAAAGAGAGCAAAGTGGAAAGAAATAAACAGGAGCATCAACGTGTAAGATAGCCACGCAGAGGGAGCAGGGGAGTAGCTGTGTTGGTGGACACTGGGGAGACAGAGTGTGAATTCGAACATAATTAGAAATGACTTTAAAAAGATGCAGACAGTGAGACAGACAAACAAGCAGACAGAGAATGTTTGTCAGAAAGCCACGGCCCCACAAATCCCTGATGAGAGATTGGAAGCGCTGTGACCAGAGCACAACAAAGTTTGAATGGCAGCTATCCTTGGCTGGTTTCTTGGTGGTATCAGAGTGTGTGTGTGTGTGCGCGCACAGTAGGACAGGGTTGGACAGGTCAGAGAGGAAAAAGGGCGTCACATCAAAGTGTCCAGGCCATTAGGATTATGTTTACAGCTGAGCCTGAAGCCACCCAGGTAATGAACACTGCAGTGGAGGTCTGTGCATTGCGTGTGTGTATGTGTCCGTTTGTGTGTAGACTGGTTCACAACTGACCTCAAAAGCTTCACCTATGCGTCTGTGTGTGAGAGAGACAGAGGGAAACAGAGGCAGACGGTGAGACAGACAGAGGCCATGCCCCTAATAAAAATGGATGCAACACTTGCAGACAAGCCCTGTGTGTGTGTGTGTACGTGTGTTTGTGTGTGTGTGTGTGTGTGTGTGTGTGTTTGTGTGTGTGTGTGTGTGTGCGTGTGTGTGTGTGTGTGTGTGTGTGTGTGTGTGTCTGCAGACGTCGAGTGGAAACTGAAGCATCTGTTGTACCTACAGTATGCTGAAGGATGAGTAAGCAGCTAAGTAGTGGCTGAAAGCTGGAACTTAAACAGTCACTGTCTGTGGCTCCCAGATAATGATGGCGTGATCACACACTGTAAACGTGCAGATAAAGCTCCGATTGTTTGGTTTGTCTGCATAAACCCACAAACACTGAGAGCAAGAATTTCCTCCTTGATGTATGCCCTCTCCTCTCCTAAATGTTCAGCTTCCTGACTGCACTAAGATCCATTTACCAACAGGGCCGTAATCAAATTTTCCACCATAAGCGTGGCATAGAAACATAATACAATACGTGAATTTGGTTCAGGTACATACAGTATATGTATATAATACGTCCTTTTGTGTTATCTGATTTTGACAAACATGGTGGAGGCCATTCAGTGAGTCTCTATCTGGCATCTTTAATGGTGAAATATTAGCTTTTGACCATTAAATTGATTGTATAATTATCAAATTGAGCAATACAGGGGAAACTAGTACCCTAGAAAATTAGAATACTGGCAGTGAAGTCCAGACTATGAGTATGATAAGCTTCTTTATATTTTAGATTTAACTGCCCTCTTTGGTTGATGAACACCATCGAATTTTCTTTTCTTCCATGTCAAAGGTCTTTTCATCGGCCTGTCCACACTCACTGTCATTTTTGATTTTTGAAAGCATCTTCTTACCTGAATCTTGATAGTCTTGCTCTTGTTTCTTTATTGTTCTCATTGAATCAGAGCTTTTTCACAGCAGACCGTTTTATTTGTCACAGCAGGAAAAGCACAGGTGAAAGTAATAACATTGACAATGGCACTGTTGGCAGTCAGCGTTGGTTAAACCTGTGTCTGACAGGTCAAAACGTCTGTTGTCAAAAAGGCCTATTCAACACACATTGATGCCTTTTTAAAAAATAATGTATGTAAAAGTATTTAAAAAAAGGGTTTGTTTTGACTGTTTTTGTGGTACGTTTTACATTTTCATTATTTTGCTACCTGGTGATGGTTTGGTCATGTGATAACATCTAAACCATCTCCAGCTGATAAGCTCCATCTGCTGAGGCCACAAGATGGGGTCAAAAGTGCGACCTTATATTAAGATATTTTTTATACCTTTCTACATGTGTAACATTTATTTTTTATCAGTTTTGACCTTAAACCTGTACCTCTGTTCAGCATTAATGAATAATCTCCTTTCTACAGTCATGCATTTGACAAAGTGTTGAACCTCTCTCCGTCCTCGCTTGTGAATGACTTTGAGTCTTTCCAGGATGACCCTTTCATACCAAATCATGATACTATCACCTGTTACCAATGAACCTGTTTACCTGTGGAATGATCCAAACAGGTGTTTTTGGATCAGTCCACAACTTTCACAGTCTTTTGTTGCTCCTGTCCCAACTTTGTTATGAGGTAAGACATTAAATATTGTCTTTGTAAATATTACACATTCTGTTTTATTTTACATTTATTTTTGTTTACTTGTGCTTCCCAACATTTTGAGAAGCTTTTTCTTGAGTTATAGTTAACATTGGTTTTCTTTACCAATCCTAGTAATTACTTTAATATAGTCCTATAGTTAATAATGTAGACTGTAGTTGGAGTATAGTGGTGGCCATCCCAAAATAACATTTGTTGGACTCACAACTCAACAACAACTCTGTGGTGCGCTGTGAACAGCACCAGTTTGTCATGAACATAAGGGTGAAAACAAAGCAGGAATGACTACATGATATACTGTCGAGCACATTACTGCACATGATGACACGATGAACCACAAACACGCCACTATTCCTTAAAACGTCTGACCTAACAACACTCTGGAGGACGCGGCTCTCTCTTCTGACGACTTTATATATATATTTTCTGTCAACGCGATCACTAGTTTATGTCATTGGACACGAGATAGCTCTGTGGTCATCATGCAGGATTTTCCTCGGATACCTGTTCCAAAACAGTGACACGCACAAACTCAGCAAGAAGCAAATTCAGGCAATGAGGAAAAAATCCCGCTTAGAACAGCTGTTGGTTACTATAAAACATGAGATAGAAGTAACTGTGATTCCATGATTTCAGTGCTGACTACACAACATTGGTGCCCTGTGTAATGCTGTAATCCTGAGAAAATCTATCTGTCGACCAAATAACAGATTCTAGCAGGTGTTGGGACGCAGATTAAGAAAGAATGACTTCATCAAATAGAGTTCAAAGAAAAGCGTCCAGTCCAAAATAGATAGAGACAGAGATTGAATGTGAATATACGTACTTCTGGATATGTGTGCATCAACGTTACTGTAACAGATTTTGCTGTAGCTTTAGATTTTGGACTGCAGCGATGTTTGGGTGGGGTGTAATAAAGACACTTGAAATTGTTCCTTGAGAGTCTTGATGAGAGGGTGAGAGCGTTTGGGTGGGAGTGAGCTTCATAGTAATCAGACACCACCACTGTTCCTCTCCCTGCCCTGTTTTCTTCCTGTGTGTGTGTGTGTGTGTGTGTGTGTGTGTGTGTGTGTGTGTGTGTGTGTGTGTGCCAGACGGCAGCTGATGGCCAGTCATCCTGCTCTTAGCAACACGACGGCAGCAACAACAGCATCATACATCATGACTGCATGTTTGCTCTATATGTTACTCTATGTATACTTTATGTGCACAGACAAAATGGACAAAAACTTACAACAAAAACCTGCACCACACAATCTGTAACTCCACTAATCAAAGCTATATTTCAGGCATTTAACAAACACTCTAACAGAAAGTGACTCATCGCATTAGAGGCACTGATGTCCAGGAACAAAGATGCAAAAAGGCCTGTCCCTGCCATGACCCTCTAATAGGGAGAAATAATGACTGCTAAACATATTTTAAAAAGTCTGGCTTGGCCACAGTGTAACAAAACAGTTTTTACATGCAGGGGACAAAGTCACACTTGGACATCGAACAACAGAATTTCTCTGGACATCCACATGCAACACCGACCGAGATGAGGTCAGTGTCTCAGCTAAACCCCCTCTCTGCTCATAAATCAAGGCACGACTTGTCAGCGGTGTCCACTTCATTTGCAAGAATCTGGCTGATATTTCAGACCATTGCTAAGAGTGTACATGGGAATACTCAGAATAGAGCCACGGAGGAATTGATGCCTCAACAGCAGCTGTCAAAAGTCTCCAGATAAATGCTCTTGTTATTCCTTAGGAGACAGACATCTACTGTACTGTAACTGCGTGCAGCGGTAGTCCTGGTGGAGGCTCCGAGTCCAACATGTAATGGGCAGCAAGGAAGCTTTTGAATGGTGTTTGTCAGTTTTGAAGTTGCCGTCCATGATCTCTTTGAAATATGTCAAAAATATGGGAAGTGTCTCACAGGTACCCAGTATGTTTTGTGCTTGGTTAATAATTGCAGACAGTGAACTACACAAGCAGAGACTCTATAAGCAATTGTATGATAAACCTTGATTGTCTAATTATAACATAGCAGGCCTGTGAAGCTTTGTTGAAGCTGTTTACATGCAGCTGTAGTAGATGCTCCATAAAGAAGAAAATTGGAGGTTGATGTCTGTTTCATTTGATGCAAACATGAGCGTGTCTTGCTGTATCCCAAGCCAAGGAGCATTAAGTAAGTTATGCTAAAAAGCCCCATCCACGATAGCACATCACCTGTATATTGTTTCCCCACTGTGTTCAGAGTAGACCAATAAGATAAGATAAGATAAGCCTTTATTCGTCCCACAGTGGGGAAATTCACAATAACAACAGCCCAGTCTCGCTCTTTATTGCACACATATGTATACACTCTAAGAATGGCAGCCAAGCTGTTCTCCCTGATTGCTTTACATCTGCCAAACACATTGGTTAGTCCTCATGCTTTTTCTCTTGTAATGCAAAAGTGAAACATGCCGAAACAAACAATAAAGCATAAATCTAACCTCTGTCAAGTTTGTCCAAGCACATGAGCCAAAAAGCCAAAAAAGGGTTCTGTGTGTGAAGAATGAACAATCAACTACATTTTCCCTTATCATAATTATAATACCATGACAACGCTGTCAACAACGTCTTCTTCTACAGATCATCAATTGGTGAAGATGACGACTTTTCGCCCTCCTCACATGCTGCTTATGTATCACTATGCGTCTTTTCTGTATCTTGTACAGTTAATCTTCTCTTATACATCTCACTTAGGCCCAAGAGATCAGGTCTGCGTGATATCTTTGAAATTACTGCTCCAGCTACACACGCAGTAAATGCACTCGGGGGACGTCATACTTCAGTAACAGCTGTTGTAGGAATGACACACTGCTCTGTTGGTCACTGCACAGTTTGATTAGTGTTTAGAGGTCACATGGCCAATAACCTGTTTTAAATGCTGTAATGTCAACCCACAAAAAATTTCCCACCATAAGGTGTGTTAATATTTTTTCACTGCTTTATTTCTTTAAAAAAATCCCATTTTCATCAACACAATTTGAAGTTTCCGCCTAATTAAAACCAGTGTTATCCCAAAAGTGTCTTTGTCTCTGATTTGCTTTCTGGCCAGTTTTACCCTTCATGACACTGTCCAGAGCAGCACAGACAGAGGGAGGGACGTTTCCCCTGTGCGCGTCTTCATGTGTGTGTGTGTCCTGCCTGTCAACGGGCGCACCACTCCCTATGATGTCCGCAGCACTGGACCACGTTGACTGATCTTTGATCCTCTGCCGTGGCCCTGCGTGTCAGGGGTATAGACAGTGACCGAACCAAGTGAGCCGAGCCAAGATCCCTCGGAACCACACCCTGAAACCGCAGAACCATTAGCGGGTCTCGATCCCATTTTCTTCCTCTCTGGTATCGTCATACATCATAGAACATTTGTTAGTGCCACTGTAAATGACAGCAGTGACATTATACAAGATCGAGAAAAAGCTCTCTTGGCAGCGCTGAACTGCATGTGAGCCTCAGCGTATGATAACATTTCCTACTTCGGTTCCCAACTGCAAATTAATCTTGAGCTTGTTACTGGTGCACGCTTGTGGGAAAAACATTTTCTGAGGATCACCAGGGTTTGGATGGACCAATATTCCCCATCAATTAAGCTGGCAGTGCATTTTGCATGCAGTGTTTCTCAAACTACACATTCAAGAGCGATGTCTCTGGTGGGCCTTTGACAGGGCCAGAGAACGAGCGCTTGATTCTGAGCGTGGGTCCCACAGTGATAGTACATGTGAAAAGGTTTATAAGTCCTTGGCCTGCCGTATTAAACAAACACAGAAGCTAACCGGTCCTGACAGTTGGTGAGGTATCGTGCCGAACTGGACGAAGACACGAGCAGAGTATCCAGTGGAACTTCCCCTCGTCTCACACACATGTTTTGGCCAGGATGCAAGTTATTTTTCATTACATGAGAGGAAAATGTCATCATTACAGAACAGGTGCTTCGCTGGGCTGGGAAAAGGGTGGAGAATACAGTCGGTGCTGCCTGACACCCTTCATTCGCTTTATTATGAGGAGATAGTGTGGGAAGTTCGGAAGAGTTGACTCAACCAGTAAAGACCTCTTTTTTGACGCCGCATGTCAAGAAATTACAGAACAGATGTGTAGGTGTTGTGAACCACTAACACATGGCAGTCGGGAGGAGGAGGAGGAGTGAGGGAGGAGGAAGGTGAAAAGGACAGAAGGTAGGAAGACAAAAGGCCCACTGATGAAATAGGATGAGATATACAGAAAAGAAAAGACACAGAAAAAAGGACATAAAGACAAAACAGAGAGAATTTAATCTACTGTCTTCACTCACACAAGGAGCTTTAATAACTATATCAACCTATTTGGCTGAGGCCCCTAAAGCTGCCTCCTCATGTTCCAAACATGAACATGCATGTGCAGAATGCGGAGCTGCTACGGCCAACAATGTTTTTTGGCTGTCACATATCCCGCGGTACAGTATGAAGCCAGTCCAGAGTATGTCAAACGAACAATTGGACAGAAGGGCCAAAATATTCAGTCTTTTTCCATCCAGAAGTATGCACCAGGAAAATGTGAGGAAATGTCTGCACCATTACCATTTTTAATGATGTCCAGATTGAGAGCCAGTTAAAAAACCGTGCAGATATATTGATGAGGTCATTCAGGAATGTTTAAAACCACAGATTATCAGTGACAGTGCTAAGGCTGGAATGAGTTGTGATATTTAAAGTGCAGAAACTCTAATCTCAACAAGAGTCCACAGCAAGTTAACATACTCATAATGGCAATATGGAGACACTGATGTTAAGCAGGTATAATGTTTGCCATGTTCACCATCTTAGTTTAGCGTGTTGGTATGGTAACATCTGCTGAAAGCACAGCTGAGCCTGATGGGAATATTTGCAAGCACTTAGTTATACCAAAATATTGGTGTTGGCTTTAGAAGCATTTCACTAAAAGTCACGTCACCAGCATGGCTAAAAATAGAACTGATCACAACGGACAATCCATTAATTCCATGATGAAACTGTTATAGAGTACATGCATTCGAATCACCATCCCTAATTTGAATTGCAAACACAACACTGACACATGAAAGAGCAGAGGGTCTAACCTGGCAGGACAGGGCTGGGTATTGCAGGGCATCACTCCAGTAGCTGGTCTTGATCTGGGATTGCAGTGGGATGTGTTCACCTGCACTCTCAGGTCTTTGTAGCACGCTGACTTGGTGTTCATCTTGCCTGTATGGGTTATATGGAGAATATCATTTTTACTTTGAGTTCCACTCTATACTGTTGATACAATCAAACAGCAACACAAAACAGAATCCCAGCTTCACAGACCCCCTGGTTGGTATTTGCCTTAGGCACATCTCATCTCCTACAGGTCAGTTAGTCAGTCACACTCTTTAATAAAGAAAATGACCCCCAACCCATCACGGCCTACAATCAGGACACAAAGAGGTGGAGGTGGTTAGGGTGGACCGCAGGAGACCAGGGTGGGGAACTTTAACCTGCAGTGTCAATCAATAGAAACTCTACACTGGGGGCTTTGTTCACACTCATGAAGTCAAGCAAGCACGCACACGCACACACACACACACACACACAAATACACTCAACGTAAGAGCACTTGTGTATGGGTAAACACACATGACACTCACACACACACACTCATGCACACATGTGGACCTCCAGCCTCAAATCACAATGCCAGGGTCTCTTCAGGTCTGTGTGTGTGCTGGTTTAATACTAAGCCTTTGGTGGGACAAAGGCCACTGGTCAAAGCCGTGCATGTGTGTACTTGCTTGCTTTAGTGTATCTGCCTGTGTGTGTGTGTGTGTGTATGCATGTAATAGCAGGTCTCCAGTAGAACAAGAGGACGTCCCACCAGTCCCAAAGACGAGCTACTAACGTCCCCTTAGTAATGATGGGAACGCTCCCCTCTCCATTTAACCTGCAGCTAAAAGCCTTATTACAGATCAGAGAGGTCAGACTGAGCTTTAGATGCTGGCCTAGATTGAAGATCTGAAGGTGATCTGTCCTCTTTTTCCATCAGCCCAATAGACCTTTAAATACACTTTGAACACATCTATTGTTGCAGTTTGAGAAAAGACTTAATTTTTCAGCACAAATGTAACATGAGAATGCAACCAAAAATATAATATATTCATGTTTATGCTTACCTCCGGCACAAGTGGCTGAGCACTGGGAGCGTATGATGGCCCATGTGTAATTGTGTTTGATGTGGTTCCTCTTCTCGTCAGCTTTCTTCAGAGTGTACTCCCAGCGCACACCTGGGTTCCAGCCCTGCAACAATATCTACAGGAGAAAGAACGTGGTAAGAGTGATGAGACGACAGACACCACAATTAATATACAGATGTAAGGAATGATCACCTCTATGACCAGTGTCTCATTGGTGGGCCCAGTTGATATGAGGCTCTCTGGTCTGTTGTAGGGTCTCTTGTACTCAAAAATGGCTCCAGCGATTGGGTGTCTGCCCGGCCAGTCCACCGTCCAGTGTCCGTTCAGGTGGTAGCGTCTCTGGGTGTCCCTGACAGCCAGGTAGGAGCTGGACGTATTCAGCTCCATCACACGGATGCTCCGAGCGCCTGCTGGGATGGTCACCACCCCGTAGTACTCTGAGAGAGAGGACAACACTTTAAATGAGCACCAAAAGCTGCAAAAAATCATTCATAACCAAAATAAATAAAAAAAATAAAAATATAAATTAATAAATTTTTTTATAATGAAATCACCAAAACTGAAGACCTGAACAGTTTAACTGCTTGGACTTACGGTTAGTATAATGCTGCTTGGTGTACTGTCCTTTGTAGATCTTGCAGGTGGAGTTGTCTCCTTTACAAACCCCACAAGCGTCAGGCACAGCCGTGGAGCCCAGAACACGGTCGCAGCCCACTCTCTGTGGAAGAAAAACATCACTGCTTTACACCAAAAAGTAGTAAACGGTATACATAAAATACCACATTTCGTCATACTGTGAAATAAATCACAACAGTTGAAAACTACCATCATTTATCCCGCATGTGGTGACAGGTCAACATTTCCTCTTTCATGACATTTTAAGTAGTCGTGAAACAGCACAGCGAGGGTGTCTACTGATGTTCTCCCCTGCTGAATTTTACAGCACGACTTCAAAGGCTTCGCACATGATATCATCTCGGAGAAATCTAACACCGACGCCAAACGCTTTGAAATCTGCATCAATCAAAACCACGTTACTGTCTCAACTGCTTTGACATTTGAAAGTATTACCTCACACAGTCCGTCGATGCAGACATTAGAGCTGTCCTGAGAGCACAGCGTCCCATCTTTAACTTTGCTGGCCAGGGCGAAGAAGAAATCGTAGCCTTCAGCAAAGCAGTACAGCTTGCATACGTCTTGATCTGTGAACACAGGGGCGAAATGTTTGCTGCCAGGAAAAAGCCTACCTGCAAAAATTCTTCAGAGGGAAACAACCATCTCACCATCCACTCGAGTGTACGGCCTCCAGGTGTAGTACCATCCTCTGAACTGTCTGCTGTTGAACTCTGCACACTGCTGCGCCCTGTAGTCGATGGAGTTCGGGGGACAGTCCTCAGTGTTGCAAAGTTTGTACGACCTGGAGGAGCCCTCGCAAAACTTCCCTCCATACGCAGGTCTGCAGAGAGGGATTGAAATACATGTGATCAAAACAAAGCTTGTTCAATATTTCACCAGAATTATTTTCTTTATAATGTCCCGATTTCTTCTTCTTTTTCTTCATATGTGTACGTTAATACCCAATCAGTCCCTGCAGCTCCCTGTTCAAGTTATGCTTGCACACTAGCCGCACACAAAATTAACTGTGACACTGTTTTAACCCCTCATTGTGTGTTGTTATAGTGATTCAAGCAACATTTGAGATAAGGCAAGATAAGATATTCCTACAACGGGGAAATTTCCAATTTTCCATTTGGGAGTCCCATTCCTCACGGGAAATGAGGCTGTACTAATTTCACTAAATATCTGCCTGTGTCATTCACTGCTTATGATGCTTTAGTCAACTATTCACATCCCAGGTGTTGGTGCCTTGACCTCTATGAAGTCAGAAAAGTTATTGACATGGTTTGAAGTGTATAACACCTGAGAGAAAAAGTTACTTTGAGCGACCTTTGTTTTGCACTTTATCAGTTTTCACTTGTTTTATTTTTTTCTGTTTTAAGTCAGTTCCAACAAAACTCCACAGATTACACTGGTTAGCTGAGTTACTGTTTTGCAATTAGCTATTATTATTATTTGACACCTTCATAGTTCCAATAAAATGCAGCAAGTTATACATAATCCATTAAAAATCTTGACTACAACAATTCATTCAAATAAATCATTTTCAAATAATGCTGATGATTCTAAAAAAGAAGATGTGCATTGCATCCTCATGAAGCTCATAAGAGACTTAGTAGGAAGTAGGAAAAAAAAGCAAAAGGAATTGAGCCAAGTGTGTGACTGATGATATGTAACACTTAACAGCTAGATTGCCATGTATGTATGTATGCATGTATGAACATAAATTTCTGAGGAACAAAAACACATTTGTTGCATTTGACTTGCTGATTGAGCCAAAATGTGTTAAATTACAAACAACGTTAAATTCCACTGTAAGTCTTTGTAGTGGTATGACTAATATGTGAGCATGCTTGCCTGTGTATGTGTCTCTGTGTGAGTGTGTCTCGGCAAAGGCTTCTCCAATCACAGGTGTATATCCTCGGGCTATGTTCCTTAAAATCCCTTCCACGGGACAATTACACCTTCCATAAGCCTTCCAATCACATTGTCACCTATCTCTCACTCGCCCTCAGATTCTCTCCCTTTATATCTCTGCTTTTCATCTTTCCCTTTTTAAATCCCATCTCTGTCATCTCTCCGAACCCCCCTTCACCTCCCCCCTTCCTCTCTCGTCCCCCTTTCCTGTCTTTGTCTTCCTCACCCGCCACCTCCATCTTTCCTCCCTCCTCGCTCTCTCTGTCTAATTTAACCCACCACTTGTCAGGATCTTGGCATGGCACGATGAAGAGGAGGACAGGGCCCCCCTCACTGACTGGCAGCGCAAATAATCCTGAGTGACTGATGAGTAGGAGACTAAGTGAACAGACAAGTGATGAAGCGACAGACCCATGTGACTGATCTTCGCTATTCTAATCACGCGTCTTAATATACTCTTGGCCTTGAGTCAAGCAAACACAAACAGATCATCTCCGCACCAAAGCCTGGTAACTCCAATCATGTAAATCATTACAATTCATGTTTTTGATGTGATTAATAATGTTGTACTCAAGTAGGTAACATAAGGAAACATCAAATTTTGATTTTGACTTTTTGAGATTTTGATGATTTGAACATCTTTCAACATGTTCATGAAGTGTTTATTTGTGAGCTGTTTGTTAAAATGTACATCTGTATAAGTCACTGCAACACAGAAAAATCCAAAAAATAAAGATATGGTTAGTCATGTGTTTATTAAAGAAACAGACATTTTGGGAAAATGTATCTTCACTTTCTTGCTCATAGCTAAAGAAGAAGACTGATATCAATCTCATGCCTGTGTGCTAAGTCTGGTGCTGCAGCCAGGAGCTCAGACTTTTCGTTACCAGCACCTCTAAAGCTTACTTAAGAACAGAAGCTAAAAAAAATAAAATAAAATCAACAATTTGTGGTTTTAGTGAAAGCAGCATGGAAAGTTATTGCTTTTTCTTAGCAAACATGTGAGACAGGAATAGTTGCAGTACATTACACCTTGCAAAACAAATATACATTTTTACATTTATGTTTGTGTATAAATTTGAAAACAACCAAAAAAACTAATAAAGAAAATGCATTGTGTTCATTAGTGAACTTCAGATGCTTCCTGGCTTCAGCTCCATAACAAGTTTAATGCACAAATTTGAGACTGATCTAACTCTGACAAAAAAGTGAAGCACTTCCTTAATGTTAAACTATATTCACATTTTCGTGCTCTTCTCATCTTTGCTAACATGCACCACTGCACCTGTCATTGTGTGTCTCTGTACCTGGGGTTGTTGCACTGCCTGTCTCGATGGGTGACTCCGCTCTCGCAGCTTCGTGAGCACGCAGACCAGGATGACCACTCGGACCACTGGCCGTGCTGGGGCCTCGGGCCCTCGTCCCCCTGCTTCACACACTGGCCCCTGCGGCACCACTGGAGAAAGAGAGAGGGAGGAATCGTGAGTGTTAGAGAGGGAGACAGGGGAAGAGAGGCACACACATGCAAAGTGTCATAAAAGTGTCAGAAACATACAGACTTTCCAGTGGACCTTTATCTTCTTTATGATGACTGTCACACCATAGAAGAGCTTTGTAAGATATAGCTTGCAGGTTTAACTGCTGTCAAAAAGGTCGTGGTCTAGTCCTGGTTACACACTCACAATCTATCAGTGAACCTCCAGTTGTGCTTTTTGGACAGTCACTACCTTGAGCTGTCATCAGCTAGAATTAACAGAGCTCAGCCAAACACAACTGAAATGTGGAAAAACTGTCTCATACCTGACGTGGATATTCTCCTACAGTCAAATAACACACGTACCATTGTTTTGCACATATTTGCATTGCATGTTGCTCTACACTGTATTTAACCTTTTTTTTTTCCTTTTTCTTTTTAAAAAAAGTGAAAGTAAAGCACTTAACCACAAAAACATGGAACAGAATGAAATACTGCCAAAAGTGCACAAATCAACACATTAATGTTTCTGAACTGCTTAAAAACATCTTTTTGAACTATTTTAGTTCTGAAAAAGAAAAGAGAAAAAAAATCTTTTCAGTGCAAATCATCTATGAGGGTGGGGTAACAGCCTCTTTGTTTATTAGTATTCATATCTGGTGTCAATCTAATTTTTGAAAGAAGTGAACTGGAACAGGCAGATTTTTACTGTGCATGCTGGGAATGCAGAGAGCAGTGCAATGAAGTCACCAGCTGCTCCCTCTTACCCTACAGAGGGGAGATTTAATTGGGATTCACAATTACCTCCTCAGATACCACCACCCCTCTGCACAGGGGCCACCCTGACCAAGCGGCTTTCCACCCATGAACACTGCCAAATGTGCTCCATGAGGCAAGCAGGCAAGGCAGAAGATGGATTATTAAACTAAATGACAAATTACGTGAACTGCATGAGATGACGGATATGCTACGGGACACACATGCCACACGCTCCTGAAACAAGCCATTTACCGTATGTACCTCAAAAAAGGCTGAGTCATTAAACAACCAACTAATCACGTCTTCCAAAATGAGCAGCACTTCACTCAAAATCCCCCGAACGTAATGCGAGAATACTTTGCGAAATCTAGACTCACTTAAAGCAACATTATGTCACGAGCTGCTTCCTGGCATAGGATTGAACTGGATTTGTACATGTCAAGATGACATCAGTCACAATATACACAAGTGCTCACCTTGGATTGAGTTCAAGAACTTTTGCAACTGAGCGTGCGCGCGCACACACACACACAGTCAGGATACACACACTGTAAACACAAGTTGCTCATGCAGTTCTATTGATGGGGGGCACATACAGTAATCAGTTCTTCTTGTTCTTGCTGTGTGTCCATGCCCTGCACATGAGCCACACACACACACCCCTTCAACTAATCTCGTGGTCCTTGACTAAGAGGTAGAACAGCTGATTTCCCCCCAGTTTTCCCCCTGCGGCTGAGTGCCACGGATTCCTAAGTGAGCCTGTCATTGTTTTCCTTCACTTAATTGTCCCGGGGAGGGAGAGGGCGGGATTAAACCATCAAGTTCAATATATTGAGAAGCGAATGTCAATGAGGGGCTGTCAGGGGAGTGAGGGGAAGAGCGAGCGAGCCTTGGGGGAGAATCATCTTGAAAGAAGCAAGGAAAGGAACAAAGAATAAATAAAGAGCCCAGATTGCTTTTTGGCCTCAACCCCAATGGCTTATTTTTGCCACGTCAGCAACAAACCAATTGCAGCTGCTCCCCGAGGTAAAATAATGGCAGGAGAGTGTGGTACCTCTATCAAAAAAGGGAAATTTTATTGACACTGCACTCGAATGAACCCAAATTTAAAACACAATGAAGTCAATCCAAACTCTTGGCTCACAAAGGGAAGTTATTGGTCTGCGCTGGGACACACTAAAAAGACGCTGTTAAAAGCTCAGTGTCACTCGGTTCAAACCCTTTGTCTTGAAATTGCAACACTGACAGAGATTATCAGCACTATATAACATTAAAATACTCAATAAATGTTACTTTTAGAATCTCCTTCCATTTAGCCTGTCACCTGATGAAATACTATCACTCTTTGTTTCGTATAATTTACTCCCTCAGAGGTCTGTGGTTTCCCTTGGAGGAGGAATCTGTGCATGTGTCTTTACAAGCTTTACTCCTTTAATACTAAATGCCACACAGTTGATAATACTGAGAAGCACATTGAAAAAAATCCTTGGGCAAACTGATGTCTTAAAGGGAAAATCCACCCTGAAATTTAATTGACTTATTTCATCGGTCTCGTCACTGGTTCTATTGTAGCTCAGTCTGTTAATACTGTGCAGGGGAATCTGTGAGCTGTCAATTCCAATGTTCTCATTTGAGTTTCACCAAAACTGCAAAGACATGTTTGTGAGCGGCTCTTGTTTGTTGCCTTTCATTTTGTGGGTTTATATGGTAAGATGTTTCCATGGAGCAGTGTGCTAGCAACGGCCAAGTAAAAAACAAGCAAACAAACAAACAAACAAACAAAAAACCCCACACATGCTGAAAACAAAGTTTCCTCAAAGGCATAACTGCAAAATCATTTGGCTCCTTTAGCTAAAAAGAGAACAAAGGTTATTTGAGTGACAGTATCATTACAGGGTAACCACTTTTTTTTTCTTCCAAAAACATGATTAATGACAACCTGAAGAAAAAGACACCTCCCTGCAAGCTGCTGACGTTCTTGGTATAACTGCTTAAATTGCCTCAAAGGCGATGGATATAAAATAGAAGTGAGTCAGTCATGTGATGCCACTCTTAAGGTGACAAAGCTTGTGAGCATACACAGCACACACACACACGAAAACACGTGTTAAATCACCATATCGGGTCCGCAGGCAGAGCCTTCAGCCGCTGGCATGAACTTGGTCTCACACTTCCTCCCAACACGATGGCACCACAGAGCCTTGCAGATATCCTGGAATGAAAAGAGGTAGTCACATGTGACTGCAAACATATTTTCATGCTTCAAATTTTAGAAGTGGGACGATCGATATCTCTCTCACAACAGCTGTAAACAAAGATGATGAATTATGATAACGTGGTAATTTTGCTACTAGAGAGCTGTTAAAATAGCTTTGATGGAAGCTTGCCGAAATAGAGACTGTCTGAATAAATATCTCCTGGCAAGTTATCAGTGTGCAGCAACCTTGTATCTCCAAAATATTTATGCTTCAGTAGCTGGAATAACAACATTTTAATATGTTTATATATTGGCAAATTTTTATTCACTGACTTTTTCATTCATTTTTATTCATTGATCTATTTGGAAATTTCCCTACCGTGGGATGAATAAAGGTATATCTTATTTTATTTTAGGCGAAATGGAAGAAAAACAGATGCAGCTCCTTCCCACTGTTGCAAGTCATTATAGCACAGGCAGTGTAATGCTTCAGTGACACTTTATAAAAATTATAAAAATGCACAACCATTATCTCAAAAGACTTAATTGAAAAAAGCTGCTATCACTTTCTCTCCCAAACCCGCAGTCTATTTTACAGTCAGAAAAAAGGATATAAACATGAAGACAAAGAGATAATGCTCTGCAGTGACACACATTAAAAGGCCACAATTGCCTTACCAAACGTACATGAGGTCATGGCTGTGTCTCTCAGCAGCGGTCTGAAACATTCAGATGGGTGGTTTCCCTGCTTACGTTGCCTGAGAAACATGGCCTGCTACTTTTTAACATGTCCACTCTATTACTATCTGAATGACTATATCAGATTTTGACAACTCAGTGCAGATGCTGACAGGCACTTCGGCCTTCAGCCTGTGGCTGCCAAGAGCCACCATGGAATTCATCCCAAGGCCTATTTGTCCAGCTGTTTTGCTTGCTCAGGCCTTTTGTAGCAGTAAAAATGGCAGAGAGAGAGGGAGTGGAAGAGGGAAATGAGTAAGTGAGGGATGGAAGGAAAAGACAGAGAGAGATGATGGACAGAGTGAGACTTAAATAGAAGAAAATGGAAAAACACCTATGCATATTATTTTGCTTTTTGCTCGCGTAACCCAGCTCTATGTAACCACACGCACCACGGAGAGTATCATCTGACTCCTCCAGCGGCACCTTATCTTGCAAACATGTGCCAAAATGTTTCATGAAATATGAATTCATTACACGATGAATTGCACCGCTGAGGCCGATACTTGTAGTGTTTTTTATGAGTAACAAGTGTCTGGAAAGACGGTGAGCATGACGGCTGCTTGGGGATTTTCTGGGTCCCGTGCACCTTGCTGCTACCAGGTGCACGAGCAAAGACAATGGGAGACCAAAAAAAACCCAACACCACAAGGGAGCAGTTCTCAAATATCTTGTAGCTGAAATAACGCATGGCTGTTTCGATGTGTAGATGGGGCTAAGGAGGATACCATGTGCTGATATCACAGGTTCAAATCCAACTGATAAACATCTTTGTGGCATTCTGAAGACTCTTTCCCAACTCGGTTTTTGCGTCACGGTCTTCTGTAAATCAGAAAACCTCAAAAGTAATCTTGACAAAGAGGAAGAAACTTGCTGGCTTGCAGCCAGTCATGTCATTCTGGAGTCCATTCAGAGGGAGATTTAACCATAATTCACTGATTGTATCAAGAAATGTTAAATCTGCGTATTGATCCCAAGTCTTCATGCTTTTAAACAGTAAGAACAAGTAATGTCCACAACAATAATTAAATAAAAACTGCTGTGTGGAACAAGGTCATTTCCCTGTTACAGTCTCTTATGTATAATCAGTAGTCCCAAAGTCACAAGTGGCATCATCTGCAAACAATTGACCAGTATGTTCCTTTCAGGTGTTACAGGAACAAGGCTGGTCGAACCATTGTTGAAATACATAAAAGTATGTAGTATGTAAATGTAGATAATGTACTCAAATGTCCATATATGGGCCAAATGTATACTCTAGTTTTTAGGGCCACTGTAATTTACTTACACCATACATCCACCTCCATACTAAAACTTAGTTTGATTATAATGTATTGCATGAAAATGTATTTAAGATTGTGCTCTGTGCAAGAATAATAAGCAAAAATAGTAAACATATTTTTGGACCCAGGGCCCCTCCACTAATACAGCATCAATATTACATAAAAGTATACTAATCTATCAATGCATCCATCCATTAGCTACACCCAGTTATCCTTGAGGGTCTTGGGGACTGGAGCACATCCCAGAATTGGACAAGAGGATGCCTGCTTTGTCCAGATGGTAATCCAACCTTGAAGGTGTAATTTTATTTTTTTACCCTGAGTGAAGTTCAGTCCACTTTAAATTCTTTTATATGAGAGATCTTTGCCAGAACAACCCCAAAAGAAACTAATTGCCACTGTCTCAAGAAAAATAAATAACTGTCCATTGACTCCTGTCTTTAGAAGGGCAGATGCATCTTCAGGTTAGGTTTAGGTTGGGGACCATGTTTGAGCCCTCTCTAATCCAGATGCAATAATGAATTTAAACACCTTTACTTTGTCATGAAACATTGGTGTAATATAAACCCCATGTGGACTCAGGGACTCCGGGTATCTCAAACAGCAACATCAGCAGTAATGAGACAATGGGAGAGCAACAAGAAGAGATTCCCATTGGCAACACTCCAGTGTATATTTAGTCATCTATCCCAGTGAGTATTTTACGGGCAGCATTATAACTCTCACTGTTTATTTTGTGTGTGTGTGAGAGCTAGAGCATTCACTATGTATGCATGAGTGTGTGTTGGCACATGAGGGTATGCAGCCCTAATCAGCTTCTCTCTTCCTTCCTTTTTCCTTCATTCTTCCGTTTTTTCCTCTACCTCACTGCCCTCATCCCGCTCTCAATTTCTTTCTCCGATTTTCCCAAGACACAATTGCCACCAGATTGTTTTAATTATGCGCTCACGTTTGAGTGTGTGTGCTGAGAAATAAAAAACAACAACCCCTTGATAGAATTAGAGCATGGCATGCCATTTTTAACTTTTAAATTTGCATGCCATAATTGAGTCAATTTTACCTTCTTAAAGTCGAGAGTGCAGAGTTTGGCCTTCTCCCCGAATTGCCATTTGCACTGCGTGTCTGCGTCGTACAGCTCGCCGGGCAGTTTCTCAGGGTACCGGTACTCCTTCACTGCTCTGGGTTCATCTGATAAACACAGAGCCTGGGCGGAACTGGAGGAGAGGAGGAGGGAATGAAAGAGGAAGTAGTGGGAAAACAGGTAAAGAGAAGATAAGAATAAAAGTGGGAGAAGAGGAGCAGGAGTCATTGGAGGACAGGAGAAGGAATAAGAGCAGAATTGATCAATAATCTCTCGATAACATTGGTGATATACAACATGCATGCAGACATAATCATAATCATGTGACTCATTGCCATGCTTGATGAATGAAAGACGGCTGGTACATAAGGCTCCATGCTGTGCAAGCAGACAGCATCAGCCCTCAATGTTCCTTTGTCTCCCACTTTGGAGAGTACCGTAAAGTGTTGCCATGGAGACATAACAATTTGCCAAACTCAAACCCTGAGAGTAATGGTTTTAATGCATCAGACACTCAATTATGACAGACATAAAAAAAAAAATCCTTGCCCATATCGCTCATATACTAACACCAGCGGGGGGTTTCCAGTGTTAGCGGATATCACTGGTATAAGGAGATGTTTTACAGCTTATACGCAGCAGTCAGGGGAATATAATACAAAAATATGGTGGAAAGGCAAAATATGTTGGAAGGGTCCATCGTGCTAGTGAGTGGTCCTGATTGCTTTAGCAGAGTGTATATATATGTGTGTGAGATCTTCTATCACTTTATGGGTCCTATGTGTCTGCAGAGAACAATGGCTGTTCTGCAAGTGCAATATTCTGATATTCGACATCGTTCACGTTACGGTTTCTGAAAAAGACATTACACATACAGCGTACACACACGTCAGCAGTAAGTACAAGCACAAGTGAGTCCTGTGGGCACACACACACACACACAGGGAGTCAATTACAAGCCCAATGTAGCTAATTTGCAGGATATTGAGACAGATTCCCTTTAGAGCAGCTTTTTGTATTTACCGATGGCACTGACGGAGGAAAAAATGTTTTCTCCAGATTTAAGATGTAAACACTTAATGTCATGAGATTATCATCAGGTGGGCATAAAAACGTAGAAATAAATAAATACAAGAAATGAGAAAAGCACCTATTCGTTTCTGCCATTTCCTGCAGATATTGTGACTCATCTCATCCTGGGAAAAACTGTTGGGCATTTCATATTCACCATGGTTTGACATATGCCAGTTAGAAGACTGGCAAGGGTTGTCTCAGGTGGATTCTCACCTGGAAGACACCTACTGGACCAGAATATCTGCTGAGCATCATTAAAACTACAAAGGTCATCACTGATTTGAGTCAACGCCTCTTACAAAATAGTGTCAGCAAAATGGCATAAAAAGCAATAGTTTGACATTTTGGGAAAAACAGTGAGAATTGATGCTCAAAACCACATGAACATGTAACTGGAGCAAGCACCTGATTAAATTGAACTTAAAGATGTGGGGAAACAGCAAGCTGGGCTCAGTCAAAAGGTAATAAAATCTGCCTATCAGCACCTCTGGAGCTCACTAATTAACACATTATATCTGACTTCTGTGCAAATCTATAAAAAACAGAGAGCAAAAACAGAAATTCATCATTTTATGAGGAGGTCATGTGCACACTATTTTTGGCCCGAACCAGAAACTTATCATACAGACTTGGGAGTGGTATCAATCTGACTCTCAGCAAGAGAGTAAATAAGCATATGCATCTGCACATATATGCATATGCACATCCAAAATGTCACACAGAGGAACACAGAGATGTCAGATTTGGCTTCACTTTTGTGGCTTATCTGACTGGAAAAGAAAAGGGACCTTGAGAGAGACTTGCAGCTTTCATGTATGACTGACTTTGGGATGGGTTTCACTCAGGCTCATACAAAAGTGGCTTTCAAGGTGATTTTGCGTCCCCTGCCCTGAAAGTTGTCTGTCCATTTTAAGCGTGACAAAGAGCTCAGATAAAGCTCACTATACATACAGTGCTGGCACAGACCTCTTTGTCATAGCTGACTGAGGAGAGGCAGATTTAGAATGAGCGTGATGCATACTCTGTTGGCTGACACAACACTCCCCCTCCAGAGCAGATGAAAGCAGAGACATGCAGGAGTCTCGGTGAACTCAACGGGACGCATTTAGCCAAAAACATTTAAATATCACAACATTATGTTGATTGCAATTAGGACAACGTACAGCATTTCAGCATTTTTATCATTCGGTGATTAAACAGGAAGACGGCCCCTGGTTCTTTCAGTTGCGCACAGATCCCCTCCACGTGGCCTCAGGGGGTGATGGGAGTTTAATATAAGGCTGACAGGCCTAACAAGGGTGAGGTCACCCCGGCTCTAATAACTCAGCGAGGAAATACACTGTCTGTCTCCACCACTCTGAGAGGGGAGACCTGACAGTTCGGTTAACACACTGGTAAATTTAGTGGAGGGTACTGACTCTGGGTTATCTGGTTTCAAGCACACACACACACACACATGCACAGACGCATAGTAACACAGCCAGACACATGGACGCTATGTCTGTGATGCTTGCTTTCTTTGCTTGGATGAGCAGGCTGCATGCATGAAAATGCACACACACAAATTTCTCCCTCACACACTTCCACTCCCATACACACAGTATACAGTCTGTAAAACAACAGCAGCACCTCATATTACTTCACTTAGTTGCTACGTCAGCTATATACTGTACAGTAGGCCTACTTGTCCTTGCGTTTGCAAAATAAGGCAAATCCCAGTAATAGTTTTAACATAAGAGCCGTTTTTCACTTGGCACTCTTTGGATCAGAGCAGCATTTGTAACTGATATATCTGCTGCTGACATGTTTTTTCTGCAACACATGTTCATCTATCAGTAACACATGTTGAATAATATAAACACAATGCATGTTCAAAGTGCTTATTGCCAGGGGGGCTCTTGCTTTAATAATTCGCTTTTATAAACTGATGCAGTGCTTTATGTCTTTGTTGCATGAGCACTTAGCAAAAGCTGGCACGAGAGGTCCGGCCATTACACAACAATAAGCCATGTGGATGTGATGTAGCTCTTATGTTCTGAAAACCTAATAAGCAAGTTCAAGCAGTGATACCCATTAAAGTGATTATCATCACTAAGTGCTTCTTAAATCAATTCTTTTCGCATTGTTTTCCATAACAAAAGCAGAAAATACGGCTGCTTACTTGAGGAAGCGGCTGAGGTACTGGCGGCTGCAGGCCGACCACGAGAAAATGCCATTGTGACCGGCTAATGTGGGAGACATGATGTTGCCCTCTGACTTCTTACAGACGTTCCCTTCGCCGTCGTGAACCATTCCAAAGCTGGAGAAAGAAAAAAAAAGGGTCCATGCAAATGTGTGTTCAGCAAGGGTGAACAAAGAAGCACAACACTGCATTACTGTGGGCACCAGAAGGATTAAAACCTCATTATCAGCTTGCCAAAGTTTGCATGTGGAGATAAAAAAAAGAAGCTTGAAAACATATTTTGCTTTCGTTTAAATCATGTTATCTGTCAAATGTGCTTAGGAGGAATGCAGCATTTGTAATTTATTATGGCACCTACTAAACACATCATATATTTTTCAACAGATGCTCATACATGCACATCTTTTTTAAGGGCATTTAATGGGAAGCTGACAGTACACAGATGACAGAAAACGAGGGGAGATGGAGAATGGAACGCAACAGAGGCCCCAAGTAAGACGTGAACTGGGGTTGTTGTGGTTCATGGTTGATGCCTTAACTCCAACACCAGACATTTTCAGCACCTTTTTTTTTGGTTGAGAGGGATGGAAAGCCTTACTTGTGTCCGGATTCATGGGCGATGGTGAACGCCAGACCCAGGCCCGTGTCCTCGTTAATGGTACAGCTTCGGTATTTGCTGCACATCCCGCTGATCGGAGCAAAACCTGCAAAAAAAACCCCAAACAACAACACGATTTTTACATCACAGTTCAGTTATTTCATCAATTGTACCTCAGTCAGCTCCAATGTAAACTGTAAATAACTGATTGCTATAACTACTGTCAAGCTATGTTTACTCATACTAAACAAGAAATTGGGCTTTTTAACTCCACAGTGCATTATCAGTACAAAACTGAAAGGATTCTCTGAGATGGAAAACTTGCCCTAGTCTGAGCTAGTTGTGGACAGCATGCATAAGAATTACCAAACACACCATAACTGGGTTAAATCCCCTCCATATGTTAAAAAAATGGAAGTCTGTGGGAACATTCCTAGATCCCCCTGCTACCTTTCACCTCACTTTAAAACATTCTTTCTCTGTCTTCACTTCTTTCTCATATCTCTCATTCTCTATTAAACTCCCTTTTACTATTCAGCTCTCTTCGTTGTGCCTCTCTCCTCCTCACACACACACACACACACACACACACACACACACTCGCTCACACAGGACCCCTGGCTCTGAATCAAAAAGGATAATACCCACAGGGGCTTCCCTTAATGTTTCTGTCTCAATGTCTCAGGGAGAATTTAGCCTCGTGTTTTGTTATTTTACGGCTCTAACTCATTTGCAAAAGCCCCAGATGTAATGTTCTCATGTACATAACTAATGTGAATAATGATATTAAACATAAGCAGGCAGATTGACTGTGAGAACTGCCATTTAGTTCCTTTTTAGTGTCAGTGAAGAGGTACTGATATTATATAGTGGTTTTGAATTATGGAGGAAAACACTGAGGGATGGGGCTGGAACAGGAACAGAAATAAACTGTGTTATACACTGACTGGTAGCACTAATGGTCATTTTGTATTGCACCTTTGGGAATAAGTCAGAACTAACTCTTTTCTACACACACACACCAACACACACACACACACAGACCTTTGAACTGGGCTTTCATAGCGACGATTAGGACTAATGCTAGCCTCAACACTTTGAAGTCCAAACCTAAGCCTGGGGTTTGAAGATAGTGTGTGTTTGTTCGCACATGTGTGTGTTTGATGGAAGTTTTTTCTCACAGTGCGGAAGACAACAGTGTGTTGGCATGGTCATTACCACAAACAAGCTGCTGGTAGTTTGTACACTCACGATAAGTATGTGTGTGTGTGTGTTTAAAGTAGCTGAGCTTGGTCTTTTTTAAATATTCTGTGATTAGAGTGATTGAGAATGAGATGATTAGCAAGTTTCATTTCTGAACTTAAAGCTTATATTCTGCTTGCATTGTGTCTGCAAGGTGTTTTTTTCTATAGATTCATATTTTATACATAGCTATGAATATGTTTCAGATTCTGAACACGTTGTTTATGCACATTACATTAACAACTGATGATTGATCTTCTGTTAAGCTTCATACTTTCCCAATTTACTGTCTACAGTGTGTGATACTGTGAGGCTGAATGGACCCGAAAGCTGCAGATTTTTTCAACATCTGGTTTGGCTGATGTGGCCTTTGGTCACACCGTGTGACAAAGGACAGAGACACCTTCCCAGAGAAAGACAGACAGCAAGAGAGAATAAAATATTTCTATCAAGAACCAGAAACAAACACAGAGGAGGCAAGGGTGACATTTATGTGACAAACTCAGGTCGAGTCACAAAAAGTATTTCCTCTTGTGCTTCTTGTTCTTGGGATCTTTTATATTATCCCAAATTACACTTTCAGGCGTTTTGCCATGACAGAACGTCCTAATGCTGAAGATGTACCTAGAGTGTCACAGGGTTCATTCTTCCAGGAGCAGATGTCGAGTCCTGTGAGGAGGATGGCGTGGTCGTGGTGTCGGCCCTCTCTGCCTCCCAGGGTAGACTGCCAGTGGCAGAAGCTGTTCAGTGTGTGGTCTGCATGGTGGTTGATCACCAAACCGTCCTGTGAGATGAAGCAGATAACAGCAAGCAGGAAGAGAGACAACACTGTCTTTATGGAAGGAAGCTGTGAGCACAACGTGTGTTGGATTTAAATGAGACGAATGTCACTCAAATTAAATGACATGACCTTCCCAGTTCCCTCTGCTGAGACATAACATTCATTTATCACTAATATTTAGAAGACCACATCTTTGCCTGGTCTTTACAATTAATTACCGGGATCTTTAAAAACATGTTAAAGGCAGGATGAAGACGTGAGTGGGGACACTGATAAAATAAGTGCTCTGCTTAGCAGACAAGGGTCTGGGACATTTTTGCCATTTTTGGCATTCCTCCTGCTGATAATTGCCTCTTAAGGAAGATTGAAATCTATTAAGATCACAGGTGGATGGAAACCAGAGTCCGTTCTCCTTGGCCTCCTTGACTCTTTTTGTCTGACAGTACCCCACCTGTTTCTCCCCGCCTCTGTCCCCCTCTCTCTTTTTCTCTTGAACTCAAGCTGTCCTTCCATCTCCTGCTCTCTACGAGAATTTCCCTCCTTCACCTGGCGAAGATCCAAGGAAACGCATACCCTATAATTAACCACTGTAAAAGTCCTCAGTAGTTAGGACGACCCCGGGAAAATCTGGGAGAGACCTGAGAGATCTGGACCTTCAGGCATGAAAACAAATAAACAAATGATCTGTGCTATACAGTGTTCTGTGTTTTACATTCCCTCCGTGTCTGAACCTCCGTCATGTTTACAGCCTCTCAAACCCATTTTAAAATGCAGCTATCAATCACACTGTTTCCTGTTTGATTTTTTGGAAATATTAGGGTTGTAAGGTGACAGCGCACACAGGCTTTGAGACACTCACCTGCTCTTCATCCAGAAGCACGAGGCCCACTATCACTATGTTGATGTTCCCCCCAATCGTGCCATCTTTGAAGAGACTGGAGACCTAAAAGACACACAAAGAAAGTTAAGTGAAGTTGAAGTTGAAGTGTTTTTCTTTGTACACAGTATTCATTCAGAACTTAAATCAGAACTTATTCAGAAAGTATCTGGACACTGTTTCCAACTAAAAGTCGTCCTTCATTTGATCTGGGGATCTTCTCAAATCATTAATACTAAGAACAGCTTCCATTTCTCTGTGTCTGCTGGATGATAAGCATAAATGTAAATGTGTAATGATGAGATGATTATGGATATTTCCACCTTTGGGTCAAGCTGACAAGCACTACATTAAATCTTGATATTAACACTGTTGTATACATTTGATCTATAAATTCTGCACCATGCAGACACATAGAATAGAGAGATCTGTGTCAAACACATGAAACAACATATCTTGACATTCCTATCAAAATAACACACAAACCCCTTTTTGATGCTATCAGGGAGGTACGACAGCCACAACTGCTGTTTCCAATTCAGCTTCTTGTACTCTCTGGGATATCTGATCATCAATCATAACAGTCTGGGCTTTGAAAGTGGACTGCTGATCTTTTGCTCTTGTTCGTTCTCTGTCTTTCTCTCGGGTCCTGTGAATACCTCAGGTGCCACTCACGAAGCCTTTCTCCCCCCCTTCAGGAACACCCTCATTCATTCCTTATGTTCCTGATGTTTGGTCTCCCTCTGCACTGACTCATGAGAAGACACATGGCTGTGGTTTGTTCCCAAATTCGAGCAAAGTTTTAAGGTCAAAGAGGCAATCAAAACCACTTACTTAAACTGAGATCTCCTGGAGCACCAGTGTTCGACAGAGTTTCAGGTTTGCACAATTCAACAGATACAGTGAATCACTGTGAAACGATGATTCAACCAAAGAAACAAACAGCAGTTTCCATAGTTTCACTGTTTTCTTGCACATAATGTACAGATTATTTTTTTTAAATCAGCAAGTGCAAAGAAGAAAACATACATCTACGCAGATGCTAGAATCACATTTAATCTTGAACAAATATTAAATAACCTTTAAAGACCCATGAGAGCTGGCAGGTGGGGTAGGGGCTTGGATGTTTTCTATGAAACCCCATACTGTATTTAGGTGACTCCTCTGAGGCGGGCTGTGACTGCTCCACCTCGGTCTCTACTAAAGGGAACTATGTTTTCAAAATAGACGGATTATCTTTGGATTTGTCAGTCAGTCATTAAGTAGCAAAACGAGCGTGACGGAATTTGCTTGCAGATCAGCTGAGAGGGACGGAGGAGGAGGAGGAGGAGGAGGGGGCACACTGTGATCTCACCCAGATATCAGTTTCATGTTTTCAGATGTGCTCTGTCTGATAAGTGAGAATGAAAGGCCTGGGTGTCAAGTCACTACAGCTGAGGACATGAGAAACTTAAAGAACGATGGCTCAGGTGTATAACATGGCAAAATCACTGCTAACTAACATCAGTTCATGACAATACATCAAATAGTTGATGAGATATTTCACCATCAACAAATGTGATCCTCATGGTGGCGCTAGAGGGAAACTCAGGGAATCACTAAGGTCTTCCATTATATGGGAAATATGAATATTTACAAAATTTGGTGCCAGTCTGTCTAAAAAATGTTGAACAAAATCACAGGAAAAGTGAAAACGTTGACCTCCTGGTGGCACTTGAACTAGTTTTCATTGTCTGTGGATAAATTCTTTTGGCGGTCCCTCACATAGTTGTTAAGATATTACAGTCTGGACAGAACAACAGGGTGATGTTACCTAGATCCAGGCTGCTGTCGTCCTAATGAGCTGGTTTACAAAAACACGAAGACATCACACTTCTAATAAAATCTATAAACTTCTATTCCTGTTTTCATCCCATGATGTCTTATGTTGTACTTCATGAAGTTTCCCTCACCATATTAAGCACAGTGAGAACATATGTGGTGATGTTCTCGTGGCCGTGGTTGTCCATCATCTTCCTGTCCACCACCACCAGCATCTCCACGTTGAGCCTCTGGCTGCCCTGGTTCTTCATGAGCACGGCTCTTTTGTTCCTGGGGATGAACTTGTACTCGTCTGGGAGGATGAAGACATCCCCTTCTGGAGGTTTGGGCATGTCTGAAGAAAGCAGGATAAAGGATATTAAAGAGGAAATTCAAAATCGTGGCTGCAGAGTCAACGTGATTAAGAACAAACTGTTATACATAATAGTGGTTTCTAAGTGACTGATGAAAGAAAAAACAATATAATAGCAATATAATAGCAGTTATGACGTCCATTACAAATATACAACCCTTCCTTCCCACAGCTGATTATACAGTATGTTACAAAATATTTAAAATGAACCTACAGCCATGAGCCTGCGACAACCATCCTGGATGATTAAATATACTCTTACTTTCATGAACCTGATGTCATGGATCAACTGCAAACTGAGCTTTTCTTTTCTGTTGTTGACTCTGGCACTCTCACTGTTATGCTACCATTAAGCAAAGTGTGAAACCGCATATATGTATGTGTGGTTGTATATTAGCAGCGGGGTCAGATTTTCTCCATATGCATCAGTTGAAATGAAAGCGTTACATGCGCAATGAAAATCCATTTTGCTGTCAGTGTGGTCAGAAAATGCTAGATAATGATGGTCATTTCTTGATTTGTTCATTCACCTCTATGTTTCAATCTACTATGCAAACTTTGTTAATCCAGGTAATTTTGAATGGTGCCCAAAATTCTGTCATTGCTTCACAGATAAGATAAGCTTTTTTCTTCTCTAAGGGGAAGCTGTATTATAAAAATGATGACGTAAATTCCGATAAATTCACAATATACAAGTGAAACCTATCAGCGATTTGTTAAGTCAACATGTGACTCAGACAAACACAGACCTAATCTTCACATCAAACACCCGGCGTCTCCTTTTGAAGCTGGGTCACCTTTGGTAAAAAAAACATCTCACATCCACATTCACTTCTGCACATGAGGTCAATAGTCCACGTAAGTCAAAGCAAAAGCGCAGCCTAAAACTATTGTAGCTTGTGACATTATCACCTCAGATCTTCACTTCTATGTTTTCAGGTTATCAAAGCGTTCACCCATCACTGCCTGGCTGCGATAAGCCATACAGGCTAGAGAGTTTGCTTACATAGGCGGTCGGCAGGTGAGCCACCAAAGTGCCTTTTTGACTAAAACATGGCACAGGTGTTCAGTGATGTCAGCCAACGGGAATGTAAATATGAGTGTGTTTTCACAAGGGATAGACAGCTGGGGTTCTGCAGGGTAATGGTGGTGGTACCAGTCCAATCCCTTTCAAATGACCCCTGTGACACCAGCAATGTTAACTGATCTGGTGGTAATTTCTTAAGAGCAAACATTTGTCACAGCCTAAAGTGAATATAAAACATTTCCCGTAACCTCTCAGGGGTCGTGTCACTAATGTCACAGAAAATGTCAGCATTAATTGAGATAATATTCTTCAGTGGAAACATTTGTCACCACGTGAAATACAAAATCAAAACCTCCTCTCAAAGCTCCCTACCCTCAGGATAGTTTTGTAAGAGATTTGCCAAACATGTCGATTTGCCAAAGTTCAAAGGTTACGACATCCTCTCGGTTAAAAACTGACTGACAGGTAGAAAAACTGTCAATTTTTACGAAAAGCTGCATGTCTGGATTTATAACTTCTCTTGTTGAGTCATTGAAAACGCGCATCTTGCACACATCAACATGGGCTAATGATGTGTTAACCACAGCACATGTTAGCACAGAATGGGTCACTTTACTACAAATGATGCACCATGTGTTGTTCTTACCACATGAGTACAGTAGTATCTTGCATCACTCAGTCTGATAATAATGGCTTCTATTGTAATAACCTTAATAGAACATATTCATGGTGGTGTCTTTGTGTTCTGAGAGGTTGACTGCTAACACTTACACTACCGAAACAAACCACTAATTTAGTTATATCTGGAAATTTAAGACTGTGAGACACACAGCATGTCTAGGTGGGAACATTCTTATTTATGTGTCAAATGTCAACTGTTTTCATTTGAAAGCTCAAAAAGGGCAAAATGACTAAATTTTTTTCAGAACAAAATATGTGACATAATCTAATTTTATGGGTTAAAGTCAACATCCCTTAGGTGGGAGAACATATGTGAGTGGGAATTAACCTCATTATAAAACTTTATTGAGTTGTTGTAGTATTGTAAAAGACATGAGCGAAAAAAAATGTCCCTTCAGCGTCTTCCTTTTTTTTTTTTTTTTTTTTTACTTCTTTCCACGTCGTAGAAACTACAGAGATTTGCGTTACTTGCACTTTGTCTTTATGTTTACTTCATATATGCACGCGAAGCTGCAGGAACATGTAGGGTGCAGTTTGTAAAAGCAACGTATGCTACATGTGGATTAGAAGGAGAAATTGCCCTTACATACATTTCTTCCGTCTCCCGCAGAAGTGTTGCCTCTGCCTCTCCCCGTGTCTGTAGTCATTATCGTGGTGATGGCTGTTGCTGTGATGCTCCGTCTGGTCACCGCGACTGTTCTCATCGCCGTGGTGATGACCGTGGATGTTACTGGGCTGCTGGTCCCTGTGTTGACCTTCGTTAACTGCGGTGTAGGAGGGTTCGGCCTGTGAGTTTGTGGATCTCTTGGTGACAAAGTGTGACTCTCGATGAGCTGAATCTGTGGATCTCTTCTGCATTGGCCCGGGCTCGTGACCTCTCCGCTCTCTCCGGGGTTCGCTCATGCTCTTGTAGAGGATGTGAGGCTGGTGACTGGAGGGCGCCGTGAAGTTGTCGCTCTGAGCCAGGCTGCGGGACACGGGTCTCAGGAAGTAGTCTGCATCCTGCGTTCTGATCAAACCTGACTAGAGGCAAAACAGAAAGTTCCATTAGCTTTACAGCAGTTGCTCTTAAAACGTGCACATCAATCTTTAGTGAATTGAATTTTGCAAAAACATGAAATGTTTGACCTCAAATTTTACATCTACTTGCCCAGCCTTTATTCAAGTAGCTACATTTGAACAGAGACCTTTTGCACATTCTGCTGCACTGTGCCCGGAAACGTATCATGGCCATATGGATTACTGCTAAATCTCCCACTCTCAATCAGCGGAGACAAACTGTGACTGGGATTATCCCATTTGAAGCTTACTCTACTGCACTGAAGGCCAAACCCTTTTTATTTTATCGGACTTGGGATCCATTTCTTGTCTACCTGGGTACCACTGCACCTCATAGGATGAGGTCTGGGCTTTTGGACCTGGCCTGGGAAAAGGATCAGACTTCCTGAAACCTTATCCTTCGTTTTTATTTTATTATTATTATTATTATTATTATTATTATTATTATTATTATTAATAATTTTTAATGGATTTATCTATTATATTTTATTTAATGTATTCTGTCAGGTTGATGTGCCGGTATTTTTCGTATTATTTTGCACATGCTTTGCAAGAAAAGTTCAATAAAAATATGTAAAAAAAAAAAAAAAGTAGCTACATTTGTGTGAAATGTAAAACATTGCAAAGTGACCTGCAGAGTACATATTGTTGTTGTCCAACACCTCAAAAAACTCGCCAACAGCCTAAAGGGCCGCAGTCATATGTCACAAACATACAACACAACAACCTTCTCCAGCCACTCGTTCAGCTTCCCAATCTGTCTTTGTCAGCAATTAGTCAAAATCTGACTCAGGGTCACTGCGAACCTGACCCTCTTAAACCTCTGTGCGCCTCAATTACTGGCCGTGTTTCTTCATGTTCAACATCTGTTTCGCTGTTCAGGGTCAGACGTTATCTCAGCAAAATCTAAATAAGACTCGGTCACATACAGAGAGTTCAAACACAAGGGGGCTGGTGTGAGGATGAAAGGAGGTGGCATCTCTCCTGTAAACAATGTATACGCTCACGGTTCTCAGGGTTTAGACGTTCCTTATTAGAAATCTAGCAAACAAAAGTATCCTCTGAATATGATACATGGCAAACTTTTTTAACAATACGTTCTTAGTTCTTAGTGAATATTTCTCAGTCATTAAAACTGCTGGGTAATAAGTTCCAGCGCCTTATGCTTTCGATTTTAGGGGATAAGTTACGGGAAAGCCGATTATAAATCTCAAAAGGTTCAGGCACAGTTTTTCTTCAGCTGACCTTATTCTCTCTATGTCACTCTGTCTCAGTCCCTTTCCCAAAGAGACAGAGACATTTTGAGTCTTCCATTCTCAATAAACCTCTATCAACACTGACGATTCAGACACTTGGAGATTACTTTCTCTTGCTCTCTGCCTCTGTCTTTGTCTGCCTCAGTCTCTCCAAACACGCACCACATCTGTGTTGACAGTCAGCTGGCACGAAGTGTTGTGGACTGGAACTGTCCTTGGCAGAAATAGAGGTTTCCCTAAAATATGTTTAATTGACTGACTTTTTTTTTTCTCACTACAAGTGGAGTGTGAGGTTCATTGTCACTGCGGCCAACCTGCTGGCTGACAGAAACACGCTGACAGGGTGTGTGTGCATGAGTGTGTGTGTGTGTGTGTGTGTGTGTGTGTGTGTGTATGTGGGACAGAGAAGTGTGAGTGTGGACGAAAACAGAGATTATACATGTGCAACTGAATATCTGCTAGTGTGTATTCAAATGTCTCTTGTTGCAATTAGTCAATGTTGCAGAAGCAGACCTCCATTAGTGAGAATTAGTTTGATGCAATAATGATCCCCACTACTGATTTTCCCCATTTCATCATTGCTTACTAACCCGGGCCAGTATATCAACCACAGATCAGGAAACCAGTGGAACACAGTTCTTGGAAAATGCCGCGACTGTATTAAGCAGCGAGTTTGAAGATGATGAACTCCGAGTATACAAGCCAACACAGATGTGTAAGCTGCGACCGCAACGACTGTACAGTTTACAGCTTTCATCACGTAGCGCAGCAAAAAAAGAAAGTTATCATGCCTTTAAGTTGCATTCGTGAATTATTGGTTCCACAGCGGCCAAACTGGCTTGGTCTCGCACATGTTATACAAAAAAAAGAAGACATTTGAAAAGTAGGAATGCAAGTATGAAATAGTTAGTGTCATCAAATGGCTTGTTCAAATCCAACTGTTAACTTTTATGCTCATACCACAAGTCAGCGGAAAGCAGTTGTTTACAGGTGTTTTTGCGTCGGATAATGATCATTTCCAGTCGGACAGTAACTGGTGTTTGACAGACGAAAGATAACCACAAACAGCAGAACGCAGAAATATATTGGAAGACATATTTACGGCCCGGAAACACACTTTTTGACCCAGCACTTATTGAGATGATTACAATCTTTTAGGCCCTTTAAAAAAGAACAAAACAATGGATCCTCCATAATGAAGTCCTCAGACAGTACACATGTTTTGCTTCAACTCACCAGCACTGTCATTTCGCTTCTCTGTGTTAAAAAAAAAAAAGCCCAGCTGTGGTTTTCCTCATTCATGACAATGTTGAATGACTATTAACAACTGACCTTGATATACATACTTTTCTTTAGAGACTAGGAAAGGAGAGGGTGGAGGATCAATTATTGAATAAAAAAAGAGAGAGAGAGGTTGTGCTAATGCATCACCACCTTCCTCTGTGCTGCAGTTTGCCTGCCAACGGTCAAGAAACAATCCTTCGCCGGGAACACCAGCCAGGATCGTTGGTTCAAAATCACATGTGACAACCGGTGCGTGATCCTGTCATCCGCGTGGCACCCGCCCCGGCGCTGTGTAATCGCAGGCGATTGTCATAATTTGGTTCCAAGTCACGGTGAGGCCTCTGACCTGAGCTGCACTGCTGTCAACCTAGAGAATTTCTCATGCTAAGTGCTTATTCTGTCTGGGTGGGTGGTTTGAGGAGGAAGGGGGGGTAGAGCATCGGGGCATTAGTGTGGAGCTAAAGCAACTGAAATGGTGCCATGTGATGGTGAACAAAAAAGATTTCTAGCGATCTTGATCCTAACAGTGAGGAGTTGAAGCTTTTGGAGGAGTGGAATAAAGAGAAATTTTCTTTTGCATGTTGTTTTTGTCACGAGGGGTTATTTTTGGTCAGCTCATTCCAATGGCAGCTAAAGGAGATGGGACTGATAAAGAGGAGGAAATCCATGATGGAAAGATACAATCACAGGACTTACACCTGCAGCTTGGCGACTGGACTGTTTAGTTAGGAGTTGTTATAGAAACTGTCATGTTCAGATATATATTGAGGAGATGTCTGGAGCTGACAGGGTCATCTGGCTGACACTCAGTCTTAAGAAGAACGGTGCATTTACTGTGAAGACATGCACAGAGCTGTATGGCTTAAAGTGAGCTTATTATACTGCCAACTCCATCTAACTCACGTAGTAAGACATTTCCAAACATGGCTTTGCTTTCACTGTTTATATCTGCATACGACGCCGAGCTGTTCAGAGCAGTATGCAGATATGCATGTGTAAAACACTTCAATGTACAATCATGCAGAGGTAGTAATTCAAAGCATTGTGCAACCTTAGCCAAAGCTTTTTGTAGCAATTCCACTCGAGGTATGTCAACAAGCATGAACGTCATGATGAGTGCATTTCATGAGGACGATGTTCGCTCTCTGGCTCTTCTGTCTTCCCCCTTCCAGCTGCACACCAATATGTTACAATTGACAATTTCTATATCTAGTCTGGTCTTTTCAACATTGGTACTCGTGCTTTCAGTGTTTTTTTTTTGCTGTCATCACATTCAGTGTAAACTAGATTTACTCGCACTATTGTACTTTGGGGTCGTATTACAGAACTTGATTAGGGTCAAAGTTCCTATTCTTACTTAAATTTGTAAAAGACATATCTCTTGTCAGTTTACTTATTTTCTTTTTGACAGCATCAATACTCCATTGGATGGATTTCTCTACAGATGTTACTAACACCTCTAGCTCATCTGTCTCTAAGTTTAGAGCCTGTCATTGTTATTGCTCCATTTTTTTGTATGTTTCGGTCTCCAACATTTCAATAAGAAGAAACAGTGGTTGCAAAGTTTTCTAGCTCGATGAGATGAGAAAACATTGGATTGAGTATTCAGACTTTCCTAACTTGAGATAAAATAGGATGAAGTGAGATAAGATTCCTAAAGTTAGTTAGGATTTACTCCTGTAATACCACATTGGGGAAAGCCCTTTTTAAGACTCCTATTTCCTATTTTAACTAAAGACTTAATCCAGGAAGTTTCTGTAATCCGTCCTCTAGAGATCGTCATGGATCTTGGTGAGGCTGACTGGGCTACAGTATGCATAAAACAATGCCTTTTAACAGTCATGTACACAGTCATTTCAGCTTACATTAACTGTGTCAGACAGGCTTGGGTTCATTTAAATATCTTTTTCTATACAACAATCTTTATATTGTCAAACTTTGGTTCCTTATTAAACTAAAATTTCTGTACCTTTTGGTCAGGTGTTCACCTGAAAGCAGATTTCCGGATGAGTCTGGCTTGTGTTTGGCTCCCTCATAACAAGAAGCACAAGTCACTGTCCACACATCCTCTTGTTTCATGTGCGTCTGCTGTCACACACGACTGGATGGACTGTTTGTCCTCAAAATAGATCAATGCCTCTTCTTGTTTAATGAACTCAGTCTTTGTGCTTTTTTTCGTCCTGTGCTTAACATATTCAGTCCAGATGTGGATATTGTATTGTTTAACTTGTGCTGGTAGGTTCTGAGTTCTTCTAGAGCATGCAAATTATTATATATACAGTGCGCAGAAAAAGCTACACTTGAAATTGTGCAGAAAAGACATATGTAATAGCACCGTGTGCGCAATGAATTCAAAATGTTTCCGTCTTAAACAAAGCAACATGCATCCTCTTCGTCTTCCTAAGCATAACAGCCAACATACCACGCAGATAATCTGTTCATGATGTCTGTAGTCTGTAAACTCTGCGCAGCCTTTAAGCTTGGCCTTATATGAAACAACATCCATCCCCTCGGTCTTCAGAGCGTGTGTGTATGTGAGCCACTATGTTAGGAGATTAGGTCAGCTAGTGCCTCTCCTAAATAGCCAAAGTCATCAGATTACACAGTGCGCTCTACGAGGTGCAAATAGCAGTCATAAAATGCTGAAACACTACTTGGGAGGGCGCAAACAGCTGGACTCTCTGGAGTCAGACGCATCCAGACAAGCAGCGACAGGAAAGGTGGGGGAGGGGGGGACGGTAGGAAAACGGAACTGAGGGGGGGAAACATTCAATGCATTACAAGGTGCACCTGACTGTGTGCAGTATATGGTTCCCCCCTCCGTCCTGTCTACGTCTCTTTAAGCTGCTCTCTCTAAAGGAGACCACGAGAAGCCAAAAACACACTGCTATAACTACTTAGAAGTCTGATTTATTACTCAAGTTTTTTGGTCCAAGTCTGTCTTTTATTTCAGTCCAAGCATATGAGAAAGACAGTATGTCTGGGAGCTTTGACAGATTAATACAGTAACTAAGAATAATAATCAGATTTAATTATTAAATATCCTTTGTTTTATGTGTTGCAAGCAAAAAAAAAAACACAAGAAATTAAGTTACAGAAAAAAAAGTGGAGAAGCTGCCATCGCTAATTTAATCTTCAACAACGTTACAACTATAAGCTTAAAATTTCCAAGCATTTTTTTTTCACACACCAAAGCGCGGCAATAATTCTTCTGCCGTGTTTGTTTCATGCAAACTGGTTCCACGATTGCTCCGTTTCTCGCAGCTGAAGGCAGGGATTCAGCTGTTGGCTCAGCGTCGACAGGGCTTATTGGAAAACTGGGAACGATACTCTAACAATCGCACTTCGACGTTAGACACCATTTCTTAATCAATTAGTTATTTCACTTCAAGCTGCACCTTAGTCATCTGCTGGCTCGCCATCCTGAACACATTACACCAACTGGAGGTCTATCAATTTGGAAACAGCAGAAAGTTCAAATCTGACTTCCAGTCTCGCTTATGCACATGACTCACGACCTAATCCACTTTGTACGACTGAGAAAACCATGAGTGATGTTAGCAAATGATAAAACCAGTAACAATCCTTTTAGATCATTTGACTGATCTTACCGTGTGTTTTGAAAATCGATCATAGCAACCCGCCAAGACCACACTGCTTGCTTTTCAAAGCTTCATCGCATCCATCATTTATTCTTGGAAATCCCAGAGGTGGGATGAGTGTGCAGCGTTCTATTATTACTACTACTACTACAAGGCCTGAGGCAAAGAAACACACCCGTGGTTTTACAAGAGGAAAACACATGACCTCCAAGTGATTTGTAGTGGGAGGACATTTAACATTTCCCTTTGGTACAAAAGAAAGGTGTGCATTAGAAGTCTGAGTAAAATTAGATTAGATATACTCAAGTACGTGAAGTTCAGAGTCAGAGATAATGAAATACATTCAGAGGATTAAATGGACAGAGACAGAGTGTCCCCTGTTAATGTTTACTAGTTTACACAGTGATTCATGGTTGTGGAATATTTATAGAGGCAATTTTATAAGACATTAAATGTAATCCCCCCCCAAAAAATAAAATAGTCTGATAGTGACTGGCATTGTAAAGCTTTTGGAGAAGGCATCTGAGCTTTGTAGGAACCAGTTGTTAGTGCATTCTGTGCCACTATACACCACGTGTATGTGACAAGAAAAAGGTTCTGTGAAATATGTCACTGATTTAAGCAGGTAACTGTTTCCAGTCTGTGAACCACTCTCCTCCTCGAAGGTAAAAGTATGATGTTTGCCATGTTCGCCTCCTGAATTTTGCTTGTTAGCAAGAATGCAACGTTTAGTCGGACCAAACATAGAAAATATGTTACGACAAATAAGACAAATTGAAATTTTCACCTGGTGATTGCAACAAAGCCGGTAGACTTTATCTTCTGGGGACAATGAATATCTTTAGGCAATGGCATGCTCCATTCAGTCTGGACCAAAGTGGTGGACCAACAGACCGACATGGTAAACTCTTTGTGCAAGCACGGCTGAAAATCACACAAGATGTCATATATAGGGAAAAAATGATGATTCATGGAGTCAGAGTGCAGAGCCTGCATGGCACCCTACTCACCCCTCAACTCTCTCACCCCCATAAAGTCCGACTAAAGAGGATTATGCTACAGCATAAAGTCGACACAGGGAAGGACCTGCTTTATGATCTCCTAGTCCGCATGTGTGTCACTAGAAGAAGTGAGAAAAAAAAGCAGAGTCTCAAACGCTTTGGCAGGTGAACAGTGGAATCAGTGGGATTGGCCTGCTTCTTCTATTCCACCAGTTCCTTGCTTGTAAGAACGAGATTTTTTTTATGGCTGAACTCCCTACTGTCATCAAAGCAGGGCTAAGCATTATATGGGCTGCCAGAGGAGCGGAGTTGAAAAGGCAACTTATACATGAGCTTTACAACGTCACACTTCTTACAAGGTGGTTTCAGCATTTCAGAATGCCAGGGAGGGAACAATGATCCTTACACCTTTCCTTTCTACATCTCTCTCTCTCTCTACACCGCTCTCCCTTGAAAATGTTCCATCTTTACACCAAAAAATGCCAATGAAAAATGTGAACTATTGAAGTCATACAAGCCATTGCAATAAAGCTAAAACAGAAGAGAAACATCAGAAGACAAACAGAAAGTAATCCATACTGCAGGCAGAAATATACCAAAAAAGTTACCAAAAAGAAAACTTCATGAAACACTAAAACCAAGATTTTCCTGGTGAGTCATTCAATCATCATTACACTGACTCAATCATCATTAAACGTCTTCTTCCTCTCATATACTGCCATGGTAGTAAGTTTTTGGATTTTTTTTTTTTAATTTCAAAAAAATAGGTCAAAAACTGTTATAATAATAAACATAATTGCCTTCAAATAAAATAGAAAAAAATTCAACAGAGCAAAAAAAAAAGGATGATAGAATGACATAAGTGGTATCATGCTGAAATTGAGGCCAGGTGCTCTGACTGATACGGCTATTGATCGTTGTTCCTCTGGTCAATATTTACCTGCCAAAAAAATAGGTACCTGACCAAAGTGCAAGGTCTCCTGTGAGCTCTCAGGTGGCAGAATGAACTTTGTTACCAATTTTTCAGTCACAGCCATGTAATCTGAAACATCTGGGGCACACCAAACATGTGTATAAATGTCACACATGCAAATACACAACACAGCTCCTATTCAGTATTTAGGTCACATATGAAAATGTGTATATTGGTAAAAATATGCATCTCAGTGCTTGACATTTTTTGAAAAATCATATCTATCTTTAGCTTTCCCCAAGAGTCTAAATACCTTTGTCCGCTGACAAAGCTTTGCCCTAATTCCCTAATTCACATCAGAAAAAGTCCCATTCTCATTGATGCACTGACCCAGCACATCCCAGTCTGCCTCAGTCGTGAGAACCACGTTTACAATCTCTGCAACCCCGGACCTTTTGGCTGAATCTTTTATTGGGATCTGGTCTGAAATGCAGACACGCACACACACACATGCACTCTCTCTCTCTGTCTCACACACACACACACAGCAGTAGAGGAAGCATCCCTGGAGATGTGCCATTCTGTGTCTGTAGTTTAAAAGGGCAATTCTCAGACACAGCAGTGGTCCTCCACAATGAAAATATAAACAGAAAAAAAAGCAAAAGACTGGCCTAAAATTTATGATGATTAAAACCACTCTAAAGTCATGCTGAAGAGAAATGTGGTCATTTTGGGTTTGGAGGAATTCGTTTGGTTAAAACTGTGAAAAGACAGCAAATTCGAATGACTAAATTTCGTTTTATTTTCTGCTGCGGTCCTTCAGATGCAAAGATTATACGACCCCAAGCTCCAATGCTCTCGAGTTATGAACTGCACATTTAAGTGTAAATAAGTATCATTAGAGGAGTTTTCTCTGTCTGCAGCCCAGTTTCAGCGCTCACTGTCTCCAGTGACTGTTGAGGTCTAAATGAATGTGTGTATGTGAGTTCAAGACCGAGAGGATTAGTGTGTATTCATAAAGGCCTTTGTTCTGTCGTCCAGACTGCTAAGAGGGCTAGTATAACACTTAGGGTCTTACTGGGGTGGGGCTGCTTCACTTAGGCTTACTTAATGTCATTCTTACAGTAGTGTTTTCTTTAGATTCATGCAGAAGAGGAGGACCACCAAGGCAAGACTTGAACTCCAGCCAACGTTCTCCACGAAACACAAACAAGTCCAGGGGCACTAATTGTAATATGTGGCCTACATTTTTTGATAATGACCTTTATCAGGGATATGTAGGATGGATAACATGAAAAGAGGTAGAAATAAAACTAAATCCACTCCACAAACAAATTCAGAGCTTCTCACACTTCAGCCCAACCTAACACAAAAACATGAACTTCTGTTATTCACTGGTCATTTCAACACCGATAAATCTGCTGAGTTTTGGATTTAGATATCAGCTTAGTACTTGGCAAGTTTTTATTATAGTGTATATCACGTTAATATGAACATTACTTATAAGTTAACTTGCTACCCAGTTGCACCCCGCCCTTCAAGACAATTCAGTTCAATTAACTTTTCTATATACTGTATGTTGCAATCTGTACAGAGTCAGTTCTCTGCTTGTGGTGCCAGCTGTGTATGCAAATACTGCTCATGAGATGAGAACATAATAAAATCCATGCAAAAGATGTCAGTCAGGGTTAAGAAACATGAAATGAACATTTATGTTCATGAGCTGTGCTTCATGTGCTGGTCAAGCAGTATACTAAATAAGAAGATGAAATGCCACCAAAACACTGTGTAGGCATAGATGTGCTTTGGGTTTTTTCCTGGCTAATTGACCAAACATTCTGTGGTGTTCGCAGACTTGACTTTTCCATTCATTACTTATTCATTAGCTGATTTAGGCAGAAGTTCAATATGCACAGAACGAGCAAGAAGCACCGATGCACGACACGCTGGAGGAAGAAACCTCTGTGCGTGACTCTGCCATCTTAGCTGGTGGGTTTTAAGTCAACTTAAGTCAATTGCAAGTCAGTGCTGTGACCCGAGCAGACGGACAATGCGCTGACTCAAGTGCTGTGTGAAAGGAAGCTTCACAGTAGCAGACTGAAAGGCCTGTTTTACACAGTCGTCAAACTGTGCATGTGTCAAAGAAAAGGACAGTGTTTTACAAGGAAAGAATGTGGTTTTATCTAGATTTATGGGCTGGATATAATCAGATTTTTCTCTCCTTTGATACTTTGTTCCCATCTCACTCTCCGTGTCTGGTTGGCAGCTGGTGTCTGATAACACAAAATTATAGCACATGCTGAGTATTTATGTACTTTAATCGTTCACTTCTACTGTGTTACATCTTGACATTAATTCACTGTTGAAATCCAAAATGGGTCACGGACCTCTCTCTGTCTTTCTCTCTCTCTCTCTCTCTCTCTCTCTCTCTTGTGTTCATATAATCAGGGTTGCCAAAATTCTTAAATTTGCCTCCCAGACTCACTATTTCTTCCATGTCAGCAAGTGCCATTACAGTCCTCACTTGGTAGATCAATCCAAATGCTGGCAAAATTAAAATAAAATAAAAATGTCAACAATACTTTCAAATGATCTGATTTTCACTGATGCAAACTCACACCAACTAACATCCAACTCGTCTAATCTAGCCTTATTCAAAACTCTCCCGCAACCCGACTCCGTGCATGTTCAGACTCACCATCCCCATGCATGTGGACAGTGCCACAGAGGAGTTGACCCCCGACCTCAGCGACCCCTGGTAAAAGCAGAGGTCGTCCCGGTGGTAGGCCCTCAGGCTCTTGGTGCCATTCTTTCCCAGGACCTGGATGGTGAAGCCAGGTGCGATCAGGCTCTCCGAGGCCTCCCTCAGCTCCATGTGGAAGTCTCGCCCCAAGCCACTGAGCCGGAAGTGGACCGTCTCGCTCCTGCTGTCGGTGTTTGATGAGCCTGCGTCCGGGGTCAGGGATCTCCGTCGCCTTCTGTGGTGGTGGGCCACTTCGTGAGAGATGTAAACGCCTTCGTGGTCGACCTCGTAGGGAGATACAATCTCATATTCTGGATGAGGGATGAAGGAGGACATGGAGGGAAGAAGAGAGCAAAAAATAGAAAATTTGATTATTGGTTGATTATTGGGTTTAATGTAATGAGAACAGCAGCCAGTTTAAAAGCAAAACCTCCTCATTTCATATGGATAAATTAAATGAACAGAGGTATCATGGGATCCAACGGTGGGAGGGATTGCAGAGAGGAAGCTATAGTGTCAGGGACTATATTTTGTGGATGCAGCTTGTCAAAAATAAAACACATTCGCCTTGTGGTCACTGTGATCAGTCCTTGCTAATTTGATCTGTCAACACTATTGACCGTGATACATTGGATGCTGTGTCAGCTGCTTCCTTGGCTGCATCACGGACTGAATAAAAACTACAACCTTTTCCCTTCTTTTGTAAGTTTTTGCTTGACCTGCCTCGTATACTTTTGCTGGCTGGGTCAAGAAAGAGTTACAAGGAAAGGAAGGGCTTTAGACAATTCCAACACGGGCTCTTCAGTGGAGAGTGAATCATGTTTGACCTGGTGTTTTACTACAGTTTTTACTACAGCTCAGGTTGGATAACAGCAGGCCATAAAGGGAGATGGTGGCAGGTCACCCGCCTGGCCTCTTAGATCAGTTAAATGTCTGATGGCGCTGTGGTCACACAAACTAACGGGCTTTCCTTCAAAGGTCGAATCAGAAGAGGAGCTGAGTCCTTGAGCTGCACAGAAATTGGTTTTCCAGAAGAAAAAAAAAAACATGACAGTATGTGCACAGCAAATGTACATTCAAAACTTAAACTATAACAAAACATGTTAAGTCTGTAGATTGTTATCTGTCTAACTGATGCTGGGAGAAACCTTTGTTACTGTGATGGGATCTTAATGGTTATAGAGGGAGCCTGGTACCATAAGACATCATCACACACTTGATACACTTTGAGTCTATGAGTAACCACCAAGCAAACAAATAAAACTGTGTCACTGTTGATTTTCTGATAGTGTTGTGATGGCCGTTGCAAACGTGTTCAGTCCCGCCATGGGAAAAAGATACGTGGTCAGTTTATCAGCTTAAAGTGCACAGAAATAACAGCAACCTTGGACTTACAGTCAACAAGAGTCAGTCTCTGTTACTGTACAGTATGACCTGCTTTGGCAAGCCCGAATAATGAGTAAATATAGCGCAGAGACAGACGTGTTTTGGCAGTGGGGGAAACATGCGACAGACAGTGTGTCATCACTGGCAGTATGAATGCTTGAGGTTTGAACTTAGCTATTTGGTGCATCTTGAGGCTGACGAGATGCCCACACCCACAACATGACATACACATATGAGTGGATGCATTTATTTAAAGCACCTTGCATTGCCACGCCTGCATGTGTCCCAGCTGGGGTGGTCGCAGCAGGAAGTAAACCTCGAACGCCTCAAGTGTTACAGGACTGCAGAGAGCAAACACATACTTCAAGTCTCCAGCCTTTTCTGTGCAGACACTTTAGGCAGAACCAGAAAATGGTCTTCCTCTATCCCTGCCGTTTCGTCCACCTACCCCCAACACACACAGTTCCACCCAGTCAACTATGTTTGTTCCGCCCTAACTCAAAAACCAGCTGCAGTGACCCATGTCTGACAGTATACAAACAAAGGGTCTGCGGGAACAGAGTGCACACAGACACACAAACACACATATCTTGTCTGATGGACTGAGACGAGATCCTGCGATGGGTAGTTTGTTGGTTTAGTGGCTCCTGAGTGCCATTAGTACTGATAGAGGGGTCTAACCAGTGGGCGCCTTGGCTTAAACTTAACAAAGGGCTGAACATGTGAACCCTCTCCTCAGCCCCTCTAATATAGCTGTATGAATGCTGAACACACCAGTCGGCGGTGAGATTATGTGAAACAGACACAAGGGCTTCCCCCTCACTTCTGCTTCAGATCATCCCCACATGTGACCAGAGAAAGGAGTTTTGATGTTTGTTTATTTGTTTACGTGTCTGTTTTTCGTGGTAACTAAAAAAAAAAAAATAAAAAAAATCAAAGCATCTGAAAGGGAATGCACAGCCAAAGCAGCTGCTGACTCAGCACACCACACGGGGGCCAGAGCCACAAAACAAAGAGAAGACCACAGTCTCGCACTTAGAGTTTGCTCTAATTAATCTTCTGACAAAGCTGCAGCATCTTCATTAGAGGCTTTGATGACTCCACAGTTAATACAAAAATAAGGGTAGAGATAAGAGGGAGCAGATTTCACTGTTCTGTTCAACAATATTAATGTCTCATATTGACACTTTTCAACAAACTGCTTATTGTTCAAGGGCTCCACAAATCAGCAACTCCTCTAAAGAAACTTGTGAAATTATCTTTTGCAAAAGTAAACAGTTACTTATATTTGAGGTCTCTTGCTGCAGCACACACTGATGGTGGTGTCAGTGTGCAGGTCGCCCCCTAGCGGTGAAGAGAGGCAACACACGACGCAGGTGAGCGCTGTTTGATGCTGCTGGCGGTTTGAGGGACACAGCGCTTGACTTCTCTTTTAATCTCACTGTATTGAATTGCATTTAGCAAAACATGCTCTAGGAGATCATTAATCATTATCTCACAGTAACAGAAGTCATCACAGTTGCAGAAACACTGATGCAAGACCTCGTTGTGCAAAACGGAAACATACCTGTGTGTTGAGGTAAATTGAGAGACGTGAGCAGGACTGATGCTTCTTGATGCGAATCAGCTCCATCACTCAAAAACATGCTCTGCAAGGAAGGAGATGAAAACATAATATGGTTTGTGCGTCCTGCGAAATGTCATGGAAAAATAACTCGGGCGCTCATCGGAAGTGTTGACAACTTCATGAGCGGTGCATGCGTGTGTCTACATGCATCAAACCACCGACTTACTCTGCTCAGTGTGAGGAAGCAACAGAGATGGAAGAGCAGCACCGTCCAGTTCCTGCAGCCTGCACAGATCCGACGCACAGCCATCTCTGTGGGTCACCTTCACGCCAAAGCTGCACACATACACACACACACATACACACACACACACACACACACGTCCGCTTGCCAATCGTCCCAAGAGCTCCAGTAAACAAGTCCAGTAGCAGCAGGAGGCGTTGAGGTGAATGAAGCATCAAGCGCTTTCACATGCAGGCTTCTTCACTTGTGGCCACTTGGGTTTCCATTCATCTCCAAGCGCAGGATCCAGACTCCAGTCCTCTCTCCCGGCAACTCATTTTCCTTTTTTTCCACTCAGACAATCCGACCAGTATCCAACCTCTCTCTCTCTCTCTCTCTCTCTCTCCCTCCCTCCCTCCCTCTCTCTACCCCCTCTCTCTCTTTCACACACACACCTACACTCACTCTCTCACTCAGTCTCTCTCTCTCCCACACACATACACACACACACACACACACACACACACACACACACACACACTCACTCACTCACTCACTCACTCACTCACTCACTCACTCTCTCATTCAGCCTCTCTCTCTCCCACACACATACACACACACACTCACTCACGCACACACTCTCTCTCCCTCCCTCCCTCTCTCTACCCCCTCTCTCTCTTTCACACACACACCTACACTCACTCTCTCACTCAGTCTCTCTCTCTCCCACACACATACACACACACACTCACTCTCATTCAGCCTCTCTCTCTCTCTTTCTTACACACTCACTCTCTCACTCAGGCTCTCTCTCTCCCTCCCTCTCTCTACCCCCTCTCTCTCTTTCACACACACACCTACACTCACTCTCTCACTCAGTCTCTCTCTCTCACACACACACACTCACTCTCTCATTCAGCCTCTCTCTCTCTCTTTCTTACACACACTCACTCTCTCACTCACACACACACATATACACTCACACACACACACTCACTGTTCACTCTACCTCTCTCTCTCTCTTTCACTCACTCTACCTCTCTCTCTCCCTCTCTCTCCTCAGTGACCCCCTGCGGACCATTTTGACTCCCAGTGAAATCATGTGATTGTCTTAAATAGGCTGCATCTCCTCTGCTCTTGGCAACAGCAGACTTCTATGAGAGTCTCACTGTGTTTCCCCCCGGGAGCCTGCTGAGGGAGCACTGAACACAAGGCTGCTCAAGACTGTGTGTGTGTGTTTTGAGGAGGGATGTGTGGGGGGTGGTGGTAAGTACAGCCTGTAGCCAATCCCATCTGACACCTGTGCTGAGAGATGGGGCTTGTATGCATCTCTCAGGTTGCAGGAGGATGCATGTGAGAGGAACGGGGTGAGTGTGTGTTGAAGAGGAAAACAGGTTGAATGTTCTGGATGTAGAAACAACATTTCCTCCTTAAATCCACTGGGAGAAGACAATTGTTTGTTATGTTTGTTGCACATAAGATCATCATGATACATTTCAACACATAAAATAGAGGAAGAAAAATGCCGATTTGAATTCAGTAGACTGGATTTTGTAACCCAAGCATGATCTGGAGATCACACCCTGAAGCAGGTAATCAGTAATTTGTGATGGATTAGGGTCTGAAATTTAACCTTTGACCACGTTTAATCCGCTCGTCATTCTCCCATCTCTCCCGTATTCCGCAGCTGCACTGATAGGCAGCGTGCCAACATTTCTAACCTCCCCACAATCATTCATGGAAGTGCTCAGGGGTGTGGGAGCCAAAGGATCGGGAGCGCTTGTTTCATATTCTGGAGCATTTCATCCTCCCCAAAAGAAAACCAGATGAGCTTTCCGCTGTGCTGCAGGAAGAATAAATGTGTGACGGTTTACGGTGGGATCTCTTTGGCACCGAGTCAGAATATCAGAGTTTAAAAGAATCAGAGGTGATTGGAAGGAAGCAGCTCTGTGAAGTCCCACCCTTTTTTAAAGCCTTAGTCTCTGTTCCAACAGTGTCAGTGTGCAATGCATTTTTTATCGGCATCTTAAATTCCTACAAAGCTGAGACATGCAGATGATGAGGTGTCTTTACCTTAAGATAAATGGAATTCACTATAAGCATTTTACCACAATGCTGCGGTTGTTGTTGTCGTGGCAACAGAAGCACTGACACCTAAAACAGCTGAATGTTGAACAAAAAGTTCATATACAGTACGTTTGGTGTTCAGGTGTCCAGCACAGTAATAGATAGCCTTAGCTTGAGACGTGGAAGAAAACCAGAGTATCATCTTTCAGTGTTTTCGAGATAGCGATGAGAGAAGACCTCTATGTTAAATTACACTGAGCAATAGATGGTAGAGAAACAGAGCCTACACCCATAAGCGGGACAGGACGTCAGCTCTCCGTGACACTCTGTCCTCAGGCTTTGTGCTCGCTGTTTGATGCGTCTTCCAAATAGTCTGTCATGTCAGATTAGCGAATGTCACACATGAAGGATTAATTTGTTTTGAAAGACTGGAAGGGAATAAATGGAGACAATACCACAGTATCAAAACCAAATGACCCAACTTTCTCCAAAGCGCAACTCCTCACAGATAAGAAGTGGGCAAAAGTAAATGTAAGAACATTGTCATCCTGAGAGTAATCTGCTCTAAGCCAATAAAACTGATACATATACAAAACTTACTTCCAGATTTCTGCCTAAGTTTGCCAATTCTGGATTTAATCAGTGATAAAATGCCATCATGAAGACAATTCCTACCATATGTTTGGAGGCTCAGGAAATCTCTACAGTGTCAGCTGCTGCTGAAGTTATATCACCCCTCCTCCTCCTACATTAATACACACACACCCACCGCTTACCCGCACACATGTGTGCACACACTGCAATAAATACTCACTCGGCACATACGCGACTGTCATCATGTGAATGAAAACATACTGTTCGCATATTTCTGTCGCAGTCAAAATGTTTTTATTTGGTTCAGCAAATGCAAATACATACAGCTGACTGGAAAGTTTCCAAAGCTTTGAATTTTAAAGCAATCTGACAGTATTGTTGTCAGACTAGGAAACAGTCTGACGGTATTGTTGTCAGACTAGGAAACAGTCTGACGGTATTGTTGTCAGACTAGGAAACAGTCTGACGGTATTGTTGTCAGACTGGGAAACAGTCTGACAGTCGTATGCTTCACTGTTGGAGGCGTGCAGGTACAGCAGAGTGAGAGATAAAGAGAAGACGTTGTATTGTTTGAAGAAGTTGAGCATAAAGGAACCCCCCTGTAGTATGAGCTGAGCTGGCTGCTGTGAGTGAATTGACCTCTGAACCTCTGAGCTCCTGTATGCCTCTCAGTCTGCCTGCCTGTCTGACTGCGTGTTTGTCTGCCCGCCTGTCTCTCTTTTAGCTGCCCTGTTTGCCTGACTGCCTGTCTGTCAGTAGGGATGCACAAAGACATAGCACATATAAACAGAGCTCATTTCTTCTTGTGTATGTCCACACACACTGATCCAGGTAGTCTAACACATACATTTGTACAAATGTCTGGCTGCTGTTGCAAGAGGAAAGGATTTTATAGACAGTTTTGGGAAATACGCTCATTTGTTTTCTGGCCCAAATGAGATTGATTGTGGTGGTTGAAGTCGGAGCTGGAGTCTCCTCTGGTTACCTTGCAGCTGGTCCCAGGCAAGAAATAGTTTGGCGTGCAACCTCCCCATGAAATGGCAAATTGTTGTTTACGCTTGAGTTTCTGTATTGACTGAACAAGATACACTGTGTTAATAAATAAGCTTTAGAGGTGGATTTTATCACCTTTGGACAGACAGGTTTGGTGTTATTTACCATAAAGACATGAGAGTGGTAGCAGTCTTCTCATCTAACTCTCAGCCAGAAATAAGTGTACTTCACAAAATGTCAGACTATTCCTTTAAGTCTCACAATGTGGGTCTTAAGGTTTCGTTCTCCCCTGGTCTCTCCAGGTAGTTTTCACTCCATGGTCTGATTTAATTAGCTGTCTAAAACTGGCATCAGGGCAGCATGTGGGTGCAGGAGGGTGTGTGCTAGTGATCAGCATATGTGCGTTTGTGTGCTTGCTCTTTTGTGTGATTTATGTGCAGGTGTGCCTCAGTGTGAGTGTGAACCTGCACATGTATGCATGCGCTTCCGTGTTTTGGTCATCGTGCGTGTGTGTGTGAGTGTGAATAGTAAGTTGACGGCAGCTGTAAAATTCCTCTGTGAGCGTCACAGATGGGAGGCTGATGGGAGCTGACAGGGAGCAAGAGTGAAGGGAGGTGGGAGAGGAGGATGAAGGTGAGCGTGGAGCAGGGGGAGACAGTGGTTGCCAGTTAGTCTGATGATTGAAGGTTTAGCCAGGCTTTGCAGGAACTCTGTGCTGCTGTCGAAGAATACTGATGCCTTCACTGTTATTGTCTTGATACACCTTGGATGTGTCAGCTCCGAGTGAAACAACGGTTTCTCCTAAATATTTGCAGATGGTGCTGAAGTCTGGCTTTTAGCCACTGCTGGACCTAGTCCCAGTTGTCCATTTATCTATCGTACTTTATAGTTTAGAAGAATAATATTTACTTTATTTTATTTAAATTACAACCAGTGTAAACTTAGAATGCACCATGTTGTTTGGAAGAACCGTCACCCAACTTAGTATAGGTTAAATAAAATGTGTAAAGATACTATTAAACAACGGCGTATTAGAAACATGATTTGGCAATAAACCTTTGGGATTATTAAAGTTATACTGATCCTATTTGTTTGAGTTGGACAAGAGAACATGGAATAATGTTTTTTAATGATTTCTTTTTCTACATGATATTAGCAGAGAAGTCACATTTCAATATGCGTGAACTAAGAGGCACACACGAACTCCACGGAGGGTTAAGGTTGAAAAAGTGAAGTGGGAAGAAGAGCAGGGATTACACAGAGGAATACACAGCATGTGCTACCATCTGCATTGTACAAGCAAAGCAGGGTGCTACATATGGTTTGTCTTTAGCAGTGTGACTGCTGCCGATCTGGATTAGGGGTAACTACATGTGAGCATTAACACAGAGCCAGATGTGTGACTCTTCAGAATCAGGATTAAAATCTGACTCACAATCAGCCTGAGAGGCCAAAGTTACCTGACAATGGCAAGGAAGATTTTTAAGGAGGACAGACAGAAATACAGACATACAGGTTAAAAAAGGAGAACATAGTTGGACAAGAGAGGCTTAAAAAAAAAGTGGATAAACAAAGAACTATTATTTACAAGTATGTGAAAAATACGGTATATATTTATACAAGCCCAATTCCAAAAAAGTTGGGATGCTGCGCAAAATAAAATGTAATAGATTACTTTATATAAATGAAGTAGATGGATATGTACAGTTGTATGTGTCTGTATCATGTCTATATAGCAAATACAGCATGCTTCTATATATATCTGAAAGTGATGATGATATGTACGCATCAAAAAAGTGTAGCGTTCAGGTACAGTGCATGTTAAAATTATGAGGTTATTGTACAGGGATTGTTTATAGCACTATATGGTTGATTTATCTGCCAAATGAAACTGAAGAATCTAATAGTTTAGAACAGTATTGATGAATGGAAGTAAGCTGATCATATGTCTAGTCTGGCGTACAGTGCTCTGTAGCGCCCACCAGAGGGGACAAGATGAAATTGGTGTCCAGGGTGTGACATGTTTGCAACAATGTTTCCTGATTCTGCAAAGGTTTTTAGAGCTGCATTTGTGAGTGTAAATGGTGATAACAGGTTTACTTCAGAAAAATTACTGAAAAAAGTTCATGTGCATTATCACATCTTCCGCCTCTTGTAAGTACTATAAGTCCTTTGAAACAACATTACTGTAGATGTGTAACCCTGAACCACTTATAAGTTAGGTCAGTTCTATTTTTGGGTAACAGCAGCAATCAGCCTTGGTAGTTATTTGGCACAAAACAGCAGATTGTTGGTTCTGTAGGTTCACTGTGGAAAATTGCACTTGGAATCCGTTACTGTACCGCTTCACCCCTCCCTTCAAATAGCTTCCACTGGACTTCATAATGTATTGGACATGGCTGAGCGACCCAAGCATTAGTCTTCATAATAACCACTGATTAGTGAAGTTATTGTGCTAATGTCAGCGCTCTGCATCAGTTGGCACGAGAAAGTGTTGCAGCGTGGGAGGTCTTGTTCTGCCCCCCCCCCTCGTTTGATCATGTGAGCAGTGATAGTTCACATTGGGACGAGATGAAGCTGACATATTCCTGATTAATCTGATTTATAGTGGTAATCAACATGTTGATCTGTTGCCGTCCAAGTAGTGGTTTCAGCTATTAATCCAATCGTTTGCACATTATTTTCGGCAACAAGTGTCCTATCAAAACACCGGCTAGGCTTAGAGTGCATGAAGCTTTCTAATTACAACACTAGCAGAGTTAATGGTTTAGGTCACTGATTACTCCTTGCGAGTAATTAAGATAATTATGTTGCATTTTATTTTATTATGAAGACTGAAACCAATGACAGCAACTTGCACGTGCACATTCTTTGTTTCTTTTTAAAAGGTGCCCCTTATATGAAAGTTGCCAATATTAGCTACTGGAAACACAACACCTCTTTCTGGGTTTGAGAGATGAAAATGAAAGGCTGAAGAATTGCGCTAATTATTGGTAGTCAGCTGTATGTGATCACTGGGGCAGAAAGAGCATCTCTGGAGGGGTGAAACCTAAAAACAAAGTAGCCAGTCTTATGACACTCTGCAGGGGTGAGAGCCTGCTAAAGTTCACCACCTCTGTATTGTGTAAGCAGCTCTGTTATAATAACTGCCTTCATCTTGGCTGGGACTGTAAATCCTTTATTGGAGATGCCAGATGAAAACTAGCCCTGAACATAAAATGACCTAGTACTACATGTAGCATCTTTTCGTGAATATATAAATATGTAAACACACACAATTGGCTCAGTCATTTGCATTGGAAGCCTGATGTCTGGCCAAGAGTGTCTGACCCACACAACCCACCGGTGTTCGTGGTGTGGTGTGGAGCTGGAGCTGCTGGCAGGAAGATGAGGAAAAGAACAACAGTTCAGCTGTAGGCTATGTGTGAATGTTCATACTGCACAATTCTTACAGAGCCAAATAGTCAGTGTACCAGTTTCTGTATTGGAGATAATGTAATGTGTTGCAAGAGGATTATGTTTCAATGGCAGTCAAGGGTACACATATAAAATGGGATATTTAACAAGACCTCTCCTTTTTGTGTGATAAGTGAAAGGAGAATATCCATAAAGTATTAAATTAGTATACTTGATGGACATATGCTGCTTCACAGTCTCCCGGAGAACTGATGCTCAGATACTTGCAGCTGTGATACAGAGGACGTGGAGAGTGTGTGGGCTTATACAGTAGCTACCACTGTGACTTCCTCTGAACCACTGGAATTTCCAGGTACCAACGTGGGTCAGCCAAAGTATGAAAAGGGCTAAAGGACTAAGTTGTAACAGTGTAAAATCAAATAGCTTGGTCAGTGTAGTGTAGTGAATTTAACGTCTATTAGCAAGCGTTTGATAGAAAACACACAGTTGTTCACGAGGGGTCCTGAAAGTGGTCAGTAAATCACATTTCATATTTAAATCATATTTACACTTGTTCCTCACCTTATCTCAGTTATTTCAACAAATGAGTCTCTATTCAAAGCTGCACCGAGTGAACTTACTGATATGGATTAAACTTTCCGTCGTTGGCACATAATGCTGACAAACTTGAATTCAGCACCAGCCAACAAACCAACAAGTCACCTCACCCCCCCCAGGATAATCAGAGTATGGAAATCTCACAGACCACCCACGAATGCACACACACACTCATTCACGAGCACTGCGTGGTGCAGAGGCACATTGCCCTACTAAATGTGAAGTTGTATTTTTCCACAAACTCCTCAGCAATTACCAAAAGCTCAAGGCTAAAATATCACAGTGATGGAGGAGAATATGGCAGTTTCATAATTTTTTACACATGCACACTCAAGGTGTACGTGCGCACAGGCTTTGCTGGGTGGCACAATGGCCTCACTGACAATGAAATTATCCTCCATTTGGATGCTAAGCCTGTATTTTTGAACTCCCATCCACAGCAAATTGTCATCCATGATTGAAGGATAGGCCTTGTGTGGTTGCAGGAGCCTCCATCTTCCCCCATGTAGGGCCTGCTTTGTTCTTTTTTTAATGCTTAGTTTCTTCAAAGTGCAGACAAGCTGAACAGCATTATACTAATGGGCATAAGGTTTGCTTACAGCAATGAATTAGTGTCCATGAATGAACCTGTAAGAGATCCAGCAGGTGATGTGCAAGGCCATGACGCAGGATCATGAGGGTTTTAGAGAAGTCAAAATAAATAAAACATGAACAGAGGTGATACAATTCCCTGCTACCGAGCAGCTGACAGTGCTCTCTAAAATGTTTGGGCAACAATGTGAAACCCTATTTTTCAGGACAAGTATTTAGCATAATTGATATCATAGCTTAAGTGTCCTCAGGGTACACACTGTCATCTCTTGAAGTACAAATATTTAGAATTTCAGATAAGTAATGAGTATTTACCAAGATGATTGAGTGTAATTTTAGATGTGAATACAGGCTGGGTGTTTGTCACTAAAATACAAACTCAAGCAAATTTCCTCCATTGACAGAGCTTGTTTATGTATTTGCTATTGCTGCGGTGAAACACGCTTTATTTGAATTCAGAAGCTCAAACGAATTTCATGAATCTGCAGAGACTTTTTAGACAAATCAATTATATACACAAGTGGCTTGTGGCCTCACATAGGTTTTGCAAACTTATGGCTGGAAGGTCAGTAGTTTGATCCTCAACCTGGCAGCATAAATCTAGGCAGGAAAAGTGAAAGAGCAGCACTGAGGTGCCCTTGACCAGGCACTTAATCTTCACCTGCTGCATCGAGCAGCTTCCAGCTGCGAATGTGTGTAAGAGAGAGCATACCCTGGTTATAAAATGTGTGTGTGTGTGTGTTGCATTCAAACACCATGCAGGAAAGGAGACACTAAGTTGGACTCAGCTTCACCCTAGTGCGACACACACACACACACACATACACATACACACACGCACACACACACTTAGAAAAACAACAACACTCTCAACGAAACGGACAATCATCACAGGTCACCACCTCCGTCAGCATGTGTCCCCATCACTGACCGAATAGGTGACCATCTGTAGCAGGAACAAAGGTTTATTTTGGTTGAGAGGTTCAAAGGTCCTGAGATGCAAGTTGACAGATGCTGTCATGGCTGTGTCAGTGAACCTGAAAATATTTGTTTGGAAGCATCAAACACTGAGAAGCACGTGGGAGAAAACTATGGCGGTAGAATGAGGGCAACTGAAAACACTTCAGCTTGGTTAATAAATTAATGAGTGGTGTGTAATTTTTTTCTACATTAGCAAGACTGAATGTATTTACATTCACAAATTTCACAGTAATTTTTTTTCCGTTCTGAAATCATCAGGCTAACCCCCAAACCTCACAAACACTGAAAGATATTGAATTTACTTAGGTATTTTGAAACATTCTAAAATCTTGTAAAGCCTCTCTTTTGGAATTTTTCAAGAATGGTTAATTTGTCAGTATAACAATGGGCAATAAAACTGTCACCCATAAACTGTCTTTAAATATATTTCTGCTGTCACTTGTATGACTTTAAAATAATAGCTTTCTTTGGAATGTGGTGTGCCCTCTGACCCCATAGTACAGGGAGTTTACATATCCATGTCTGTACAAGTAAAAACTACATTCCTACCTTCGATCTGGGTCAGAGATAAAAGATGCCAGAGATCTGACGCTGACAGGCGAGACAGATCTGACATTCAGTCAACCTTTTTTTTTTGTTTTTGAGGTCTGAGAAACAAAAAAAGAAATACAATAAAACATAATCACATATTATGACACACAGATGTCAAGTAATTTATTGCACCAACTTTTGATTTGTGCTTCCTTGAACTCATCCTTTCTAAATAATGGAGCCTTTTATTGATTTCCAACCATTGTTGCGCATCTCTCTGTTGGACTACATTCACCTTAACTGCAGTTTCTGTTGGGATCATTTCAACACATTGATTGTGCTTGTTGTTAATCTTAGAGCACAGTCGCACAGGATATGAGATGCAGGCATGAAACGTGAGGTGCACTGCTCTGCCTTGATTTTAGGGAAATCTGCATGAGCAGAAATTCTGGAGGCTTCTTCCTGCAGCCACAAAGTCCACTGCTGTCAATCACTTATCGAGTATAGACTGACATGATCTAATGGAGATCTGAAGTAAGATGGTCACCACTTTAACGCAGCAGTATCAGACACTCATGAGGAAGAAAGTTCTGACAGATGTCCAGAGTAAAAAAAAGTAATCATCAATCATTCTTAGTGACGACACTTCAAATTGACTGGTGTTTATCAATATTCTTTTATATATTTCATCCATTTTACTTCACACAACTGTGGTCTCAGTTTGACTGGACAACAGAGGAAACTAGAAAAGCACTTGGAGAGAGCAGACCTCCACCAAGCAGCACAGTTCCCCCAGCTTATTGTGACTTACACCCCAAAATATTTGTCCTACCTTTGATTTATCTATTTCAATGGATTCATGGACCATAAGAACATACCCTTAGCAACTGGAATCACATTGATATCATTTTTAGTTTAATAGTTATACCCGAAAATCCACATTTCAGTAATGGCGGTTTTCTGGATGACCTCCAAAATTTAATTATTTGTTCCTTGTCCCAGAAAAGACATTTCCTAAAAACTTCATCAAAATCTGTCCATAACTTTTTGAGTTATGTTGCAAACAAACAAACAAACAAACAGACAGACAAACAAACAAACAAACAAACAAACAAACAAACAAACAGACAAACCAACGCAGGCAAAAACATAACCTCCTTGGCGGAGGTAACAAATGTCAATGGTGGCTATATTTCCACTTGGAGCTGATCATAATTCCACTCAGGACACAGATCCACGAGAGCAAAACACTACAATTGGTGGAAACAATAGGAAGAAAGTGGCTCTCGCTGCAGAAAACGCATTCACCAAGTGTTTAAACTGACTCCATGGATTAAATAATATTTAACAAGGTAAACTGACAAGAGTATTTATTCACGGAAATGATCTGTTGCACATAATGACACGTTGCCTGTCTTCATTCAGAAAGACATGTCTCTAGAGAGCGGAGGAGACAGCGAACGAGACGGAGACGGGCCACGTTGTATCACCAGCTGTGGGAAAATATGCAGACCTCAGAAATCTGAAATAAATGGTGTGGGATGTCAGAGCTGCTTACACCGTTAGAGACATATTTAACTAATTTATTTGAACAACGTGATTGGATTGTCTGTGCTCCAAATCCGCTCTCGTGATTATATTTGAATCAGATGTTGAAATTCATATTTGCTCAGTTAACGGCTGCGTTGCTATCAGCGAATTTAGCAGCTAAATTATGGGCCTTTTTAACAGACACAATAATGTCTGCTTATCTTTATACATGTAGTTGCTACTTCTGGGAAATAGCACATTTTTTGCACTCACTTGAATCAGTGTTACAACCAGCTCGTGAGGGGAAAGGGAAGTAATATAAAACCCAGATGTTGTGAAAGTTTTTTAATAACAAAAATAAAGATTTAACAGTAACAAAAGGTGAGGCAACCAGTGACCTAACTGAGTGCTGTGTGAAAGGTGAGAACAAAAAGAGACTCTAACTTTAAGTTTAAGAACACTTGTAGTGGTGCAAATAAAGAAAAGTAACCACAAAACTACCAGACTGCTCCAGCGCAACCGAAGGAAAACACAACATTAACAGCACTCAAGTCTACTGCCGCTAACAAAGACGTCTAAAGGTGTGTGTAAGATGTCACTAAATGAAATCCAGCTCCTTTTGCAGGGCAACCTGAGAGCTGTAGTGGAGACTCATACAGGGACACACACTCACACTGTCAGAACGGGCGGGTGCGGACTCAAGCGCATCACACAATATGCTGATTCAAAAGAAAGTCTTTAATAAAAATCAAAATGAAGTCTTAACAAAAACTCACTGCAAGACTTGGCGAGGAACAAAACATGGACGTGGACATGAACGTGAACATGATCATACAACGTGACGTGAGGAAAGGTGACAATCCGGCAAACGTGAACAAAAAACAACTGACTTAAATAGTGAACAGAGGTGATTAACTTGAACAGAAAACACAGGTGACATGATGAGGTGGGTGTGGCTGGTAATTGACATGGATCGGAGACAAGACACAGGACATAGAATATGGCAAACAGAACAGAAACCAGAACACAGAACTAGAACAGACAGAACCTAAACATTACATGTGACAGGACAGGACAACAGGACTAAACTGAAAGAACTATGACATGAACAGAATGGCAGAACAGAGACAATAGCATGATGGAGTGTGACAACAAAACTAAGGTGGAACAAAAACAAAGTCTAAACCAAAACCTGGGTGCAAAACTGTGACACACACAACATACGCACAAACATTCACAAAACGTGTAACATACTGTAAATACTCGACCTCACTTAATGTAAATATTTTTTCTTGTCACTTTATTGTTCTATGACACTTATTTTTCTTGTTCTTGTTATTGCTGCTCATTTCTGAATCAGCCACTTTACTGGTATTTATTTTTGAGTTACTGTTTTTATTTTTGAGTTACTGTTTGCCTGTTTCTGCTGCTGTGACAAGTAAATTTCCCCTAAGGAGGATCAATAAAAGTTATCTTATTTTATCTTATACTAAGGGCGAGGGAGGTGACGTTCTTCTGTTTATGTTGGCCGTTATTACATAAAAGTAAAATAACTTGCCTTTGTGTTGACCAAATCAGCAGATCTGCATGCAAACAGCAGATTATAATCTACTGTAAACTCAGTGGCTGCTTTGTTACCTCGGCTGTTTTTAATGCATGCAATCCATGTTCAGGATATGTACTGTGAAATATTCACCTACGCTGGCTCAAATCAACTGTGACACCATAGTGCTGCCTTTTTTTTTTTTAAGATGATCTTTTCTGTCCATTTATTTTGAATGCAGGCTTTCATCTGGTTCTGCAAGACTGAACTTTAGTGTTCTTCTTCCTCTTCTGTTGTGTTTTATAGCTGCTGGCGTCTACATGACTACTGATCATAGACTGTATGGTACTGATGGATACCGGCATGTTGACGTGCTGACGTACTACAGTAAACGTATGAGAAACCAACTTTCATTATTGGCAGCTCTATTTTGAGAAAGATGAAGTTAGCAACAAAGTCAAATGTATGTTGGATCCTATTTCTAACTGCTGACTAAAGATAAATACAGTACAGCAGTGATGTGGGCTTTCTAGATAATTGGCAGGCTTTCTGGGGAAGACGTGGTCTGATTAGGAGCAGCTCTCATACCTATAAATCTAATGGAGTTCATTAGTGGACCAAAACCATGACAGTCCAGAGTTGAGACCAGGAAGCAGAGCTGCAGTCCTACGTGCCTCTCTGAGCTTCCATGAGAGCAGCTACTCCCCCGGCCCCCAGCCACTTCGATGCATTAAATCATAAGTCAACAGAAAAGGAGCTGTACATAAAAACTTATAAATAAAAACAAATATAAAAACAAATTAACATAAAAACAAATTAACACTTCTGCAGAAACAGTTCAACAAATGGGTTAAATGTGGACTCTTAAACATCAGATCTCTGTCATCTAGCTGCGTTAATAAATGATTTAATGTCAGATTGTCATATTGATTTGTTTGACTGAAACCTGGCTGTGTCATGAAGAACGTATAAATATAAATAAGTGAAGCCACTCCACCCAGTCCTATCGATACTCACATTCCTCCAGGCACCGGCTGAGACTTTGGAGTTGCAGCCATCTTGGACTCAAGCCTATTAATCAAACCTAAAGCTAAACTCTGTTATAAATCATTTGAAAGCCTTGTTCTCAGTCAATCACACCCGGCCTGGAAAACACTGCAGCCAGTTCTATATGTTCTGTCATAGTGTATTGTACGCCTAGTCCATTATCAAGTTTAGTCCTGAAAACAGAAACGTAATTATTGACCAGCTCCTCTACTGGTCAACATTTGTGTGACTTACTGGCATATGGAAACATTTTGTCTTCTTTGAAGTTGAAGAGAGTAGGGATCTGGACAAGAGCTCATTATATGCAAATTGGATCTAACTAAACTAAAAATATTTTGGGAATGCAACAAACCATTTTTTGAGCTTCCACCCAATGTTGGAGGACAAAATGCTGGTTATAGTTGCTGCAGTTATAAAAAATAATTCGTATAAATTTTGATCAAGATGCATCAATAATTGTTTCAGTCAAAAACATTTGCTCATTAATTCTTTGTTGTTTCACTTACAGTAATATTTATGTGAATGCTGGCCTAATCCAATAATGTAAAAAAAAAAAAAAAATCAAAGTGACACAATGCAAACATCATAGCCCCAAACACTTCAGTCCTCAATCAACTTGCTCTCCCACAATCCCATCCTCATGTGAAAGGCTCTCAGTATTTTTGTGTGGGCAATCCCCAAGTAGTTGTCGCTCTGTCCTTATAGCTGAGAAAACTAAAAGGCCATTATCTAAAAATGGCAGACCATTAGTCTCCTGGCATGAAGAGCCTTTCACTGCAGATCCCACATAAAGGAAGTCTGCAGATTCAGCAATGGGAGAAGGAGAGAAAATGAGACTTTTCACATGTCTAAGGAAGAGTGGGAGGGGTTGACAGACACTGAGTGTATACGTCCTGTGTTTGGGTCTGTGACAAATCAGTGATGCTCAAATGCTCCTCTACACCACTGAATCTATGGGCAAAGCCCGGCATTAGTGATTGTTCTGATGATCAAATATAGAAATTTCTCTCTCCTGAATACGAGTTATTGTGCATGTCATCTCAATGGTTTTGCGGTTTCCTGAAAACAGAGCAATGAAAACACAGCACTCTTTGTAGGACGACTAGATGTGCTTTTAACTTTTGAAGCACATTGTAACATTACTGAGAAATTAATTACAAAACAAATAGTGCATGTCCATGTGGAGATTTAGATCACTGTGCTTTTGGACTCTGCTTGTATGTGGTCTCATGTAAAAGTGCATGCATCTGTTTCATGCTGCCAGCATGTGCTAATGTAAATTGTGTGTTTCTGTGAATATATGTATATGTGTGTTTTTTTGGGGGGTGGGCGGCTTGTGCTCCCATGGCTCTCATTTATCCACTGGCAACTGGTTTTCACTAATCCCTTTCAGTGGAAACAGCCTCCCTTGGTAGCAGCTGCCCTGACTACGTTGCAGCAGAGGCACGTTAGCCCTCGTCCAGTCCAATTTGGAGTCAGATGTTAGTTTGTCCTGAGCATGTAACTATGCAGAATGTAGATCTCCTGGATGCCAAATCAGTTAAGGTCAGCAAAGACATGATGTAGAATTCTCCCACTGTGTCTTCCAGACCCATACATATACTGAACTGGTGACATTGGCTATAAAATTATACAGTTGCAATGTTATGACACTAAGACATCAGTTCCCATTCCTGTGTGGATAGAGGCCTGTCATTAATCTGCAGAATCATGGACAGCAAAACCTGTCATCATGCAGGTACCAAGAGGGGTTTTACCAAGTCTTCAGCTCCAAAGAATATCTATGTGTTTTTATATCCATATAAGTTTCAAAAGGTTCATACTCACTGGCACGCCATTGTTCCTCTGCAAGAAGGAGTATGGCCCCATTGGTAGATATCATGCGATACAAAAATACTCTGTGAGGTTCAGCAGCATCCATTTTGTGCCCAGGACCTGTAGCATTTGAGATAATGAGAGAGTCTTAAAATAATGTGCCACACTCAACAATCTTCTTCTACCCTGCAGTTACATTATATACTGTACTTATTATTCATTATATAAAGAAATTACTATTATTCTGCACAACCAGTTTTCTTAAGACATTTCTCCAGTGTTTTTAGGTAAATGCTTTCAGAGACGTGTTGATGACCCTTTCTTTCTCTTTCTTGAAGCCTCCTGTATGATCTCAGTCTTTTTTTTCCAAGAATGTAGTCGTCACTACTATGTGACTTCCTTTTTAGTTAATGCATTGTTGATTTGATGGAGGCATCAGTTTGACCAGTGTATTACGGGAGGAATGGGATTCCCTGTCATGTATTACACACTTAATTCACACTTCACTTACAATACAAGCTTGATTTTCTCACCAGTTGTTTATAGCAAGTGTCTGAACTTGCTCTTTGATGGAGGAACAGAGCCGCATGGAAAGGTTTGGCCGACGACACCTGTTGTGATGACTAAAGCCACACGGCACTAATCAAAAGGAATCCTTTCCTCTTAACAGGTGTTTTCTCAAGTTTTCCTCGTTCCTGTTGATGCTCAGGATGTTGATTTATCAGGCATGGAGATTTGTCTTTGAGATGTGCCGGATGTCCATTTTGCTCAAAAACATAGATGATCATTTCAGATGTTTTAAGAGATGATTGGTGGCTATGGAACAGTGGGTGATTTGTACACCAGCCAGACTCTTGTACTTGAACCCGTATCACTTTGACCAAGAAACTCATGGGGGTAAAGCTGCAGCCACCTATTACTCATTCAACAGATGACATGAACAGACGTTTCAAGTCTCCATTTTTCCACAGTTCCTAGTCTAAATGCAGTCATCCACCTAACCTTGCTTTCTTTACTGCAGCCACTCTGGCATTGTTCTATTATGATACCATTCAGATTGTTGAACAAACCTCTTTGCCTGCAAGCTTTTCCCTCATCTAGCGCAATCTGCGTTCGTCAATGATACGTCACATACATTTTTTTTTTTTGATCCCACCTCCAATTAGTACAGGATCACCATAACGTGCATTCATATTATATGGGCACCTACTGGAATTGCTCACCTTCGCCAGATTTAGTGAATACCGACAAACCTCATGAGTCAGACAAAAGCTGGCACTGTCAGGGCAAAGTCTCCTGTATGAATGGCAATCATTGTGGAAAAGCGTTACATTTCTGCATCTTTGTGTATCTGGACAATTGTGGATGTGGCACTTTATTGTGACTGTATTATAACAGAGAGATGCCGAGAACCAACTCAGCCCAAATGGTATTCCAAACATCTCCTCAATCACCCTTCCACTGTTTAGGTACCCACCCTTCATGCCTCACTATAAATTGCTGCCCACTCAGAAAACATCAATCAGTGACTTGCAGAGTTGTTACAGCTCATTAGTCATTAGATTCAAAACATCATTAGATGAAGCTGATTGGAAATCGGGGAAGGGTGTCTGAGGTGGGCTTTTGCGTGGTTTAATTCAGTTATTCTCCGGTAGTCAAAGCTTTGTACTTCACTGTTTGAAACAAAGTCATCTTCACTTTGGATACATGCCCACATCCAGTGCCAGTAACAGATGATACACAGTAGTCTGTCGAACATAAACTCAACTGAAAATCAACAGCAGTTAGGGGGTGACAATCACCCACTGATCAATGCTAACAAAAGCAACGTTCCTTAGCTGCATTTAATTTAATTGCAGACAGTTTTTGTTGAATGGGGAAACAGAAACAAGTACCATATACTCTGGTGTGAAAATGCTTTCTTCTTTTCTGATCCGGCTGCACAAGATGCCAGTATGCTACAGACCTGGCAGCAATACAACAGAGGCTTTGCTGTCAGTTGGTAGCCAGCAGAAATCAATTTTCACTATTTTTACATGATTTTTTTTTTTTTTTTTTTTTTGCACATTTGGCAAAGCTGAAAAGCTCGCTCCAGGAAAATCCAGCACAAACATCAAAGTAGTTAATAATAGTAGGTTTTTGCATTCTAATATTTCCTTGTTGACAAGTAGGCTTAAGTATTTGCAACTTGTCTTCTCTTTTTTATCTAAAAAGATCAAATGTTCATACTTTACACTTAGATGAAAACAACACATTTGGTTAGGTTTGCTTACCTTGCATGGTGGGCTCATGTTGTCTTGAGGCACTAGGTTTGTTTCCTTTCTTGACACTTGTAGGACCTATGAGAAGATTAAAAAAAAAAGATTACTACTCTGAAGATGGAAATTGCAATAACTTCCACATAAATGTACTTTTAGAATGAAGAACTGAAAATGGTCTCAAACAGAGTTAATTGAAATCATATAGCTCTACGTTACATTGCATACTGTGTATGTAAAGATGTTTTCCATTCAGTTAGATTACCTTTTATGAAAAAGGGCAAATGGGTAAAAAAAAACAAAAAAACAGTATGCAGTTCTTCTACCGTCTGGACTGTGTATAGACCGAATGGAAACCAGGAGGAAAGAACTACATTTCATGCTTTTCATTCCGCAACAAACAACCTCTGTCTAATGAGTGGAAACCTTTGCGTGATAATCCAAGATGCAATGCATTTCAATCAACCTAATTAGGATGATAACATATCTAGGGCCCGCGCCAAATGTTTGAAGACTGACATCCTCTCTTTCTGTGTTTGCTTCTACACTTTCAGGCATGGATAGGTGCACACTCACACACATGCGTGCACATCGAGCGAAGCCTGCATTCCACAATGACTGAAAAAGAGGGGGAGCTGTAATCTTGTTTTCAAAGGAGAAAATATAATTCTGTGATTGTAGGATAATTGGAGCTGCTGCACTTAAAAAAAGACTGACAAGATGAATGACTGGCACCTGCTTAGATGTTATGCATGCGTGCACAGTGTATGCATATTATTTGCATGCAATTTAGAGGTCAGTGATAATGGATGATACATGGCCTTGGTTGAAACTTATCAGTGAAAAAATTTCCACTTTGGCTTTTAAATGTAGTCTTGGTCATGTGGTTTTGATGAGGTTTTGATATTTGAGCCAAATTGAGGGCAAGTCAACACCTGCCACAGACTCCTGATCAGCAGTCAGATACTTGCAATGTGCATACTGCTCCGGCGTTTTTGCATGTGTTTATATGTGCTTATGTTTGACAACACTTTGACAGTGGCTGTGCACGCTCTGGCCACAAGAGGGCGTACAGTAAATGCTAGGAATGAATTAGTCCTGAATGATTAGGTTTGCAGTTGTTGCTGGCATTTTAAAGCCTTTACTTTTTTTCACAGTTTCCCAATTTAAAATATTGAAATTTGCATGTTGACGTTACTTAAGCTCATAGCATTTGCCATTTCTTTAGAAAACTTTATTGGTTATTGTCACAGCAGGATCTATTCCCATATAGCACATAGCAGCAAAACTATATTGTTCACAGGGGGCAAGAGAGGTTAATCTGTTGGTAAATCAAACTCCCCCAAGGAAGCTGGAGAAATGCACAAAACCATTTGAGCTGAATGGGGGGGAAATCCCTGCCCCGTTCTCCCTGTGTGTGACACATGCTTGGTCCATGAGGTGAAAATTGAAGACGGGGAGATGCCATCCATTTCTGCTATAGATCCTGTGAACAGCTGGTCAGGGGTTGTTCTTACATTGAGAGCCCCCTGGAGCCACATATGGCTCCCTGCGGATGCACATAACACCGCAGTCACAGAAATATAAGCTTTAGAACGGATATCGGCGCAATCTCTCTCAGGTCATTAAAGTTTGAAATATGTAGACAATTGCACTGCCACTTTTGTACACCAATCAGCAAATGGCAGGAATGCTCCAAAACCATGTTGAGTTATGGCAGATTTGGAGGTTTTACAATTAGATATACAAAAAAATAAAATACATTGAATTGAGAGCAAATTATTTTTTCACTCTACTTGACTTATCTTCATATACAGTATCTCCTGATTGTGCAAATGAGTGCAGATCTCTAGTTGGACCAATGGTTATGTTTACATGGCGTGGTGGAGTTATGGGCAAATATATCCCACAAGACGTGAGAGAGGCTACAAAAATTAGACCTTGGATGACTTCAGGGGTCACCTGGCACTGCATGTAAACTGTCACTGAACTTTGCCTGACCCTGAAGCCAATGAGAATATGGGTCAATCCCAGAGAAAGGTGAGCGCTTCTGTTTCCTCTCTTCTCTGTTTCATCCCTTTCTGTCTTTCTCTTGCTCTAAAATCTCTTATTTCTCAAATGACACAACGCCCGCAGCTGAACAGATCAGTGTCTTCAAATAAACAGTGTCCTCCATAAGACGTGAGGGGGTTTGCCACTTCATTAAAAGTGATAGTTCAGAGAAAGGGAGCACTTCAGTTTTTCCGGGAAGTGTTTATAAATCACGGCAGGCTACGCTTGGGCTAAGTAATCACCCAGCAGGGGACCATATTATAGAGCTCATTCTTTCAATTAACATCGATAACAACAAAGGGGATTAACACTCTTCCCTTAGGCTTCCCTTATTTTCCCTCAAAATGTATTTCCCTTCTTCCTCCTTCTCTTTGTGTGTGTGTGTGTGTGCATCTGTATGTATATATGTGTGTGTGCATGCGTTGGTATACGTGGTATAAGCAGCCAATTCACCTGACTACATATCAGGGCTCTTTGGGCCCAGGGTTTTATGTGGACCACATAAATGTCAGCATAATTCTGATAGCATAGCAGCATTTAGGACTGTCTAAATAACATATATTCTCATTTTCTCTGAAAGTCCATGTAGCCCACTTGACCTGAAAGTGAAAGTTGGGTTAACTTGCTCTGTATTATTTGGTCACTGTGTGTAAAATTACTAGGCATGGTGTTATGTTAAAGTGGGTTAGAAAATGCTTTTTCTGACTAGTTGTTTTTCTGACACAGCATTGTCATAGGACGGAGGAGACGAGGCAGCGTGAGACTGTGTGGCCAGACCGCTGCCCTAGTTTGCCCCATTCCCGCTTTAAACCACCACCACCCCTGTTTGCCCCAGTGCCAATGAGCCAGCATGAACAACACCAGGACCCTGAAACTGAAGAGGCTCAATGGAATTCAGCAACATTTCAGAAGCAGATAGCTAGTCATGGTAAGTCAGGCAGTGTAAGGAGGAAGCAAGTCAGAAATACACAAAGATAGTCAGATTTAAAGGCACTTCCTGTGTGGCTCTCAATGACATTATACTATTCAAGTGTCTCAGTAATAGCTGAGAATTTTTGGCCTTTCACTACACATTCATTAAAGTAGTTGTCAACATTTCATGTGAAGTATATGAGATATCAAGCACAGACAGAAGTAGTTGCTTATTGGTCACTTTGCTGACCACATCAAGATTTTTTTTTCAATTCAATTTTGAGCACATATATAGCACCAAATCACAACAGAAATAATCTTAAAATATTATTTATAGAGACCCAACAACTGTTCGGGTTGTGAGAAAGAGAGTGAATGAAGAAGTGTGAGTGTGGGACACAGTTTGTATCAGAATATATGAGACACAGCAGGCAAAACAGGTCAGCTTTAACATTGATATTACCATGACCTTGCTTGACATTGTTTGCATTTACCTCATTTTTCTCCCCTCCTATTTGGACTTGCTTCGCTGTTTTTGGATTTGACCATTGCTATTTGCAGACCATCTCTGTCACCTAGGACTAGAACCCAATTGCACAACTCAGGGGACGGTTCAAAGTTCAAATAAACAATCTTTTAATGACAAAGTATCGAAGAAAAATCACTCTTTTGAGGAACACAACAATGATTGTAGAAAAAGGCTAGACAAAGTTCTAAATAACATAAGACAAGACTAAGGCAAAAAAAAACTAAACAAAGTATCAAAGAATACAAATCCTGATTGACAAAAAACGTTGTATGGACTGGTGTAGGTTCACTGACTTCACAAGACAAGACAAACTGGCACAGGACAAAGGGAGGCACAGACTATATATACCCATACACACAAGGCAATGGGAAACAGGTGGAAACAATCAGACCAGTGGGAAACACAAGAGGAAGGAGCAAGTTACCTGAAATGAGAGGAGAGTTAGATGTCAAAATAAAGATCAAAATAAAACAGGAAGTCATGAGACAACATAGACACAAGACAAAAGTAAATATAACTTAACATAACTTCTTGGACTTGACAACCTCATTTTGACCATTGCCATTTGCAAGAGAGACAGAGAGAACATACTGCACTAGACCGAACAGATGAGGGTTTTACTGATAAAGTGATGAGAAATACAGCACAGTACAAAAGGGTATGTTACATTAAACCCCCCACAAACCTGACAAGGACTCACATAAAAATAAATTTAAATATATTATGAATATTCCAAACAGGGATGACATTTATTTTTGTATTCCATCTACCTACATTCACTTTTACATTTAACACCACAACTAAGTGCAATAATTGAACTTGCTGCTAACTTGCTCTGTGCAATATCCTGTACATAACTTTTGTTCATTTACATATGTCTATACATAGCTCCTAGTACCTATATTTATATTATAGATGTATATTTTAATATCTGTCTTTTTTTTTTCTTTTTTCTTTCTTTCTTTCTTTCTTTTTTTTTTTTTTTTTTTTTTACATATTTTTATATTTCCACTGACTGACACTATTGTTGCTGACCTATTGTCAGAAGCCATTGCAACGGAATTTCGTTACCCAACTTGCACTGCTGTGTATATTGTGTAATGACAATAAAAAAAGTCTAAGTCTAAGTCTCTAATTTGTATCAGTCGCTGCAGAAGCATCTTCTGGCTCCGCCCTGGAGGGTCTTGGGGAAACTCTCATTTTGGCTGCGCTGGCACCTCACATCTGGACTTGGATACGTCCAGAAGATGGAGGGAAGGGAAGATTCAAACTGAATTACATCTGAACTAATTATACAATATAGCAAGTAGTAAAAACACAGTCAATTTGGAACTGTCAGATTATAACCATCAGACTGTGTAAACACACACTAACATTTTAGCCTGGGAGAGTATTTTCAGGTTTGTGTGTTTAATTTTGACCTGCGACAGATTCCTGCCACAGCAACACAGGATGGATTCAAACCACTGCACTTCCACTGGAAACACTTTGACATGTGGATGAATATGTGAAACCATGTGACCTGAGAACAGCATGAACTGTTGGTTGTGTTTTGTTTTTGATTCACTTTTCCTCTCTTTCGTCTTTAGTCAATTTCGTAATCAGGAATCATTTGTTTTATTTTGATTCTGTTGTTTCTTTTGTGTGTTGTTTGGTCATTAACATTGACTCTGAGTTCTCAGTAGTAGACATGATTCAGACTGAGCCTGTCTGAATGTCTGCAGCTTATTAGAAACATGAAAAATGAGGTGTTGAAATTGAAGTCCTTTGCTGGGTTGCTTCCAAACAAATAAAAATAAATGACAAACAGCAACAAAAGCAAAAGCTAGCTGAGTCAGCTAGCTTTTCACATACCTTTGTTGTGTTGAAGGTCATCCAGGTCCTGATGCTTGGAAATCGATGAAATGGGTCCATATCGCAAATTCGAGACGAACGACGCAAACGCAAGCGAGTTGACGACAAGTTTCGGTTTCGATTTGGTTTATTTGTTTGTTTGAACCTCACACACACACTCATCACATTCACACTGTGTGGCATACCTTTGTTGAAGCCGGGATTCGATCCCGCTCTCCAGCTCCCCGGGCGACGTCCTTGCCACTGGACTGTCTTCAGTACTGATCAACAGCAACAACTGGACTGAAGATCAAGACTGAAGGAGGAGTCTGCAGGAAGTTCACTTTCATCCACCTGCAGAGAAACACGTCAAGGTGGCAAGAATCTTGATTCAACAGTGGAAAAAGAAACATTTAAATCCAGATTTGTATTCTCTGTCTCACAGGGAAGAATCTCCTCACAGGTGGCTGTCTGCTCTCTGTGGTTACCATGGATGTGATAGCTCAACATGTTAACATGAAGAACAGTGATGTTGAGATTGTGGGTTCAAAACCTGATGATTTATTTTTTCGGCCCAACACAATCTGAGAAATAAACATTTCCATCCAGATGATAGTTTTAGAGATAAACCTGCCTGAGCTCCATGAAGTGCTCTCTTTGTGGAAACTGAATAAGAAATAATGACACTAGTAGTTTTCACCATCATGTCTTCATCCTGTGTCTTTTGCTGAAACACATCCAGGGTCGTGTTTTCATGCAAGTCCCAGCATCTTCTGCTTATGGCCATACTACCTTGAACACGCTAGATCTCAGAAGCTAAGCAGGGTGGGGTCTGGTTAGTACCTGGATGGGAGACCATATGGGAATACTAGGTGCTGTCAGTTTTTTTTTTTTAAACTTAGTCAAAATAAGAATAACTGGAATTAATTAAAAAAATTATTTAAGAACTTAAAAAGTAATTTAAAAGATCGACAACACCATCTAGGGATTTCCAGAGCCCTAGGACTCTAAAAGTCAGACAGATTCTTTAAAATCAGGGGTGAGCAGAGTTAGAAAACACAAAGCAAGGGTAAAATTAACTAGTTTATAACAATAAAATCACCATAAATTAAAAAGTGGATGATGCCTAAAACAAGTCCAGAGAGACCATGTCGTACTCCTCTGTCAGTCCTCTGCACTCTGTCTGCAATTTGTAATAGAATCTAAGAGAATCTGTAGAATTTATTTTCCCCTCATTTTTACTTCTAAGTCTTTGTTTGCTCAATGACACTTTGAAGCACCAATCTGTTCAACCAAATATATATCAAATTTGATGTCCCATGTTTGATTAAAAATGCTGCCCTAAAATACACAAGATAACAATGGGCTTTAAGTACAACACAGATCAGACAAGCTGTCACCTTCAACACCTTCAAAACAGTCACCACCATGGCTGAATGAAAAATGTTATTGCCCTAGTGTATAAAATGAGGGACAGCAATGACAGATGAAATGTGGCCTTGGAAAATAAAAGCTGGAGATGAGTCTGAAGTCTTGCATGTCTAACGAAAGCAAACAGAAAGCAAAATCCTAATTAATGCAGTCAGGGCAAATAGTTGAGCAGCACCTCTTCCATCAGCTCTCCTGAGTGATTGAATCAGTTCCACAGCATTTGCTCAAAGTGTAAAGTGTTCGATTTACTTTTTAATAAATAGTCCAAGCTCTCCCTCTAGTGGTTATTTGCTCTTAATGGCCTCTCAAAAGAGTGTTTAACGCATGACTGGAGCCACCTCTAAATAAGGGTCAACTTTTTTTTAAATGTGAATTGCAAGAAATCAATTCAACTCAAATTCTCAACAGATTCTACTTTAATACATCACATTACTGTCTTAAGAGTCATGAGTGACAAGAACTCTTGATTATAAACAAATCAACATATGTCAAATTGAAATTCTTGATTATTTCACAATGATGAGCAGATTTATTTTTTCCATCAACTTCACAAACATTTCCTATTAAAATTTTCATATTGTCATCATCTAATTGGATAAAGAAATAAAGAAGATAAAAACTCTTTAGGTCCAAATTACAACTATATATCAGTGACCGTCGTTCCCCTCACAAATGGAGGAAAGACAGCATCCGTCTGTCTCCAATATAATGTTTGACAGTGGTGGTGAGATGGTAAGTGGCCCCTGATGGAGAGAGAGATCCATATGAAGCATCCAACACCAGTCAGAGGGTCTAGTGGGAATCCTTCCTCTTTGACCATGCTAGAGTTTCTCAATCAATTTCCCTCTGCTGCCTTTGACCCAGATCAATAACCATCATTGGAGAAGAAGAGATAAAATAGAAGAGTGAGATCATCTGCCATAAACTCACAGGGGAAACGGGAGAAATTGTGTCTTTTTGGCAGTCTGCCCTTTTTGCATATGATAGTTAATTTATTAATAAAAAATGAAAAATGATGGAAGAGACCTTTCGGAATGGAATCCTCCATCATAAGCTTTCTTTAATTCACACAGACAGTGTGCACATGCATGCAAACACAGACCAGAGCAGACTTTCCTCCTCCTTTCCTCACTCTGTCTCTTCCCATTCCAAACAAGAGAACAAATTGATCTCTTCATTGTTCCAATATATTTGCCCCTTTCAATAACAAACAAATGACCATTACAGTGAGATGAATATTCAATGACGCACATGCCCTCAAAAATATGAAAAATGAAACCTGATGGAAAGGCAGAGACAGAGCCGGGTAAACGGGAGGATACAAAGCGCTTAAGCCTCCTCGTCATTACGATGGCCCCTGGTACTCAGGGCCACCAAGGAATCCCTTAATTCCTCCAGCATTATGCGCTTTAGACTCTTTCATGTCCTCCGTATGGGAGACGGCAAATGGGGATGGGGGGAAGGGGGGTGGAGGTTGCTGGAAAAATTCTAATATGTCTCTTGCTATGAAAAAATATGCACATACATTTAGCATTTAGATTCTCCAAGGGCAGAACAGAGGAGATGGGCACATGTCAGGCACCATATTGTGCGTGCATGTGTGTGTGTGTTTGTGTCTGTATGTGCATGCATGTCCTTGTGCATATGCAGACGCACATATGTTTGTGTGAGGAGGCCACCCTTAAATGGTTCAGTCTTTATTTATTCCCAGTTTGTGTCTGTGCCCTGCGGTTACCATAGTAATATTAATGATTCGGCTCCTCCACGCTGGAAGTGAGAAAGGTCATGTGTGCTATCCAGCCCTACTTAATATCTACTGTGCTAAACTGACAGGTGAGGTATTGGTTAAACTGACGGAGTGGTTGACTCGTTGGCAGAGGTTAACTGGTTTCCTGTCTGGCTGACTGAGTGACTGACTGGTTATTTGAAGTTCGGGCTGGCTGCTGGTTCGGCGGCTGTGAGGGGGCAAATTAAAGGACTGGTAGGCGTGTTGGCATGTTGACTGGCTAACCCGGTGAGTGGCAAGCTGGCTGGATAGCTGACTGGCTTGTTGACTGAATAAAGGATTAGTCGAGCGTCTGATTGACTTGTTGGTGGAATGACTGTCACTCTGACTGACTGCTCAGGTGCTGGTCTGGGTGGCTTGTTGGCCAACTGTCTGACTGGTTGTTTGTCTCACAGATTTTGAAACTGACTTGGTTGGTGGCTTGCTTATTTGCTCATTGTTTTGGCAGCTTGCAGAACCAAATTCACCTGGAGAACAATTACATTTAAATATATACCATTTAATATCTACTTATGTTGTTTAAAAATCCTCTGCTAAACACATAATGACCTCTAAGCAGCAGTAGCAGTTTTTTGTTGATAACACATGTGCCAATTAGGTTAGCTATAACAAGGACTAAAAGAATGGCCTCTCCTTAATTATGTTTCAGCTTACCCAACAATCCTCAGAGGACTTCTCGCCTTATATGCACTGTAATAACACTCTTTGTAGATGTAATAATTAGGTGTTGGAATTTAAGTGTTAGTATACAAATCATTGTTTCTCTATGACAAATTAGTTTCAATCATAATGATCATCATTATTTCTACATTTTGCCCACTATCCTTCATTTATCAGTATCTCATTATTTAAGCACTTCTCATTGCATTATGTGATGCAAATGTTGCATATTTATATTAAAGGTGCATCATCTAAACGTTCTCACGGTCGTCTTATTCTACAGATTTGCTGGCGTAAAACACTAATTTAAAAATTGTTATTGAAGCCACACTGATTGATACAGTAGAACTCTATAATTAACTGCTATTACAGCACAATAGAATTCAGAGTGACTCCAATTAGGGATAGACAGAGAAGTGGGACAGGCAATATTTCACTGCTGTGGCCACAGGAGGGCACAGCAGGCTCATCTCTCACCCTGCTGCTTTATTAAGATGGAAACAACTCAAAAGGAGCCAACGATCTTCATATCTCTTCCTCCTCCTCTGCCTCTCATTCCGCATGTATCTCAAAGCCTTTATTGAAATCTCTCCTCTATTCAGACGTGTTCATAATTAATTACACAATTTGGGATCATTATTCACAGACATACACTCACAGTTGTGTTCCTCACCACAGCTGAAGACTTCATTATCTGCGGAACCTGCCTCTCACGTTCTCCACAGGCTCACTGGGCTCGCCTCATCAGAAGTCTTTAAACACTCGCTGTCTATTCAATAATACCAACCTGCTCTTTTCTCACCAAGTGATCACTGATTATTAGAGCGTCCACTTTAATTGACTACATCGTGCCGAAGCTGCTTTAAATGTTGAATGAGAGAGATGCATTGATGCTGTCAGACGAAGGCATGAAAACAAAAGACAAGTTTGAATCAAAGAAAAGTGATGCATTTTAAGAGCAGTGACGATGTTTTACTAAAGACTCAGTGTTTACTCATCATGTCAGTATCATAATAAATCTTATAGCATAGCATAATGGCATCGAACACTGAAAGCATCTCTTTATGGAACACAATGACTGTACTCAAAATGTGCCAAACCCTAAACAGGAAGAGAGCCGCCTCACTGCTCTTCTTCTAAAGCAAATGAACACACAGCCAAGTACAGCACATAAGTTAATATTATTATTATGAAGTGGGCTGATACGGTAAAACAGACTAATCTTTGAATAGTATCAATCTCTCTTATAGGAAGCTTGGATGAATTCCAGTAATTATGTGATATTTTCTTTTAGCCAAAACTAGTGAGGGGCAAATTTAAGGTGGCTAAACTTGACTTATTCACATACCTGTTCCTGTTGATAGATGGTATACAGGCCATGTATCAATTATGCAATTTCAGTTAATGTATCTCAATATTAAGTTCATAAGAACCTTTGTATTGCTTTTGAATTCAGTGTCTCTTGCAACTGACTGTGCACAGTTTGGCAGGAAAAAGATTTAGTTCTGAAGGAAAATGCATATTTATATATACGGTAAAGAAATAAAATGGTGGTTCAAATTTTTTTAACTTGTGTCTGGCCTTGCCTGTTTCCTTACGTGGATATGTTCTGGAAATGTATAGCTTGACTAAGTGTTAGTATAAACTAGAGTAATGGAGTGTTTGTATATGCTGTATATGACATCTCATAAGATGTCCATTCTGTTACAGCATGTTTAAACACTGACACACTATACGTTCACATTGTACACTGAAATTCCACATTAATCCTGTCATCTAAAAATCAGCTTGAATTAAAAGGCTTGTCTTCACAAAGGCCTATAGCTGGCTGGATTAGATTTATCACACTGTACGTATTACACCAAAATCTATTACTACTTGTATCCTATACCACAAGACATTACATTCGCTTTTTGTGTCACATACTTTAATCTGCAGCCGCTGATGAAATGTGACTTGGAAAGAAGAAATAACTTCAAGGAAAGTGCTCCATGTTTAACCTACTTCCACAACTCTTGTCTTCTGCCACAACTTAATTATAATGCGATTAATTTTGTCAACAATAATTACATTTTTCATGACAGAATTTTAAGTAAGGGAAGATGCAAAACATTATCATAACACTCCCCATTAAGTTGTTTGTGTCTGTTTGTTTATTCAATTAAATATTAACAGCCTGCGACTAAAACTGATTAGCAGTTAATTCTCTCTCACAAGTGGTCTTACAGATCTGGAGGATAAAACAAACCAGACGTGTCAATTGAGGAAAAACAACCACATGGCGAGGCGAGCACGAGCTACTTCTGGGTGAGTTTGTGACAGTGAAGGCAGTGTTTGCATTAATTTCAAATGAATAATGTCCTTCACTGTTGAATTAATAATATTAATGTAGATATGAGCACATTTGGGGTTAATGTCACACAGCATCTCATACACATTGTAAACACTGTCTGAAGCTGCCCTTGCTATCTTCTGTTACACCCTGTTTGCTGAGGTGCAGTTTGTGCATGCAAGCTTCATACAGCACTACTAATATCAGCTATGAAGGAAGAGGGCGTGTGTAGAGATTCTCGGTGCTCTTAAACATCTGCAGCAAGTATGATGTACTGTCATGATGCAATACATTTCAAAAAGCCGAAGACATCTTTGCGCGAAACTGCTGCAACAGTAACATGAAGGACAGTGGAACTGGAGTCACATGGTTTTTTCATGAAACTGGTGATGCGTTGATTTGACAGTCTAACAAACTGGCCTTCATCACACATTTGCTGGTGGATGCATGGTGGCTTTAACTAATGCAAATAGTGCTGTAAAGGTCTGAAAAGTTGTGCTGTGTGAATATGAAACGAGCGTATGTCTGATGGCCGTACTTCTCCGACTGTGGACCGAACTTAATGTGCAGGTACAGCTGAACATCAAAAACCTTTGCATACATACATTATTAGCCTGTCCTCATGAACCAGTAGGGGTTTTTAGTCCTAATCTAGGTAAGCAGGTTTTATTTATGGGTATGAATAATTGAGTATCTATTAGAATATCCCTCACTCATGCATTGATGGAGGTACACATGAATATTTTAAAACATTAGTGAGACCTGGCTTTACAAGACTTCTGCCTATATCATTTAAAAGTCCATTTTTCCTGACAGGTCAGCCTTCTGTCCCTTTAAAACATGCATTTGAGTGACCATGGTGACAAGAACATTAGTGAAATCTGCCTTTACATGACATCCATTTTATTTCCAAAGGGCAGGCCTCGTATCATCGTTATCGTTCATTCCAGTGAGCGTGGTGATGTGCACATAGCAACTCAGACGCTGACTGTTCCCAGGGGTTACTTCCAAAACAGAGCAATATTTCATTCGACTGGACTGAATTTAGCTCAGTATTCTTCTCTTGTGAAAAAGGAAATATCCACCTGCAGCTTTTGCTCATTTCGGTGTCTGGTGATTGTTGATTGGAGGTGACAACTGTCCAAATGTAGAAAGCACAGTGATACAATGAAATAGTGTATGTCTGGAGTTTGATGGCAGAAAAAAAGTGCTTTCAGGACCTTAAGTATGAAATTTACCATACAGCGTTAACAACAACAGGTCTTTTGCAGTAAAATGTTGCCACTGACTTTTAGTTTTGCATTTTGTTTGAAGCATCCATTCAGTAATGTAAGACAATATATGCATAATATATAATTATGATTATAATGTAATTCTAATAATAATAAATATTATAACAGATACAAGTAAAAGACACATTTTCAACTAAACAAAAAAGCTCTTTCAGTTGTTTGCAGTGTGCAGTGCTGTACTGATGTGTGCATTCTGTGTCTGCGAGTTTGTGCGTCCACTTATTTGCACACGCCTGCATGTGCATGATTACAAGTAGGGATTGTGTGATTGTAAGCCTTTGTGTGTGTGAATGCCTATGTTTGTGTGCATGCCTATGTGCCTGCCTTTATGTGTGTGTATGTATGTGAGAGAGATGGCAGCTGCTGTCACCCAGTGGGGCTGACAGTAGTTAAAGACAGTAAAGCTGTGTGTGTAACAGGCCTGCTGTCACTTCCTTCCCTGTGTTATTTTACTTCTCTCTAATGGGCTTTATTTCATTGTCAGCTGGCAGTCTACCTCCTCCTCCTTTTCCTCTTTCTTTTCCTCCCTCTATTCACTCCTTCCTCATTTTCTCTCTCTTGACACATTACAGGCTGCCTTTGGAGAACAGCAGAGGGCCAGAGACCCCCTGCCAGCCATAATAATGTGGTAAAACAAGCCGACAGGTAGAGTGTGTGTGGGTGTGTGCGCATGGATGTGTGTGTGCCACATCCACATTTGTTTAAGTTTGTGAGTTCACAGGCATGCACGTGTGCGTCAGTGTGTGTGTCCGTTCTTGTCTTCATGTGCATGCCATGCATATGTCTTCCTCTGTGTGGCTTTTTCTGTGTCCTGGAAAACCTATCAAAGTCCTCCCCATTAAAAAGCCTTCTGTGGCACATTATTAGCCCCCGTTACAAGGGCAATCTATCTAAGCTCAAACTAAAGGGGAAGGAGAGGGGAGGAGGGTTGGGCACTGGAGTGGTGGGGGAGATTCCTGTCAGCTCAGAGAACATTAGCTGTCCCAGAGTGCTTGTAGCCGCAGCAGGTGTGCTGACCCACCAAGACCCATCAACCCCCTGCTTCTCACACACACACACACACACACACACCTACACACACCCACATGTCTCAGCTGAGGAAGCCCAAACACATAGAATTTCTGACTGCAGGCACACACGCATATGCAAACGTACACATATGCATGAATGACACAATAACAGACATGTACTCATACAGTGTATATATATAAATATGTATACACACATAACCCCACACACACACACACACAAAACCAATACCACCCATTGAGACAATAGCTCTTTGAATCCGAAGGGAGACATAGTTGCATTAATAAGAGTGCAGTCTCGTATCGCTAACTTGAAATGAAATGATGGAAAGATGAAAAAAAGCTGCAAGGAGTAGGAATGCCTTATTAGTGGATGTGGACCACACCTGATGTTTGTAAAATAAGGGCTTGTGAATATGGATGTGCGGCTCCTGAAGACACACACTGTAGTTTGGTCATGTGAGGAGTGAAATCAGCTCCTAAGTCAAAACCTGAATGAATTTGAAACAGTCATATTTAAAGGATTAAAAAGAGTTTGCAGGAAGGAGGAAAAAAGGAGGAATTTAGAGAGGAGTCAGTTATTGTTATTGTTGTAATTGTTCATGATCGCACAATCTGAGGCGACGCAATACAAATCTGGGAACAGACATGATGGCGAGCATCAAAACAGAACTGTGATCTGTCCAGGAATCCAAATCACGGTTAACTATCTCTGTCATTCTTCTCATTATTATTATTATTATTATTCTCCTATGTTATTACTGTGACATGCTGTTTCTGATCTGAGCTGGCAAACATTGTCTGTCTTCTACCACGCTATCCTCATTATTCAACCGCAATCAAATGCAATGTACAGATACAATACAAGAGTTAAAACTGCGATTAAAAAAAAGAAAGATACAATACAAAGAGACAGAAATTGAAATTTCCTTTGTCAATGAATTATTTGGTGGCGCTCATATTCACCTGGACTGCACTCTGCACACCTCATATTTACCATCCCTTTGCCTCTCACAGCTTTCTGTTTGACTGCCTCATTTGCTTTGAAAAAGGTCTATGCTGAAAAAGGTGCAGAATAGAAAAGGCTGGGCTCTTTATTCAGAATTCCTTTTGTATTGCTATTTAAGTGATTTTTTTTCATGCCACTTTATTAGCCCAGCTTTTACTGTCTGCAACCACTAGCAGATTCTGAAGGAAGGAGAGAGAGAGGGAGGGAGGGAGAGAGGTGGGGTAGGGTGGATGGAGACAGAGGAGGGGTTGGGAGGGGTGAGAGATGGATGTAAATGTGGAATAATGTAGCAGGAGTGAATTTGCATGGTCAAATGTCAAAAAAATGAAGCCTTCCCCTGAGCCTTGTCAGGAAAAATAACATAAGTGGCACGCTCCAGCACTGGCATGCCATTAGCGGTTAGTTCTGCCTGTCATCAGTCACTGAGAAGAAGAAATGGCCGTCATTATCTCCAAAAAATGGACTGGGAAAGATGGATACCCCCCCCCCTCCTCCTTCTCTCTGTGACAAAGAGGCACATACAGTATGTGAATGTGCACACTCAAGACACATATAAGCATACAAAGGCAGACACACCTGCATGTGTGTGTGGTATTGTGACTGTGCACATCAAGTGCAGATAAAAAAAGAAAGTATGTATACAGTATACTATGTAAAATGCAAGCGCTGAAACAGATATACATGAGACCACAAAACAAAATATCAGAAGTTATCTTGTCAGGGGAGATGGTGCAGCATGTTTGCACAGGACAGTATGTGTGTATGTGCACTCATGTGGGTTTTTATGTGTGATGCTCGGAGGTCAAGTTAAAGCTAATCATTGTCTGCCACCCCTCTAACGTTACTTGTCCCGAGGCTGTTTGCAGCTGAAGATATTAATGCTCAATCTGGAGTAATAGCTTAATTTCCAGTCATGTAATGTCCATTAACAAGCTACACACTGTATCCCGACAGCTGGCGAACAACAGACAGGCCACATAATTAAATATGCGACTAGTGGAGAACGAGGAAGGGATAGCGGATGAGGATTGAGTACAAATGCGAATAAGAAGAATCCTACATTTCTTTTGATATGCACGCACACATGCACAGATGCGCACTCATTATGGTTCAGCTCTGGCAGGAAGGAGGCTCTGGCAAGCAATTGTATAATAAGCTTAAAGACCATAAAATCTGCAGTACCAAGGACAATTAGCCATTACATTCCATGGTACTGATAGCCACACATTGGTTTCTGAAGATAAAAAAATCCTCTCACTGTTACATTGTCTGGACACCATGTTGAATTGTCTTAACAAGCGTCGACAATTCAATTATTCTCATTTTTTTATTTATTTGTTTTTTTTGTTTTGTTTTAAGAAAAAAGGGAAATATCTGCATTTGCATATTGTTACGATCACTGGCACGCGTTCAAACAAACCTAAGTCAAGTTTACTTTGTCATTCAGCAACTTTGTGCCCGTCGCTTTAATTTGTCCTTGAAAATATTGCTCTTGACATTCACGAATGCAATTTCCATGTGGCGATGAAACGGGGCGGGTAACAATAGCCAGAAAACGGAATATAGGTATGTATTGAGGAGAAGTCCATGAATTTTAAGACAGGGAATATATTGAGAAGGCTGCCACCAGACAATGAGAGAGAGATAGAAAGGGAAAGAGAGAGAGAGAGAGACAGAGAGAGAGAGAGAGAGAGAGAGAGAGAGGGAATAACCGAGCAAGAGATCAGCATGGCAGCTAATGTAATGAATAATATCTCAAGTGTAAATCCAGCCAATTGAACCTAGGGCTGCCTTCTCCCTCTAGCTAGGCTAAATGAGTTTCCATGGGAATGTGGATGAAAGGAGCGCAGACGTCTAGGTCAGGCATATTGGAGAGGAAGAGGCAGAGAGGGGCTGGGAGTATGAAATAGAGTCCTCAGGGTCTGGTTTGGAGAGATTTGCACTTGTGCTAAGCCACTTCAGATGTGAGTGGAGGGTCTAACAGCCTTAAACTTGAGCATCAAGGTATGTGTGTAGGTCTGTTGTTGAGCTGTGTAAGCACTGAGGGCAGAAGGGGTGAGAGAATTTCATACAAGTTATGCCTTCTCTGTGTTCAATCCAATGTATATTGTTGGTGGAGGGTGGTGCTGTTGAGCAGAAAATACGGTGGCACACACAGGAAGCATACAGAAATTGCACCATCACAGATGTTATACCACACAGTGGAAGGGTTTTTTTTCCGGCTCTTCCTCTTGCATTTCTTCCCTCTCGAGATCGTCCCCCTGTGCTTGATTTAATTGAAAGTCCACGCCGTCTCCCCTGCTAGGAACCTGTCTGCGGCACTTTAGAAGCTGTAGCGACTAAGTTCAAAGTGACACATCTAGGACATGTGAGCCGCACATTACCTTGACACAGTCGAGCTGTAGAAATTAGCCGCTGTCTGAATTATTAAAATAACAAGGGACATTTCATGTGATTGGGCAGGGAGATATACCCCCAACCCCCCGCAATTCTAATTGTCCACTTTAACTAGTTTCTTTGAGCCTTCAGCATCACTCAATGTAAAGTACTGGTTTGCAGATTTCTTCGCTCCCATTAGGGAAGAGGAACGAGGCATGGCTGTCCACTAAGCCCACCTCATTTATTATAATGACCTGCCAGGCCCAGACATGAACATGTTAAAGTTATAGGAGAGTGGGACATGACAGGTGCACACAACCTTGTCAGATCTGTGTTGGTCTAGTTAGAGCATACAGATTCTCCACTTCGAAAAGACCGACAGGCAGATAGGTTGCTGCCATGTGTGTTTCTGCAAAGAGAAGGAAATGGCTGACTAATTGCCACATTCTTAATAACGTAAATATTCATGTGTATGCATAGGTATGAAAAAATACATATAGATCCTTTTTTCACAGGGGTTCCAGTTTGTAAAAACAACTAATATTTGAGAATGCTAGACCATCTGACATACTGTTTTATACAGTCTAAGGACATACTCAACCATCTGCTGTTGACACCATTTCATGAGAAGCAAATATCTAGGACTGTGTCACTTTGTGTGTATTTTTTTTAATGTACGCTATCACATGCATGTTCAAACCTACTCTGGTTTTGAATGTTCATTAAGAAGAACAGCTAAAGTGTTAAAATGCATATTTTTATTGAGTATATGATGGGAAAGGCAACATGGGTGGGATTGTTTTTTTTAAATTATTATAATTATTTATAATTCTATGAGATAATGTGTTTGACATTATTACAAACTAAACCAGACATGTGAGTAACAATGTGAATCAATTACCTCATGTCTTTTGAAATGTGCATGACATAAAGTTTTGACTTGTTAACGCAGTTTTGAATGTGCTCAGTTGAAGAACTTAGAAAAATGAAAATTATATTTTTGTGAAGTTAGGACTCACAAGTATCTAGAGCATGTTTGATTTTTGTGCATCAGATGGACAAATAACTTTACTACTTTACTACTAACTAATTACAGCATATGATTGAAACTAGCCGATGTCCAAAGTGTGCCGGTGTCATAATTCACTTACTTGAGGTGCAGGGCAAAGAGTTATTATGTAGCGATAACAGTAAAGACAAACATACTTCAGCTGTCATCAAGCCTCAGACCAGAACAAAAAGCTTGTGTGTTTAATGGAGTCAGAGCAAACAGTTCTGTAATCCCTATAAGATCTAAGTAAACAAATGTAGGTCTTCTCAGTCTGCATAATGGAGCACTGCCTTTACATTCACCCTTGATCTCAGACCACTCTTATCTATTAGGGCCTTAATGCCACGTAAAACACACACACAAATACAGGAGCTGCGCTGTGAGTTTCTTTTTTCCCCCTCCCAGAACTAACATCCAAACTGGACTCTATAATCCTCTGCCATTCTTTTAATCATCTGACACCCAGAGAGGGCAATATCTATTTTCATCTGGTCCTGATAGGATCTCTTTAGGATTTAAAGAGGGGCCTCAGCATGCTGCGCCCAGCAGCTCAGCTGTGATCTGGGGCTTTGGGGAGTTCTCATTAGGCGTTAGCGGCCCCCAGATCGAAGAAACCCAGTTCTGGCTAGTGGATTTTTAATCCTCCTATGGCCTATGTTGGGAGATGGAGTTATTTAGGGCCCTTTGATTAGCCTCACAGCTGCACTTTGATTAAGAGAACTTCTAAGGATCGAGCTGCTGGGCTGCAATTTGAAGGTGGTAGAGGACATGTGTGGAGGTGGTGGTGTGTTTATGTTGTGTGTGTGTGTGTGTGTGGAAATGGCTGAGTGTGAGCATTTTTGTAAAGGAACATACATTATTATATGTGAGTGCATGCATAGTATTGGAGTATCTTTCCTTATATAGATGTGAGTGAAAGTTTGAATGAGTGTTTGCAAATGTGGAATACATATCTGTATTCAGTTGATGTATACTTGTACACTCTAGTAACAGAACGTGTTTAAGGTTGAGATGAAGTGGGACCATGGGAGATGTGTTGGGAAATTAAAGAAAAAATGTCTACTGCCTCTGCAATGACCTTCTTGAATCTGAGAGCCGTGACACACAATGACAGATAGAAAGACAGAATGACAAAGACAAAGAGACAGAGGACGAGGCAGATGTGAGGTATGGACAAGGCCAAAAAGTTTACTGCCCACGGCAATTTGATATTTTGTCTCCTCTGTTCAGCTCAGGTTCAAACCACCAGGTAATAAAGCCAGGCTGGCCTGTCAGTGTTGGGTTGAGAGTGGTACCATCCAGGGCCAAGGCTGTCCTTCAGATGTAAAGGAGGGACTGAGCCCTGCTTTGTACTTCTATGCTTCTCTGGGCCCTTTAAAGTGACTGTACCAAGATCAATGGAAAAATGGAAAGCTGGATGAAGGAAATCTCATGTTTGATATACTGACACATCTTTGTCTGAAGCTTTGTCTGAAAAAAGACAAAAAATATACACATGTGCACACAGGTATACACACGCACGCACACACACACACACACACACACACACACACACACACACACACACACACACACACACACACACACATCTACATCACCAGGCAGCAGCACAGCGGTAAGTTATGGAGATGGATATGCTACTCCATTTGTATTTCTATTTCTTAAAATGGTTAGAGTGCCTGCTCTACTGCCTTGTGGACCAGAGAAAATATTGTGTTGATGGGTAATGGGAGACTCACTCATATGGAAAGAAAGACCAGTGGGACGTCCAATAACTTGGAATGTCTGTTTTGGTATAGCGAGCAGAATTAAGCTGCCTGGGAAATGTGCATGAATCTCTATACGAGAGAAAATCTCATGAAAACCTTATGAGGCTTAATGACTCATAATGAAGGCTCTGGTGCAGTTAAAGACCATCAAAGCTCATGGGAGAAGAGGCATATTCTTTATATACGGTCTCTTTTTACACTAACAGGGCTTTTTTTTGTGCAGCACAATGAAATTAAGCAGTTGGCCAGACTTAAATGCATTGGATACAAAGTGCGCTGTGCAACTTAATCCTGCAGATGTACAGATAAAACATGGCACTGACACTGCCAAGGTTACAGCTGATGAATTCTGGGTATGGCTATTTATACTACAAAAATAATAATTGTGTTAGTACTGAATGGTTTGTATTTAAGAGTTTCAATCAACAATAAGTGTATAAGAATATAAGCTTAAACAAAGTCTACTATTCATTACACTATTTTACTGTATATTATATCTCATAAAACTCAAATTTCCCCACAGTGCATCATAACAAGTTACAAAGAAGCTGCCATCAATGAGCTTCAATATACAGTTCTTATAACCTGAAGAGGATCCAACACCGACACTGATAGCTGATAACCAACACACTGTATGTCTATATATGGTGCTGTTTATTACAATGTATTTATCACCATGACACAAAATTATACATACACAGGTTTATGTATGATTTAATGCAGATACATGACCAACACTACACACACACACATTCATTTAAATCTATCTACTGTATACGTCTACTGTATACAAGTTCAATCTCTTTATATGTATGTGTCATTCACAGAAATAGTTATTAAAATAAAATGTTGGAGCTCATCAGTCTTAACAGTAACAGTATGGAAAATGGTTTGCAGAGATATTAAGAAAAATGATTTGTCGGAAATGGGCACTGGTACGGTCTTTCGAAGAGAGGGATTATGGGAGAAGTGTGTTGGATTGGATTTCTCTTAGCATGCAATTCTTTCCGTCTTTGTTAAATGTTCCCCTTTATTTCGTAAGTGGATATAAAGTTCAAGGTTTTTCATGACCCCTTCCCATGTGAGGCACTTAAGTAAGCAAACTGCGCATAATTAGGAGCTAATTATGCAAAGGGTTTGTGTCTCTTTCAAACTTATGCACGTATTAAACATCCTGTTTTTTTTGTGTCACTAAATTTTGGCCAGAATAATAAGGTCACACAGAAAGGACAGAGGGCTAATGTCCGGCCACGGCATTTGATTAAAAATTTTAAAAAGCAAGGCAGTGATGACACTTTGTAGGAAACAGAACTCTTATCTTGGTCACGTTTTCTGAATGAACATGAATACATTGTGTATCAGAAACACCTCAGTTGTATAGACGGTACTCACTGCCATCCCAGGGTTGAAAGTCAAGAGACACTTTGGTTTGTAGCGTGGGGATGTCACTGTTGTGGAGATATGAGGCTAAGCAGTGAGCAGGCCCTGCCACCTCAGCTTTGATTCCAGGGCTAAGTATGTACAGATATCTTAGGTGTTGACACTTCGCCCTCTAAGCCCTATTTCTTTTCCCTGGGATCAGTGAGGCTCACTGATAGCAGATTATCTCTGCGGCATTTTATGGCCCAGTTGGCACCCTCATTTGTTATCTGCTCACAGATACACTGAGGTACAGTCTGTGCAGGCAAAGAGAAATGTCAGAATAAAACATCTTAGACATATTCACTTCTTCCCTTTGTTATTCGGTGCATTGTGTGGACGCCTGTGAAGTAATAAAGTCCAACAAACCGTACTTGTGTGGAGCCTGCGCAGAAATACAAGTGGTAGCCTGCCTACTGTTAGAAGTGGCTTGTTGAATTATGTCTTGATATAGGCAAACAGGAAAATGTGTGTAAAGATGCGATTACATATATAGAGATGTTTTAAAACAAACAGTGAAATCTCGTTAAGCTGCTGACTAGACGAGATTTTGAAAAGGATTCCGATTGTAGATCTAGATTGATAGAAGTGCTTTAATCCCTTTGATAATTGGCAGTGATTTGTAATATATTCTCTAGCCCTTGTCTCAGGTAAATCAGCCCTTCTAGCCAACCAACTAATGTCTTTGCTAATGTGCCAATATCCACTAATCCTTGTTTATAGTGGTTAACAAAGTGACTTGGTGAACCAAAATGTTGTGTTGTGCATGAGTTGAAGCAGTCTACCATGATTCGACAATTAAAATGCGAGGCCTCTTTGAAAAGTATGTTCCAGACTTTTATTTAACACCGAATAAGTTGTTGCAAAAAAGGATTCAAATGTTTTTTATCCATCTTTAAATCCATTCATCTTCAGCAGTTCAGGCTAGATCAGCTTCAGCAAGCTGGGTAATCTTTTCAGAGTGTCCTGAATCTGCCCTGTGGTCTCGTCCAAGTCGGCTCTTTAGAGACACCCTCAGATGGGGTCACAAATGGGAGGCAACACCACCTCACCTCATTTGAATATGAGGAAAACAGTTGGCTTGATAGCTATGTTAGTTTTGAATTGCTGAACTCAACGATCCATCCTGTAGAGTAACACCAGCTTTTGTGACTCTACAACTACTACTGTGTCATTCTGTTTGACAAGGCTGGTCTGTGGACTGAGCCCAAACGCACGACACAGAGGCAGGAAGTGCAATAATAAAGTCTTTAATGCAAAGTGGTAAAACAAAATCACTCTTACAAGGAAAAATACTGACACAGATGAAGAAACAAAGTAGCAACTGAAAATCACTCTTGCGAGGTAACTTAATAAGGCAGCAAAGGCTTAACCAAAGTATGAACCAAAAATCACTCCTAAGAGGCAAAAAGGCAAAATGGCAGAAACAAGACAAAGTAACAAAATAACCTGAATCTTGACGAAGGCAAAAGCGAAAACTTGGCATGGAACGGCACGATTGACTGTACAGACAAGACAAGACAAACTGGCACAGGACAAAGGGAGATGCAGACATTATATGATTGTTGTGATTGTTTCCACCAGGTAATGGGGAACAGCTGGAAACAATCAGGGCGGGGCAGAAAATCACACTGGCGGGAAACACAAGGAAGGGCAAGTTACCTGAAACAAGAGGGAAAGTTAGATTTACAAATAAAACAGGAAGTCACAAGACAACATAAACACACGATGTGACTGACTCAAACTTAACACAGTCTTCTAGATGTGACACTGTTGGCTATTATTATTAGTAGCTTCTGATCGCTGCCCATCATCTTATACTTTAACAAGTGCTGTCTTTGTCTACAGTGGTGTGGTCGAAATCCAGACCAAAAAGCAAGAAAAAAATTGGCATTTTGGCAAGCTAAGTAAAACAAAGAGGCTCTTATCAAAATAGTTGCTAATTATTTTTATATCAGTTGGCAAACTGATAGACTGAATAAATCCTACTAATACTCTATTGCTTTAAGGGGCTCTCTCCATAGCTGCACCTTGCTATTGTCTCCATCCGTATCACGGGAGACACGGTGCCCCCTTGTGAAATTCCAATGTCCACCTTTATTATACTTGACTTGAATGCAAACCCAAATCCAAGTGAAAGACCTGCACCCCAAACAGCATCCTCCATAGAATAATACATTTCCTGCAGTGTTCTCTTCCAAGGACTGAATCCACATTACTGTATAAATGCACCTGTGCTCTGGAGGTAGCTCCCAGCCCAACTTTACTTTATCGAGTGCACCAGGATACACTGTACCCCTTCACTATGTCTGAACATTTTGTAACCTTTGATTCAGTCACTCTCTGGAGTTTGTACTCTATATTTTTCACAACTTCCTCTGTGAAGGGTGAACAGCATGTTTGTACATTGGTAAAGTTAGTCTAAGATGAGAAACATGTCAGACCCAATTAAAAGGCAGCCCGGGTGTCGCCTGACACAAAGTGACAGAATTCGGATTCGGTAAACAAAAATAAGAGCATCCAAACATCCCAAAGTAGTTCATGCTAAATGTGTTATCTTTTTTTTTTCCCCCGCTCACACTCTGTTCGATGTGTCTTCTTGCTCCTGTGTTACTTTGATATATGTGGTTGACTCTCTGGAGTGCTGACGAGCCTTTGATACTAGAAGGGCACAAACTAATATCTTCCCTTTGAAAAACAATTTCAGGGAGAGGGGATCAGTATAAATAGGCCTTTTTATGTGCACCAGGGGCCGATGTGAATCTGATGGGGAACTTGTGATAGGCTTTTTTAAATGGCAATGCAAAATTGATGAGTGGAGGGGCCTGGGCTGTTGTCGCGTGGATGGAGATGTGACTGCATAAGGACATCAAGGCCTGACACACACGCATGCACACACACACACACACACGACTGTGCAGATGCATGCAAATGCGAGCAGTACACAAAAAAAAAAAACACACACACACACAGACCCACATGTGCATGCACAAGTACGCAGCCACACAAACACACGCTCAAATGCACGAAGGCAAACACACACTCTCTATTGGATTTACGCTTACACTCCAGTCAGGGCTGAAGGCTTAATCGAGATATAGAGAGAGCGCTCTGGAGGAGAAGAGAAGATGGTCTGACCAGCCGTCTCCCATTCTCTCTCCACTTCATCCCTCCATCCCTCCTTCTACAAGAGCCTGCTATCCCTGCTATCTGTTATCGCCACACAGCTGCACCCCTCTCCACCTTGTCCCCTCCCCGCCCGCCGCCGCCACCTCTTCCAATCTTGATGGGTATTGGGGAATGTAAGAGAAGAGTTTCCTGATAAAGCTGTCTAATGAACATACAGGAACTTTAGTAAGTTAAGCATCAAAACATCGAAGGCTGTTTGAACTTTGACTCCCCCTGCATTAGCGTAGAGTCCTTATCAGGCCTCTCGAGTGGAGAGATTAGCCACTTCCTAATGAAGTGGTGAAATCGTAAAGGTCTTACTCCAAGGCAGAGTGGATTGCTTCCAACATTTTTCACTCTGTTATCTCCCATACCCAGATTGCCATTGAAAAAAAAAAAGGTAAGGTAAGGGTCCTCCTTCCCTCCTCCCTCTCCTTCTTGGGTTTCAGGTCACACACACACACACACACACACACACACACACAAATATGACATCAGATCATGCACAAAGCTGCCAAAGTAAACAATTGCATCAAACATGGGAGCAGAAAACAATAACTTGCACTTTTTGGGATGCCCTATCTGCTTCTTCTTTGCATCAGCCGTCAGTGCAGACTGTTAGGAGCAGAGATGCATTATCTAAACGATCCCCTGTGTTTTAGTCAATCAGGGGTCTGCCGACGACTTATAAATCTTACATGCCTCCTCTTCCGTACCCAGTGAGGTCAGACACACATTGCATATTCAAAAACGTGCATTAAGACACCCGCCCCTTTTTCTCCCATTCCCCTGTTTCCTTTTTGCAGCCAATCAAAACATGCACTTTTCATCTACCATCAGATTATCATACAAATAGACGAGATTGTGATATATGCAAATGACCAGAATATGGGGCAATGATCTGTCTGCATAATGAATGCAGCCTTTGTTTAACGGTCATCAGGTTTACCAGCTGCTTACATCTGTACCAGTGTTGATGGACATGAGGATGTGATGATGATATTCTTGACTGACTTGCATGCCTTATTAATATTCTCGGGAGGACGTCCGGTTTTAACCTTAATCAGGGGATGCAGTTGTATACATTATGCTCGAGTGTTGAATTGATGTAATTGAAGAATTTAAAGCTATAATGTGTGGATTAGTAAACCTCTAACCTTGAGCAGTTTGTGTTGTTTATTCTTTAGAATAGTGTTTACATTATTCTGTATGCGGCGTTTAATCATTGTGACAGACAGAGAACTTTGAACTTTTGTCACTTATAGTACAGAATAATTACTGTCCACGTCTATCAAATCTAATTATACTCCAGCAAATGATAGCAAAAGTCAGGCATGTCGAGTGAGAAACCTTTCTAATGTACCATCCCACTTACTCGTACTTTTCAGTATAATGCATATTCCGGCCGATGCATTATTCACAAATTAAGAGCCAGAAATTTCAGATTCCACCTTAAAATCAAGCTTTTCAAACAGACAGGAGAGCGAGAGTACAAGAAGTGTTGTCAGTTCTGGCCAGTGTACAACATGCATCTCAATCCCTGTAATAGCACTCCTTATTCTGACACATGTTAATAATTGATTGTTAAGTGATAAGCCTCGCTCAAGCATGAGAAATAGCCGGGGCCCAGAAATAAATATGAAAACCCATGGCAGTATAATTCATAAGGTTGTGTTCGATCAGTGTAGGCGTCTCTCAGGGTTCTCCATTATTCATAGTATAGCCTAATATATTTCGTACTTCCTCTTTCTGACTCCAGTCATTAATGGTCTCCTCTCTTATGAGAGATTCAAAGACAATGATTGACCACATGATTTAAAAAGCTGTGTGTCGCATGGTGATGGTTCAAGTCAAAATATATCTGCCCCATCCCTCCATTTGACTAATCTTCCCCGTCATGATATCATCTGTGTGTCTGTCTCTCTCACTTGTTGTGCTGCTTTTATAAGGGACCCATAACCTTCTGCGCCGCAAACACGACACGGACCAAACAACCTGCTGCCACACGTCTTGAAATAGCAGGGTTTTTCCAAAGACATGCTACTTATCGCTACTCATTACACCAATCCTCAGGAGGGCTTCTAAGTTTGATTTGTATCCAATATCAGGAGGTGAACTCCTAATGAGATTTTTATGGACTTTTCCGTCTAACTTCATTAGGTTTTTATGAATGAGGGGCGGGCGGGGGAGCTCCTCGTGAAATCCCCATATGCATCAAAGAGCAAGGGAAGAAGGGCTAAGGATGGAGATAGGGAGGGATAGATGGTGTAAGAGAAAAAAAAACAGGAATTTTTTTTTCTCGTGGCAGGAGAGAAGCTCTCTCTAGAGACTCTCGAAGATAGCCCTGCGAGAGGCTCCCATCAGGCAGAAGCTGAGGAGCCTTAAGTGTTTTATACGAATTCAATACGGCGGTTAAAAATACCAGTGGGAATATCACATTCATATCTCTGTCGCTCGCCTCACTTAATACTGAGATGGTTGGCTGGGTGATGGAAAAGAGGAGGAGAGGAACAGGGAGGAAAGGGGTTTCACTGGGCCTTCACCCTCTCGCAGTTAATTCTTGATGCAGCAGTCGGCAGCTGCTTGGTAACTCCTTTCCATGCGGGCTCTTTATATAATGAAAGCACCCCACCAAATACAGTCACATTAGGGAGCGGGTTGAGTCTGTAACTGAGACAATATAGTTATTTTTCACAGCAGTTTGCTTATTTGATGGATGGATAATCATCGTCATCGTCACACAAGTAGAAAAGTGTTGTTACTTTTTGAAGTGCAGCTACTGTCTTACATACAGCAGAGACAAAATAATATTCACTTGGGGAAAGCTGTTAGAGCAAAAATGTACTTTAATGTAAATTTTAAGTGCAATTAGTACAATAATTCTGTGCAATAGACATCAGGTAGCATGATGATGTTTGTAGGACACTAATAAGACTGTTGGTCAAAATCTGTGATTCAGCATTTATTTTATCTGGTGCTGAGATTTCTGGCTCTGAACCCTGCGTTTTTTGGCTTGCTCCTCCTGCTCATCATCTACAGCACGTGGAATTATTGGTGCTGTACTGTAACTTTCCCACCAGTCTGGTTGCTCGTCTTTGTCATGAAATTTTATTTTCTGACAAAAAAAAATTCCTCTGCAAACATGACTCATTTCTATATGAAGTATTTCAAGTGTGCACATGATGCAACTATTTTTGTGTCAGCCATAAAGTTTCAGAATTGACAATAAGATGTTTATGCGGGATATATGCTGACACGCCCATTACAGCAATTAGATGCAGTCTAATTAGTACACTGTGTCAATCAAATCACAGTGAAATAGAAACTGTGAGTCAGGTGTTGATCAAATTAAAAGGTAATATTATTTGCATTTTCAACTTTAAACTGCTAAATTGCCAGAATCATTGCTCAATAGCCATAAAGCACTTGGTGTAATATAATAAGGCCATGTGGTTTGACACAGTCGTGGCGAGAGAGAGAGAGAGAGAGAGAGAGAGAGAGAGAGAGAAGGAGACGCCAGATAACTCCTTCACTTCTACTGATGTACTAAGTGGCCATGTTGTTTCAGGCACAGATCTTTATTTGTGTGTGTATTTATTCATGGGAGACTGATACAATGCGTTCAGAATCATCGCAGATTGCCTGGAAGCCTCACTTTGCTTTGTTTAACTCCCTCTATGGTGATTACACAAAAAAGAAATGTAATCGGTCTGCGAGCATTGTGCCATTGTTTGGCTTTATCAATTAAATTAACCACCATTCCAAATCCTCCCATTGTGCACGCAGCCCGACTCTTATCAGCAACTGTATCATGGCAGTCAGGAGAAAATGAGCATCCCCTTCTGTTCCTCAACAATCTAATCATGAAACAATACAAAAGACACTCTGCATCTCCCTCTTTCTTCCGCTCACTCCTTCCCTCAGCCCATGCACGCAGCTATGTCTTCTTCTTCTCTTCTTCTTCTCCTCCCTCTTCTCCTCTTTAGCCGCTCTTGGCTGCTCTCCAGTCTCACTTAAACCCATTAGCTCTATTACTGAAATTATTTTCCTCCCCGGCCATGTCTTTGTGCAGAGGGAGTGAATTTCACAGTTATCAGAAGCTGTGGAGAATAGGGAGGAATGGCTGTGAGTCACTGCAGTGTGTGTGTGTGTGTGTGTGTGTGTGTGTGTGTGGGCATTATGCTCCTTGGCTGCTCATGGTTGCTTCTTAATTAATGCTTCTTTGTCCTGGAGGAGCTATAAGGAGTGTGGCGGGGGACGGGATGAAAGAGTCGTATGCATTGACCTCGTTGTGCCATTTGAGGGCAGTGCAGTCTCAGTGTTTTGGGTAAACACACAGGGCCCCGTGCACGCGTTGCTCGGTATTAACAAAGGGGTCGATGTAAAAGTTTTGCCCCATCTTCCCCTTTTTAAAATCCAGGTTTAGAATACAGTTTAAAGGCTGACATGTCTAAGTCAAAGCAGACGGTAAAATTGTTATTAACTTGTGGTCTGCTGTGCTTTCTCTCTACCAGAGTGTGTGTCTGCATTAAGTGTGTTTGTCAATTAATTATTCTGTTTTTCCTAGTAGGCACAAATGCCTTCATTTGAATGAGTTCAATATTTTAAATCAATAAACTGGTTATATGAATAAAAGCAGTAACATAAAATACGATCAAATAATCACAATAAAAAATTGCAGGTTTTGATTTCAAAATATTGAAATTCTCATTAGTGCAAGGACATATTTACAAGGAGTATTTACATTACAGCTTGTTAGCAGAAATAAAGAACTGAGTGATTTACTATTCAAAACTGCACATTCAACATATGCTGCACATATTCTGATGCAGAAGTAACATGAAAGAAAATGTTTGCACTTTCAATCCTAATATTGCTGCAAATAGAAATAATCGACTGAATTATTGTGATATAATTAATTATAAACTTTTTAATTGAAAAGATATTTTTTAGAAATGTATGCTTTATATGCAAAATTGTGTTTTATCAGCGTGCCTGAAACTCAAACTGGAGGCTATGCTGCACGACAAATATTATTCTTGGCTTGACCGCCTGCTATATTTAACACAGTGTTTCTGTTTTCCTCATAGAGATTTCAAAGGATGTAATTTATTGAGATGTTGTGCGCACATGTGCACGGTTGGATACATTTCCTCTTTACAAGATGTTCTTTCTTTTAAATTTGTAACACTCAGTCATACAGAAATACAGGCAAACCTTTTGGATTTTATAAACACACAAATGCTGTCTCTCTGTATCCATCCTGCTTTGGCTTTAGCACTGGATCACTCCCAGTTTGCTCTGTATGAAACAAAGGCAAATAAGCTTGTCGAGGGGGGGGCAGAAGAGGAGAGGAGCGTGGCTATGCACCGACATCAAGCATAATGACAGGCCGGCCTTCAAAATAACTAGGTGCACGGCATTTTAAAGAACTTTTATAACTGCACTCTCATATGTATGTGTCAGCTTATAGTCTCACAAAAGGACCATTTTTTGCTGTGGCAGCCTGCACATGCGGAAGCTTCTTGATAACAGTTATTTTCATTTCACGGAATCGCGCTTAGGCTCTTTTACGAATAAAGAGATGACAGTGTCGCCACGCTAAGTAGTGTTTTGGTACCCACTAAGAGAATCAGTGGTTCTGTGGATGCAGCCGTTGCACCAAGTTTAAGGTTTTTAACATGGTAACTGGCCTGCTGTTGAACTGCTGCACCACAAGTGTTTGAAAAACTCTTCTGTGTCGTCCTGTATTAAATCTGATGGAGAAGGGCCACAAGATCTTACACTGTTTTCACAGCAGTGATATTTTCAGAATTGTACAACAATAACACATTGTGACCTGTGATTGTTTTACCTGTACATGGGGTCTGTTGAGGGTTTTACAGGAAGATATGCTGCACCAGACACACACATGCTAAGGACATAAGGTGGCTTTTTTTTTTCTTGTGACGCTTAGCATGACCGTCAAATGGAGAATTTGTGTCTGTGTGCGCAAATCCTTTAGATTAAATTTTGTCATAATTTCACATTTTTTAAAATCATTTAACAGAAATCATGATTTTTCCTCACCCTTAACCAAAAAATATCCAATGGATTAAATTTTGTGACTATTTCAGAAAAAGATCTTTTCCCTAACCTGCTTTCATCACCTCAATCTAATCACAGAGGGGGACATGAAGCCTGGATTCTGGGGTCACAGTCCTGCGCCTTGAACGCCCGCCGTCCAACTCAACCACCTCCCTTTGACTCCTGCAGGGTTTATAAATGTACTGTTTCATTCACTCAAAGAAACTTGGTGCAGGTGTGAAAGATAGTCGTGCTATATGTTGTGAAAAAAAACTCGTGCCCATATACACGAATTCCTATAGATTAAATTTCATGACTATTTCACAAACTGCTGTGATATTATGTTGCACATACAGTTCAAACAAACACTGAAAGACTGCAACACACACACTCACACACGCGGAGTATATGCTGCATGTGTGATTGTACAGCGCTGTATGATTGATAATGTGATCTAGTGATCCCTCCTGAGTAGCGGTGCGGGGCTCAACAGCAGCAGTGGCTCCATGCTTACTCAACCATAACACACCCTTCTCTCACTGGGGCCCTCCATTATGTGTGTGAAGGAGTGTGTGTGTGTGTTTCCAAGGGAGGTGGTTGTTTATAGTATTGCATTTTGTGGAAATGTGACTACACCTTATACAGGTAGAATATCCGTAAAAACTGTAATTTTTCCCCCAAGACCTTTAATTTTTAAACCTGCACAGTGAACACCTTTTTAACCATTTTCCTGTCACTATTATTATCCACTTTAAACCTCTGCCCTGCGTTGAGAGTGTGTGCTTGTATGGGTGTGTAAGAGACAGAAAGAGCGCACTAATTCCAGGCACCTCCTTGTCATTGTTGTGTTTTGAATATCACCTCCCTCCTTCCTCTCCACCTCTCCCTCCTCCCTCCTCTCCACTTCTTTCTCCTTTCGCCTTCCTGCTGCTTGTTTCCTGTGACAGGGGAAGTGGCAGCTCCTGGCGACCCCTGACCCCCGGCTGGTCACTTAGGCAGATACGTGGGACGTTGAGGACTTTGTTGGAGGGCGGCAAGGACTCTGAGAAAGCCACTCCTAATCAGATGAAGGAGGGAAACAGAGGAGGAAGAAGTTATTGTTTGTTGCTGTGACTTCAGGTGGTGGAGGAAAATGGCACAGATAATTCTGACCTCTTTCATACAGGCGAAATAAATGCAGTCAAATACTTACAAACATGGTTTAGAGGATGAATTCCTCAAGTCACTTTCCTGTTTCACCCCCCTGAAAAACAGGTGTTTTAAAGATATAATATTTTTTTTAGTATTTTAGAATATCAGTATACCAATATAGGAGTCTTACTTAAAATATACTGTAACACACAAGACACCCCAATAGCATATGACAAATACAATTTTCTGAAGCCAAATTTATGGATTGAGTGTACAATGAAATTTCTGAAGACAAATCAAGAGTGTTGCAGAAATTGTGATGACTCCATCTGAGGTCTTAAAATGTAAATGTATTTTAAAAAGAGCACGAATGAAGTTGTTCAACAGTTCATCATCCAAATTTAAAAATGTGCAGCAATTAACACATCTGCTTTCACACTGTGTCTTTGTCATTAATTACTCCGCCACAGCGAAGCGTCCTCTGCAGAGATGCTCGACTGTCAGTCACAGATGAACTCGCTGATTTTATTCACAAGGACAGTGCAGTCCCAGCGTACCCTCATCATTTGCTGCATCCGCTCAAACACCACCGAGAGGATGCAAAACAACGGTTCACAACACACACAGCACAGCCCGCAACATCATCAAAAACCCTCCTTTGCCTTTTTCTCTCATATTGTTGTGTTGTTTTCCACGGGACCATGTTGTCTCAAAGGCTCAGTTAATGAATTCCAGACAATTAGTGGGATTGAAATTTATTGACAGAACAGCGACGAGCCAGCCTGCCTTCCTGCCCGGCTGCGTGGCTCTCATTGTCCAGAGTGTTCGGAGCATATGCTATTGAGCTGCGCTGCTTGCTTGACAGCAAAGGGCTGGTTCAATTACATCAATTGCTTGATGACTGAGGAGAGAGCAGCGGGGCCATGCATGCTAGTTTGTGATAAGAGGGAAACTCTGCTGCGCCATGGCCCTCATTATGCAAGTCTGACAGTAACCTAGAAAACCTAGGAAATTGTACACAATACAAAAGCATATGTTTCTTGTTTCTTTTAGGGAAGAAAATTGATTCCAAGAAAGTAATGATGTAGACAATGTGGGGCTGACCAAAGCACTCTGACACAAACTATTGTACTGTTTTGGGGTGGGTGGTGTATTCATGCCAATGGATATTTTCTTTTTAAGTCGGCTTGCACATTCACATGCTGTCCTGGGCGGATAAAAAATGGAAGCATATGCAGCAAGTCACCCGCATAATTACTACTTTGGGGCTTTACTGTTTTCAGTCATGGATGATTTTAGATAAACTTGTCGACATAATGTCACAACCTACCACTAAGTTGTTGTTTTTTTTTGACAGACTTTCTCCCCACTGTTTTCTGATGTGGCTGCTGAAAAACTAATGTCAAAAATTGAAAGAGAAATACATCTGAAACGTATGAAGCTTCCTCAAATATTGAGTTGAATACGAAATTATGATCATGCAATTCAATGATTGAAATCAGACACCTTCTCATTCAGTTCCTCTCTATAAATCTGGGATTCTGTATGTTTTATATGCTTGTATATATTGTGTATATTATGGATTATTTTCGTCCCAGAACAACCTGTCTTTGTCTTCCATCCTTTGTTCCCAGACAAAGACACAACACTGTGACATTCAGTATTATTTATGGCAGGCTTTGAATTGACTCCTCAGCCCAACGAACTGCAGTTAGCTAGTTAGCTGGGAGCATTCTGTTTGTGTCAACAGCCCCCTTTGTGTGTATGGAGTGATTTATTATGTAAAAGAGGGTTGGTCGGGGGGAGCAGGGAGGGTGACACTGACCTTCCTTTAATTAACACTGATGGAGACCAAGGTGAGAGGCAAGATGATGAAGATTGATCTTCCCACATAAATCATCCTTCCTCCAGGCTGGCGTGTTTGTCTAAGTGTATGTGTGTGTGTGTGTGTGTAAGTGTGTGTTAACGTCATTTCTAACAGAAATAACCTTGTGGTTCACAGGTTAAATGAACGTTTGGGTGGGTGCAGAACCTCCATTATTTACCCCCGATGGGCTCCCCTTTGTGGTTATTTACTCAAAGGTTTAATTGATTAATTCCCCTCACTCCATTCAATATATATATTTTGTAATATTTCTAATGTACTTTTTCTGTGTTCCTTTGGGATAGAAAAAAAAAGTCAGGCATTTTAAATGATGATCACATTGCTTCAAGCAGAGTGGGTTTGTACAGCACTCAGACAGTAATGTGTCTTGTACAGCTGGAATAAGTACAGCTTCTGCACCACCCGAGGTCTACATACTGTAGGAACAATCACATTTATTCTGATTTTAATTTGTTTTCAAGGTGTATACAGAAAAAGAATTAATCATACAAGAGGTAGAAAAAGAGGTTTGGCAACATGTTGTTTAAAATGACTCTCATTACTCTTCAATCTGCAGCTGAAATACTCTGATATAAAGTTTGGTCGATGCAAAAAAAACCCCCAAAAACATAATAACTCTTACATGGTTTGGAAAACAAATAATGACCCATCTTTTGTGGAAGGAGTGTCTGATTATTCAAAGAATCTGTCTCCTGCCTCCGTGAATCCTGCAGCACTTCAAAGGCAGAAGCGGGCCTTGTATGGCCGAGCCATCTGTATGTCATGTTAAACACTTATTCTTTTCTCAGGCAGGTTAGAGATGCGGCCTGACTGGCTGTCCCACCCCGAGTCCCACCCCAACCCTCAACCTGTTCAAGGTCCATATCTTAACAAAATACATTAAAAACATGCATACTGTTATAAACACAAGCACCTTCTTTCTGGCCTTCTGTGCAACCAGCATCTTATTTTTTCACATCTACAAATTCCATTTCATGTTAATAGATATTAAATTACGTGTGAATATTATTATGACAACGTGTCAACGCAGAGAAATGTGAGAGCCCGTGCTGCAGTTGGTCAGCATGTTGGTTTGTTTTTATTCATTTGCCATTTCCATAAATTTCCTGAGGGCAATTAGTCACCACGCTGCACGCTGGCTGTTGAGGTTGTCACACTGTCAGTGTAATTGTCAGAAATGAAATAATTGAAATGTTTCCATCTTCATCATTCCCATCAACATATTTCCAGACTTTTATGACACGCGTCGAGTGCGGTGTATTATTTTGATTGAGACTTTGTGTAAGCAAATGAGCACAACATATGCTCCAATGTGCATATGCTAATCAGTTTGTTTATCTGTCAGGCAGTTGGTCGGCACGCGCCACTCTGTGTGTCATTTTGCCTCTCTTGACATTTCCGCGGCGTAAAATGTTTTATGCATTTTTATCGCTGTTTTCATTTTTTTTGCTGTTCTTCTTCTTCTTGGTCTTCTTCTACCACCACTACCCCACAATTCATAAATAATGTATTTATTTATCATGAAAATCTGTTTTGGAATTAGACACTACCCCCACTTCAAAGACAGGAAACCTTTGATATGTTTGATACTCGAAGAGTATCCGTTGGATTTATTCAATTTATGCAAAGCACCTCCAGGGTAATAAAGGTGGCATTTGAATACATTTGACTGGACTAAATCATATAATGAGGACAGTTTCTGCCCTATATCATAACAGAAAAGAGACCTTAATATTAATGGATCATTTGGCTAAAGAAAAATGTTTCGCCTGGTGAACTGACAACAGCAGACAGCAGTGATTAGCTCGAGTCTACACGGGTAATGATTTATTGCTTAAAAGAGTACAGACTGTGTGACCCTTTTGCTCTGGTAGCTAAGTTCAGAAATTGGTGTCTTAGGGGAATAAAATAATTCTTTTCAACTTCTCTCTTCAAAACATCTCATAATTAATTAGACATGACCACATACCACATATGGTGCCTGAATGAGCACTGGAGGTGGTGTCTGTGTGTTTCTGCATGTGGACGCGTGTGTCTGTGTGAGTGTGGGAGAAAGTATTTGTATTTATATGTAGGTGCACGCAGAGGTGACTGTTGATGATCATTAATTAGCAAAGTTGAAAATGGGACTGAAGTCATTAGAACAGTCTTATGTACTGTCTTAGATTTCCCTCTACCACCTCATAAATAGTGCACACACACACATGCACACAGACACAGCACTCACCTGATAAGCTTCCTTTTGATGTAGTTCTTCTCTGTTATTCTCAGTGTCCAACAAGAATTTTTGATCTCCAAGATGTGATTTGTGCTCGATGAATTTTTAATTTGCAATCAGGTTCGTTTTTATATTTAATCATATTGCGCTTGTAGCTTGTGTCAGAATCGCATATTATATCATACTGCACCCAAACATAACACTCAGAAACAAGCTAATAAATAAAAAAAAATATGTTAAGATGCAAAATGATTATGTGAGATCACACAGTGCTGAAGGATTTATGAAATGTAACTTCAAATTGAAGCAAATTGGACTTATGCAAAAGAGAAATTCAAGCAGCCTATGCCAACATTCAAACTAAAAATTTTGTCCACTTCTTCCATTGCACCCTGTCTAGCCTCCCTGGAAGGGTGATGCTTCCTGCTGGACACCTAATTATCCGGTCAACTTTGCACCCCAGATGGTCTACATACATGCATTGAGTTTACCTGATGATCCCACTGTCATCTTTCTGTATGATTAAGAGAAGGAGTGCAATGTCCATCCTCGATGTCCAGTCCCTGTCAGCCTAAAACACACAGCATCAGCCTACTGTAGCATTTGGCCTGGTTGGGACAAAAGAATCTAATGTCTAATTTACCTGACACCTTCTGGACTTTGTTTGGGATTCAGAGCATTAAGGGCACCTCGCAGGGTCCCCCCTCCTGTCCACTCCCTGTGGAAGAGTGATGTTTCCTCTGTGGACAACTAATTATCTGGGTCTGACCCTCAGCTGTCTGAATTCAGGATCCTATTAGGCAGCTAGCAGGTTGAAATCACCACCGCCGACCCCCTCCAATCCCCTTCCATCGTATATATTTATTTCCCTTCACTTCCTGCTTCTGAATATTAAGAATAGATTTTTACATGTATATGTGTGCACTGGGGATGGGATTGATGGTGGTGGTGGCGGAAGGAGGAGGGCGCCGGGGTGGTGGTGGTTGTGGTGGTGGGGGGGTGGGTGGATGCTCCGCTGATGGGTGAATGGCGGGCCTGGAAATGACGAGCGGGCTGACTGAATGCTTGTCCATCACTCCCCATTCTCTTGGTTACAGGTGGTCTCTCATTTTCCCGACCGGCGCATATCTGCCTGCCTTTATATGACAGCCTGGGCTCGCCAATTTGCATGTACGACAGACAACAAACGGGCCTGTGCATGTCAAAATAGGTGGCGGTGCGTGACAGTTTCTACACAATGCTGTCTCCTTTTGGCTTGACCCTCGACCTCGTGCCATGTCTCCTTTCATAATCAGGGAAAGGGGAAGACGGGGCGAAGAAATCATCCAGCCTTCCTTCCTGCCTCCTTCTGCTGCTGCCTCTTTGGAATAAATGTGATACCAATGCCATTAGCTATGCTTTCCCCCTCTCACTTTCTCTTATTCTTAGTCTGTTTTGTTCCATCTTGCTGACTGTCTGTCTCTCTCTCCCCTCTGTTTGTGTTTTGGCATAAAAGCACTCAAATTTAAAGAGTAGCTCGTCTCAGTTTGTCTGTTGTTTCAAGATAACATTTCAGTTGTTTTTTACACTCCCAAACGGAGATAATGAGATCTGTCTTCTCTTGTTGTGACCAAATCAATGCCAAAAAAGCAAGATTATTATTTTTGGATGCTTTCTTGTTTATTTCATATTTTTAACTGACTGACTTGAAAAAAAAAAGCTGCGAGGGGAAAAAAAATGTTTATCCAGCAATTAAAAACTTGCCACTTTAAAGCAGACCTGTAGGAACATATCATCGGTTTCATCTTATCGAAAATCATCAAATGTTCAACAAAATTGCTTTGCAGCCAGGCAGTCACAGGTTTTTCTCATTATTCATCTTGTGTCTCATCTTTCATGAAAGCAATATCTGCTATTGAATACATGATAATGAGCTTCATATCGACATTTTCATCACTCTGATTAACACTGTGATAGCACGGGGAGACTAATTGCCTTTTAACACCTGTGACATTTCCCTCTTTCACTTTTATTTTAATGAGTGTTTGATATCTCGGCGTAAAATTTGAGAAACTGCAAGCGAGAGCACTCTTTTATTGGAAAACTTCCACTGCCGCGCCGACTTCTGTAATTTACACATGAACTTTCCTCCCCTTGTTCCAGTGGATAAGAGGCTGATTTAAAATGGATCACCATGTAGAACTGCATATCCAGGAGAGGGGTTTTAGACTTAAGACATAATCATGCTGCTGGGTTTTATTAAGTCTTATACTTTACATATTTAAGGAGGCCGTTACATCATTAGCCGGTGTTGAATGGGGCAGTGTTAAAAGTCACCATGGTATCAGGGAGAGGTTAACAGAGAAGGGGGCGATGGGTATTGAAGAGAGCGTCCCGTCATCATCATACAGTAAAATAATCCTGAATTATATGCTAATCAGCAGAAGTGAAACGCCATATCTCAGTGGAGGAACTTGTGTTAAAGTACTTTGCGTGATCGGAGCATGCTGGTACTTGGTGTAGGCCTTTGTTAAGTTACTTGCCATTCTTTTCTTGCTCTACATGGCTTTGCTGCCCCATATGGTTGGGATATTTGTAATGTAGTTCAATCTTCATGTGTAATGGTTATCACCGTCCTTGTGCATGAGGTGTCTCATTATTGTTGGAGAGAGATTGGAAGACTTTTCGTAGTATAGTAACAGTTGTATAACTAAAAAAAAAAAAAAAGGATTCCTTTCCATAATTTCATCTCAGGAATCATTTGCTATATGTTCACACACTTTCCAACATTCTCAGGTTAAAAAAAGGCTGTTTTTCTTGATAAAATAAATCCATATTCATGAGAATACTTCCCCCAAAGGTAGTAACTTACCTCCAACATGCCGATGAACTGAGACTGACCTCGCCATTAAAAACACGTTAATACGTCATTAACGCTGTCATTTCTGAAGTGGCTGCTTATTTGAAGTGTTAAACAAAAGGAAAAAGGTTATAGCTGCGAGGCCACACAACCGTGAAACAGACAGTAATCTTTGCTTAATCTCTTGTTCGGCTTTGAGGTGGCTGGCAGCCATGCGTGTAATGATAATTATTACTCTTGTCATCACTAGTGTCAACCTATTTAATATTAGCAGTGTAAACATTTCATACAGGAAGACGTTCCTGTTCCTGTTGCGCATGGGAACTATTACCCCTCCGATAAAGACATCCAGTGCCAGCGTCTCTTTGTTTCTTTCTTTTGGTTCAGAAGCAGCGTCTGACTCCGGGGATTACTTTTAATGTTGCGTTAATCCGTCCCATGGAGTCCTGCGTGTTCTGCCATCGCAGGGATCATTCTTTGATATCAAATGGTGAAGAGAGAAACTCTAAAACCACTTCAGATCCCTCTTGTGAAATGTGTTGTCAAAACACAGGTGGAATGTGAATGTTGAAACCGCAGTGTGTTTCAACCAGTCTCCGTCTCCGCCTCTACAGTCCCAGGGAGTGGATTCACAAAGCAGTGAGCCTCAGAGGGAGACACAGGGGGACACAGACAGGTACAAAGAGATGAAAAGAGAAAAGACACAGAGGGAGAGAGAGAGAGAGAAAGATGAGTTTTGAGAGAAGGATTTTTTTTTTCCAAGACTCAAAATTTTGCAGAAACCAAACCAACCGAGCTTTTAATTTAAAAAAAAAAAAAGACAAACACAGCTGATTGAAAGTGTCATAAAAACTAGATTTTCTCGCAAGACATAAAAACACTACCATCAAGTGCAGCAGTATACAGCTACAATGCGATGACCACAGTGTTAAAAGCAGAGTCACAGAAAGCTCATGGCACTTTCAAGAAAATTCAATATTTTCATACTGGGAAAATAGTTGTTGTATACAGATGCTGAAATGTCGCATTTGCTCATCTCGCACTTGTGAAAGTGACATTTGCTCTTCGGGCCTGGAGGACACAATAGGAAATAAATGAAGACAGAGAGAGGATGGAGCCGCTTTTACCTTCCTCACCTCACAGGAAAGTAAAAGAAATTGAAGTTACACTTTGGCGCTCACATATTCTCGCTCCAGTGACGGGTAAATTTAATATAAGGTGACACAAATTTTCTTACATTATGCATTACAAATGACTGTATCGGACCAGGAAAAAAAATGATAAAAGATAGAAAGGTTGTGTTGTTTTAGCATATTAATCATTGTGCTGAGGCGAAGAAAAACAAAAGGAGGAAACAGAAACAAACAATGAACAATGAGAGAGGAGATAATGTTATTCAATTGTCTGTCTGAATCTCCATCAGCAAGCTCCCGTCCTTACATCACAGACGCACTCTCTCATTAGCAATGACAGCTAAACATCATTGAGCGTGTGTACGTGTCTGCCTATCTACTGTCTTTTGCCTGCGACTATGACCATCATTCAAATTTAACTTTAACCGCGTTTGTTCTTCCCCTCGTCCTCTCTCGCTCCGCACCCCTCCTCTCTCGCAGTTTTTATGAGCCTGTTATTTATTTCCCTCATTAGCGATTGTTTCTTTCCATTAGAGAGCGCCTCTTCGTGCCAGCACTTTCCTCGGGGAGAGCGGAGAGACCTGTGCTCTTCTTGGCAACAGGAGGCTCCCTTTCTAACCCTCTTAAATAGACTTGAAACAATCCCCTCTACGAAACCCCTTCCCACCGCCATCTCCACCCTTTTTAGGATCCAAAGCAAGGTGTTGGCTGGGGTGTGTGTGAGGAGCACTAGTATAAAAAATGAAGTGAAGATTTGATCATAAGCTCCTGCCATTACCTGTGTACTGACATTCTTGTGAGTCGGGTGCCACCCCTTCATACCTCCCCCACCCCGGCGCATACACACTCGTATAAAAGCCCCCACCGGTACACACAGGAATTTCCAGAGCCCAAAGACAACACAGAGGGCCCTCCGACATATTTGCCGTCATCCTCTTATTAACTCTCCCCGTTTGAACAGAGGCACATCAAAAGTAAGCAAAACACATAATTACTGGCATTAATATAACGAGCTCTTGGAGATAAGCCACTCTCCTAAGCCCACACCCCCCCACCTCCCCGTACTTGGAGGGCATGAAGGAGGGGAACAGCAGAGGGAAGGTAGAGCGCCCCTTCAATTAAGTGAGCTGTTCAACCAACATGAACAAACATATTTAGTAGATAATTAGTAGATAATTTTGCAGGTATGTCTGGCACAGGCCACAAAAGGCAGTGTTAAGGAAAATAGCAGGGAGGGAGTCAAAGGAGGGAGGCTTGTGGGATGTGCAAAATGCCCCGTGGCTCTGATAGACTCTTAACAGTCATTAACAATGAAGAAAGAACGTGAGCACACACACACACGTGCAAACACCCTCTTCCCACCTTTACACAAGCCCTCATCTTTGCTCCGTCTCTCTCTGCCTTCCTCCTCCTCCTCCTCCTCCTCCACCCCCCCACCCCCCCCTTCTCTCTCTCGCTTGTTCTTCTCGTTCTCCGAGGAGCCCTGGTTTTCTGTATGATGAGCTCCTGGGGGGCTTCAGTGTTTGGCAGGAGGCTTTGTCTCTCATACGAGATGAAAAAAAGAGAAAAAAAAGAAAAGAAAGACAGAGAGAAAAAGAAGAAGATGGAGAAGGAGGGTGAAAACTTGAGACCCCTGGGGGCACTTCTCCCCACATTGTGAGGATTTGCCTAACAGCTTCACAAGAGGGTTTACATCTTCCTCTGAACACGAGGGGTATAATCACAGATCAAAACAAATTACCTATCTGTAGTCAGCAGAGGTGTCTGCCTGTCAAAAGCCCAGAGTTACATAAGATTTAAGTCAGTGCTAACTGAGCCTCTGATTTGGGGCACGGGGTGAATTCTTACTTTGAATCGTTAACGTTACGAGGGCCTAGCGGTAAGACGCCGATGGTGCATACCACACAAACCGACTGTGAAGAACAAAGATTTGCTTTGATAATTACTCGCGCTCCTCCCGAAGTGACACTGTCGTGACTTTTGATTAACTTGGAGCCGTGGACTGAATAATGTGTGCAGGTCTACCTCTGTGCGTGAGGACTTCGTCATCCCAACAGAAACATACAGCCGCAGCCCGAGCGACGGCTGAATTGTCTTCTTATAGACTGACGTGACGACATCGTTGCAAAGAGGGACTGTCACGCTGGCGGTCTGATTTTTTTTTTTTAATTTGCGCACAGCAGTGTCTGAGGCCGAGTGGGCATAATCGAATTTCATAAATTTCTTCAAAGTTATCACCAACTCTATTTACTTTAATCGCTGTGTGAGACTATGTTACTGGCATCTTGCTGATGCAACCACAACAGTGTGAAAGTTCTGCACACGATGGGGAAGAGCAGGAGGGGAAAAAACAGGGGGCGGAAAAAAGGCTGAGTTACCACAATATCAACTGCAGTTTCAGAAATCTCTATGGTAGAAGGTCTATTGGGGCATCCAGACCTCCTGGGAAACACATTAGTGGGAAATGATGGACTCTGTCACACTACCTGTAAAAGAATACATGGCTGATTATCCTATTAGAAGGAGTTGGTGCCTCTTTTTGTTTTGCCAGGTGTTTACTATATACCATATTTCTGCACTATCTAGCCCATCTAAGCCCCTGCCACCACTTGGGAGTAGCTCTACAATCTGTTATTTATGTTTACGGGTGACCCTGTGGCCAAGAGGTGGGCTCTTAGTTCACACAAGTTATTAGGCCCCTGGATAGAAGCAAGGTAGGAGGAAAACACATTTCTTTTCTAAATGGTGTCGTCAGCTTTTTATGGCCAAAACTTTTTCACACATTTGTTACATCCTAGAACCAATTCCTTTCTTCGGGAAGCGTTTACCTTATATCACGATGTCATTTAGGAAAGATAGAAATGGTAGAGCCACGGGGCGGGGGGGCCTCTGCAAGTTGGAGCAAAGCCTGTACAATAGCAAAACTATCATCGCCCAAAAGTTGAGACAAACTCCTAACAAACCAGACTCTATTACATAAACAGAGTTATGACACCGTGTGGACTTAAGGAATTCTTAAAGCCCACAGTAATCTTATTCAATTGCTGTTTCCAGGTGGGAATTTGAAATATTGGCAGAGCAATAATCGACCGCGCGAGATGTGTTCTTGATGGCCTCTGCTGTTTGCAGATTAATGCCCCCAGCAAGAAAGGAAGGGATTTTTTTTTTCTTCTGACAGCAAACTCTGTGTAAAGCTCTGGTCTCGGGAATGCTGCTGGCAACACAGAGTCACCTCGAGGCATCTCGTGGAAGGTTAGATGAGGTGTCCGAACTGAGATGTCTATATAAACAATGTCTTTGTAGGGACATCCAGGGTTATTGTTAAAGGATTAAGGCCTCGTCTTTGATGTTTAAGTCAGCTGCTAATGCCGGTGTCCCCTCCTAGTGCAACGCAGGAGAGAGGGGTTGTGGGAATAGTCGGGACAGATAGGGGGGGATATGTCGACAGATCTCTCAGGTGTCAGGTAGGCATCCAGGCATATGTCAGCTAGCTTATCCCTATAATTAGTTCGCTATTAACACACAATTAGCTGCAAATGAACTCATTAATGCCACTGACACCTCATGCTGAACGACGTAGCAGGGTGTATTGTGACAGTAGTTGTTTCAGGTGTCAGATACAAATTAAACTGCTAGTGTGTCTTAAGACAATGAGGTAATGTGTTAAATTAGTGCTGCCTTTATCCATGATTCATGCAATTAGAAAGCTGCACAATGTGAAATTCGAAAATGATTATTCACTCTCAGGAACATAATCTAAAATAAGAAATTATATAAATAAGAAGCCAATGCATGGTTTGGCTTTTTCTCGCAGCACATCTTTACAGTTTCTCATAAAGCACCTATAAGTAATGATGAAATAAAAAAAAGGAAGTAACACCTGCATTTGAGATGCTGTACAGCATTACACCTTCGGTTTTGGAAATCTAACTCCCCCAAATCCTAGATTAGCGGATCACAGAATCTCGGGTGCTAGTGAAAACAGCCACGTCTGGCGATGACTCAGTTATTGTTATAAAACGGACTTGAATGAAAACCTCATTAGTTTTATCTTTGAGCTGGAATCAGGGGTGCTGTCTGGCATGGATTCCCAGCAGTCAAAACAGAAAACAAGAGCTCACTGTGTGCTCTTTGAGACATCAAGGTGTCTGATCTGAATTGCCTTAGCTTGGAGGGAGAATGGCTTTACCGTCTCTGTGAAACTGATCCGTGAAGTGGATTAGGGACGGTTCTTCTTTCACTCAAAACAACACAGCTTGAGGAGTTAGACGAGGAGGTGGATAAAGCTCTGTGTGTGTGTGTGTGTGTGTGTGTGTGTGTGTGTGTGTGTGTGTGTGTGTGTTTGTGCTTGAGAGGGCAGCCGTTATACTACACTCACAAATATATGTTTACCTTGCACTATGGTGAGTTTTTCAAAATGACTGAATGATATAGAGGCTGACTGACCAAGCTGGAAAGTATCGATAACTTTACAAACATGACACAATTTCTTGGAAAACTAACAGGCCTCGCATGCAGATTTACTCCATCTTCCTCTAAGTAGGTTACACATCCCACTTTACTTTATATTGTTGGACACCTAGGTGGACCATCTTCCAAATACAGAGACGTTGGATAGGTTCAGTGAATTCATTTGGCCACTAGCTATGAGCAGCCTAGGAAAATAGATACAAACAGAATAAACCTGATTCATTCCATCACCATGTTTCAACTAGTGAAATAATAGTAACGGGACTTCTGTCTGTCTTTGAGAACAAACACAAACCTCGCCTATTTCTGCTTTATAGCTCCATTAGAATATTTTTGGATGCCAGTATGGCTTGTCACCAAGGTTTTAGTGCTGGGATGGGGGTCAGACCATGAGTACACACACACACACACACACACACACACACACACAGAGTTTGTCCTTGGCCTGGCACCTCTTTTGGCAAGGTGGCGGTATGGCTCCATAACAAATGAGGGACACCCTAGCTGTGCCAATAGTCTCGGTCCCTTGGCAGACTCCACAAAATCATCTTTTCTTCCCAGGAGTTATGACTCTGGAGAGTTGATCATTAGTCAGAAATCACAGAGACACAGACACACAGTCATCAAGTGCGACTCAGGTCGTAACTGACCTGACCGTGGTGACCTACAACGACAAATCACTGCAGATGCATCAAAATCTGTGAGTCAACTTTTCAGACATTGAACATTTCAGGTTACTGCAATAATTTAATCGTTCTTAATTTTATTGTGTATTTTATACTGTATGTTGAATTTTGTGAGCTTGGGGAACATGGATGCATGCACCTCAGCAGTATTAATCAAAAAGAACATTGTCTTTCCTGCAGCATACCTTCTTCTCAAGGTGATGTATTCCTCCTACTTGTGCCTACATTACCCACAATACAACTACAAACACTCTTGATTCTAGTATGTTATGCAAATAGCTGGATATGATAAGCAGGTTACAGAGATCTGGTAAAATTGCTTCACCACACCCCCAGATTGTTTTAATTTTCAAACTAGTAGTCTTCAACCCCAACCCATGCTGACTCCAGTGACATCACTTGAGGCAATTTTACAGAGCAATTTTAGAGACCTCCCTCTGGAGCCACAAAATACTGCTGAAGTCGAAGTACCTCAATAGAAAATTGGGGAACACTTTATAATAAGAGTGAGAAATGAATTATGCTCCACTTAAGTTGAGGTGGGCACAAAAAGAGTAACCAATAATAATTTGAGTAATAATGATTCGTTACTAGTTTGTACCAATCAGCAGCTGGTTCAGAGTTTATCATAGGAAGAAAGTGGTCAGCATGTTGTTTCACAGAAATGTATGAACTACTCATTACCTAATGATTCATTAATGCAGTATCATCCAGTCTGTCGTCTAGTAACTCGTCTATATAGTTCTCAGATAACGGTTATATATAGGAATTATTCCTTTGTAACTACTCACATTTTCATTCTCATTCCCATTTCATTCTAGATTTTTCTCCCTCTATATCACTGTACTCCCCGAGGTTAAAAAGTACTTACTGTGTGACCAAAACCCTCTGGGTTGCGTCAGTTTCATGAGTCATCACTTTCTTTCCCCTGCATCCCAAAAGTAGCACCTAGCATTTGCATGGAATGAAGTAAACAACTCGGTGTGGTGGCGATATGGTTGCAGTTGCTCTGGTTATATTTGATCATGACAGAAGGTCTTACTGTTTTATCATGAGAAAAGTTTTAATTTTACAAGTACAGCTGAATGTGAATATAAATGCTGTACTTTAGTCTTATTATGCTGGAGGGATATCATGATCATCTCATGCTATTGGTGACATATTGGAGGCTATGTATATTCATATTTGAAGTTTTGTATATATGCACCTTGCAACTACCTATATGAAAGCTGCAGATATTTGATGAAGAGTGCACACAAGTTAATTGGATTAGTCATAATTGATACCAGTGCCCAACAATCCCATTATGTATTCCTGCTACTTCAGCGCTTTTTTTTTTTGTGCACTTCTGGTCACAAAGTTGCCATCTATCATCTGTATGTAGACTTGACCCATCAGCTTATCGTTTAAATGTCTACCTAGAATTGTGACAGTAGTTTGTGTAAAGCATAGTCTTTGCTTGACAGTGCTGTTTCCTTTGAACCAACAGGATTAATCATATTCAGTATAAATTATAATATTCAATCAATCACGCATGTGTCAGACAAAACATGAAAAATGCCAGATTGTTCGTTCTTAACACCAACTTGATAAATGTGTGTCCGTATTGCCTGCACAGTGTCAGCGTGGTCAAGTTTAACCAATCAGCAACACAATCAAAAAGCCTGGTTTGACAGTAGAAGGACACCAGTCAGGATTCTAACTTTGCAGTCGGGACTGTGTAATTATTCATGCAGAAATACTTGCGGGCGAATGTAATGTGTAAGCTGGTACACCTGGGGTAGAATTTCAGTGCTCAGAGGTGAATTGAAACACACACAGCAATGACACGATCGGGGTGCTGACACGTTCATTAGCACATAGGCAGATTTGACACAGCTGGAAGATGTAGCGAGGAGCTGCTGTCAAGGTCTTGGAATGCTGCAAGACTGGCACAAACTAAGGGTTGGATGCTCATCGCCGTGTCATAAGAGACCTGGCGCTGTCTCGTCTCCTTTTTTAAAAAATATTTTATTTATTTCCCTCCCTCGTTGTGTCGTTGCAACACACTGACTGTCATCATTTGCATGAGTTTGACACCCCAATGTCTAGCTTCTTTGTCCTCTCTCCAACTTGTTTCCTCTCTGTCCGTCTCTTTCTCTCTCTCTCTCTCTCTCCCCCTCTGTTCATCTCAGCCGTCTCTCTCCCCCTTTCTCTCGCTCCCTCACTCCCTCTTTTTCTCTCTCTGTGCCTCTCCTCTTTCTGCTGATGGTGGCGGTGCCATCCATGCCAATTATGGCAGTCGAGCAGGTGGCTCCTTGCAGGTGGTAGAGGATTAATCCCTGTAAAGACTTCACTTCATTAGGAAATCCGTTTAATGTGGCCAGTTGATTGATAAATCTCCCGGACCTCTCTCAGAGTCCCCAGATTACTGCCAAGTTTGTCTATTATATGCTAGGTTGACCCTGATGTCAGAGACAGAAAGAGAGGGGGGGATAGGAGAGAAAGAGAGAGAAAGAAAGTGTTTGTTGTGTCTTTCCAGCTGAAGTTAGTTTATAGCACTGTTATGCTATTTGCTGACTGGGATGGATCATCTCAAGGTTGTATGCAAAAGGTTGGAAAACGTGCTTTTTTTTTTTTTTTTTTTTTAAAGGAGTGACTGCAAAGTCTCCAAATCCCTAAGCGTATAACCTGAAATTTTGAGATGCTTGAAGTTTAAAGTTTTTATGAAATAAGTGACAGGTTTAACAATACAGGTTTAACAATGCAAACCCTAATTTGAAAGCACAAGCAAATTTCACCACCTCTGTAGTTGTGCGCAAAGAAAGAATAAAAAGGCTCGGCTTATTAGATTTAATACCAGAGTACATGTAAGCGCTACAACTATCACAGCATTTAAGAATGAACTGTAAGAACTTGCCCTCGCAGCCTCAGACCACCCACACTCTCCTCACTGTGTCAAGCCTCTGCATTTAACTCAAGTATCTTCTTAACTCACCCCTCTATAATTTTCCATCCCAGTATTATCACAATTACCCTGTGAGCCAGGAGGGGAGGGAACTCCCCGCCGCTCGTGACTGTCTATGTGCCACCCGCGGGCTTGTGGTCTGGTCGGATTTGTGAAACACTGACAGACAACCCCTTCATCAAGCCTGTCAAACAAGGATGACAAATGCGTCTCCACATCCCCAAGATGCCTACAATATTTAAAGCCATGGGAGAATGGCAAAGCCGACAGAGAATAGCCCCTCCTGGCAGACGCAAAGTTCAAGCCGCGTCAGGCTGTATCATTCTCAAATTCTGAGCAGAGACTCTGAGTTGAACCTGATGGCATGTTGACTTAATGATTCTGACAGAGCATATATGGTGTCTGTCTCAGGTTTCCACGAGGCGGTGAAGTGAAGTCAAAATATATTTCATCGACTTAAAGAGGGATTAGGTTACAATATCAAATGTGGATATGATTGTCTTACAATTGGAATGTATCTCATCATGAACTTTTTTTTTAATCCCTCCTTAAGCCAAATCAGAATCAAATAAAAAAAGGTACTTGCCATACTATGGAGGCACTGATACATTTCCATATAACATGAAAGTACATGCGCATACACCCAGGCACACACACACACGCATAAACGTGCACACAACTTTGATCGCTATCACCAAAAACAATAGCTTGGAGATACAGTCTGGCTATCAAGCAATCAAACATACAGTCATTCTTCTTCCAGCTGCTACCAAGCATGTAACTATATTGCTTTGCCCAGTGCTCGGAGCCTTGTCAAAATATGACAGAAGATCACACCTTTTTTCCCAGGGTGAGTGCTTTAATTACAGGGTGGCTTCTAGCCTTACCACATCTGTACAAATGTCAGTCCAAAGTTCACCGCTCTTTGTGGAAGAGACGTCCTCCAGAAAAATACATATTGTGCTCATTGTCAGGCAACAGAATATTGTTATACAGAATCCTTGCATTCGAGGTCACCCCCCCCCCCCTCCCCCCTTCATTTTTTTTTCTATTTATGACAAGTCATGTGTGCCGTCATTACTCATGCTCACTATCACATTTCTTTAACAGTCCCTGGCATCGGCACTTTGATATCTAATATTTTAATTGCCGTGGGGTCATACATCTTTCTGTCCTTCGCAACAAGAAGTGGGTTGTGAAACAATAAGCAGGTGTTTGGGATGGGATATTTTACCGCATGTAAGTTCACCCGTAAGGTCCACAATGGACCAAAGACGCACTGCATGAATCCCAACAGGTAGGAATACACGTCTGTGTTTTCCTCGTGGAGAATAGTTTAGTGAATATATAACAATAATTTTGGGGATGGTAATTTAAATAGATTTATATTTGGTATGAAATGTGTTACACGGCATGTTCATTTTGCAAATATTTAAAATATGGTCTTGCACTTATCATCTTGATCATAGAAATATTCAGTGCATTATTCTTTAAATATCTTTTCATTTTTAAATAAACTATTATCCGGCGAGTGCAATTATTGTCGAGTATTAGAGACCTTATTTTATATACAAGGCATAATGAACAACTCCTTGTTTCAGTTGCCTGTGAAACTGCCTAACTGTCGTCTTAATGAGTGTGTAGCCTCAGATTAGCTTCATATTTTAATGGTAATTGTGCATGACTTTTACAGTATGTGACTTACTACCCTGCCTGTTGTTCCCCTCTGCAGCCCCTGTCTTTGTTCGTACCCAGAGCTGCAGGTGGCAGCATAGTCTTAGAGGACATGAGAGGCTAGATTCCTTCAAAGATACACACACACACACACATGCACAGACACACACCACTTAGCCCCGCTGAGCTTTTCCCTATCCCCCTGAAGTACACACTTTGACCTTTAGATATTTGTTACCCGGAGAAAGTGACATTGGGAGTCAGCCAGTGGCTCGCCGCTTAGCTTGACTGTCTCTGTTTGTAAGGGGGTGTAATAATTAGCAAGTCCTCAGCCTGTGATTTTTAATGTGCCTAATTTGGCTCAGACAGAATCTGTGTTTGTGCTACGTGATACCGCTTGCATTTCTAAAGTGTTTTTTCGATGAAGGGGTGCAAAGCTGAGGCAGGTTTTGATATTTTCTTACACACCGTTTTGCATTTCATTACCATCGGTGAGGGACGGTGGGCTGTTTATGATTTCAAAACAGGGACAAGAGGTTGAAGTATTTTGGCTGCAGGGAAGAATGTTTTTTACACTGATTTACCAGACTCGGAGGCTTGCATCTTATTATTTGGACTATTCTTTAACCGCGGCTGTTCAATTGTGTGAGACTGGGTTGTTTACGACCTGCTCGGGCAAGGTTTCCCAGGGGTGTGAGGGACAGGCAGGATGGGATAGGAATTTGCAAGTAACAAATAAGGAATGTATCTAAAGTATCATATTTATTATATTTGAAAGTGTTATTGCTTCGTGTCATGATTTAATTTTTGATTCTGAAATATAATTCTTTTAATGGAATTGATTGTTTCATCGTGGACCTTTCAAAGGAAAACACATTACTGGCTGGAAAAAATGTCCTGGAAAAAAAAAAATCAGGCATTAAAAATTTAACTGAAAATAATATCCCAAAAATAATAACCCACAAGGCTTTGCTTTGTGATTGTCCTTACTCAAAATACCTTACAAGACAGAGTCGTTCTCATAAATGCAAATGTATTAAAAATGTCTCAGCCCTGTTGCTGCATATACTATCAACAATTCACCGGCAAATGTCTCAGGCGCCGTATTCTGTCAGCTCTACTGAATAAATACAAGTCCAAATGTCTCAAGGCTGTACATTGTCATTCATATAGAAATAATGTGATTCCTTACTGGTGGTGACCCCACATCTGGCAGAACTGTTAACCTTTTGGTTTTGTGGCTTTGAGGTGAGTGTAGCTCAGCCTCCCTCCCACCCATGGATTTCACCTCTCCGGAGCTGGAGCAGTGTTACGGTGCCGAGTGGGAGCCCTCATGCTGCTGAAAGGTGTATGTGTGTGTGTGTGTGTGTGTATCAAGCAGGGGGTGTTTGAGGCTGCCCATTTGGGAACAGACCCTGGGTGTTAAACACTGAGGAGCTGGAGGAAAGGACTCTGTCAGCTTGGAGGACACAGCACAGCCAGCACAGAGGTCACTGGAGCACACGCACACACACACACACACACACACACAAATGCACTCATGCATCCATGCATACACACTGTCACCGTCCCTCTCTCTCCTTCACAAACACACACTGTCTGTATCTTCTCTCTCTCTCTCCCACTCTATTTTGCTCACACAAACAGACACACACACACGGCGAGCACTTCAACAGCATTGCTTTGCTCGTCTCCCCTCTCGTCCTTTATCCTGTCAAAACTCCACCGTGGGGTCAGAAAAGCAGCGGTCAGGGGGATAATAGGAAAACAGCTCAAACAGGGAACTCTTGTCACATTATGAGGAAGTAAAGGATAGACACGGGAAAAGAGACAGTGAGGGTCTGTTAACTATCTACGGCCTTCAATGGAGTATTTTTATTAAATCTCAGAATATTTGCTCCGAATTTAAAATAAAAATGATATCCATAAATAGAATAATATTTTTATGCCGTTAAATTGTTCAACATATGTATCAACACAGGATGTCTTTGTTAAACTATTTTAAAGAAAAAAAACATCAAATGACTCAGGAAAAAAAAATCCCTTCCTCTTTGTGTAAAACACTTTGTTCTCTCTGATCCAGCCAAAAGACACTCATTAACTATTTTCAACTATTATGATTTGCATCATTTGCATTGTGAACTAGTCAATCAGTACAACCCATAAAAAAGTACAAAAGTAACACCACAAAATTTCAGCAGTAAAACTGAAACAACGCTGGAGGCAAAGAGTAATGATTGTGCCAAAACAAAACAACTCTAGTCCACTGATTTTTTTTTTTTTTTTTTACATATGAACACACACGCGCACTCACACACTTCCTCTCCGCAAGTTGACTTGTCAGCCTGAGATGGCTTCATCTACCATCCATTACTTTTATGTCCTGCCTTTCACCTAAATGGCCTTTGCATATTCACCACGGGACCTACTAGTGCATCCTGGGGGAGAGGGCACACACACACACACACACACACACACACACACACACACACACACACACACACACACAAAATCACACATGCGCCGTCAAAGGTTGGCCGAGTTAGATTTACAGCCTGGGACCATCACCTGTGACTGAGAGCCTCTGAAATTAGTCACAAATAGCATATTAGGGCAGCTAATCAGGCACGCCTGAGCACTTGGCTTTCTTTATGTGGTCATAAAGGGGAGAGTATATGGGCGCCCTCAGGCCTTGGGGTGAATGATCGTCCTGACCTCCAGTGAACCAAAAGCCACACACGGCTGGGGAGGGATGGGATGTAGGCAGGGGTACTCCCACAAAATTAGTCTTTGATACACAGTGGAAGATGACTACGCTGCATCAGGAAGTGATTTCTTTTGGTTTTACTGCTGCTCTGTTTAACCCCATGAAACCGCATGACTAAAGCACACAAAGGGAGAGGATGGCAATTAGAGAATTAAGAACACACACTGTATTGTATGACTCTCCTTTTAGTGTAAGATTTACGTATACCCGCTCTATAGTTTTGTAATATAGCAGGAAATATTACTTATGTGTATTTTTGAAAGAGGATAAAAATCCTCAAGCTATAAAACCTCAAGCAAAAAAAAAGTGGTTTGTGTACTGTAGATGAACTTGAAGGTTCTTCATATGATTTTCACTGCGACTAGCTGTGGCACGAGAGCACCAGCGTCTCAGACCAAAACAAGTGGGTGCGTCAGCCACACCTTCACCCTAACCAGAAACAGCCCTTATATCGCTCTCCGCAAAGCCGCCAGACTCCATTGACAAAACCAGTAATTTCACCTTGCAGATCACTGTGAAACAAACTTCATTCAGATTCAACAGAAACATAATAAAACTCACCAAACCATTCTTGGTTAGTCTGTTCACTGTTCCAAAAAAACTCTGGTTTGGTTAAAATAAACCTTTAATTTGCCGACTCACATGTGAGAATAATCTGGATCTACACGCTTTCCCCCTTTTCCCTGCTGTGCGTTAGCAACATATTCAGCTCAGTAAGGATTTATTATTTTTAAACTTTTGGGATTAAAAAGTAGATTTATCTTCACTCTTTTGAACCCGTCTGCAGCAGCGGAGCCGCAGAGGTGTCGACCTCCGCTGTCAGCTGTTATAATGTAATTAGTCTCTCTTCGTCCACGTTGCTGACTGGAGGGGAAATGTACTTTGCTTCATGAACATACAGAGAGAAGAGGGGGGGGGGTGGAAAGAAGACAGACCGGAGGGAAATAACGGAAGGAATCAGAGTCTCACATGAGTTCAGTCAGAGGCTCAGCTGAAGACAAACACACACCAGTGCCTTTATAAAAGCTGGGAAGGCCAACAGTTTCACAGGGACACAAGGTTGGATCACAACACACATACAAGGACCTTTACAAAGCTGCTACATTGAAGTTCAAAACATCATATACAGATTCTTAAATAAAATGTTTCCGCCTCTTAATACATAGGAAAATCAAGGAAGATAATAATCCACAAATCATTCAGATTTTTTGGCCTCTGATTTGTATTACACATGCATGTTCTGTTTGGTGACTTCAGTCTCACGGTACCGTCTTGCGAGCAGGCGGACTTTGTCGGACACAGAAAAAAAAAAAGCTCCGGCACCGCCAAGAAGCCTCGCACCTTCATAAAATAGTAAAGCTATCTCTTGCTCTCTGACTCGAGTCTGTCGAACGAACAGGAGAGGGCACGAGGGTTGAGAAATGCATAAAAGAAAAAGTAGGTGGCAGGAATCAAGGAAGGAGAGCGGGCAAGGGGATGGAGGGAGGGAGAGGAACGAGGACGAGAATTGTGGGAAGACGAGGGGAGGAAATCGCTCTTGTATCTCTCACGCGCTCTTCGTTCCCCGCCGGGAGGAATAGTATGTTTTCATATCAGTGATTGTTAGACAGTCAGATCCAATATGGTGATTCAGTAACTACTTAAACAGAGCTCACATATTCTGCCCCTAATTGACTTGGTGTGGCCTCACTAAATCACAGTCTTTATTTAAAATAGCTCTCTGATAAAAATGAGTCGCTCTCATTCCTCTCCCTCTGTCCCCTCTCTCTCTCTCTCTCCCCCCTCGTTTTCTCGCTCCCATCTCCCCTCTCCTTTGTGATTTACCATTGAGGAGATGAATTTGAAATTTCAATCATAGAGTTGTTAAATATTGATGGGTCTTCTAAGTCGTTAACGAGGTCTCGGCAAGGACGGGGGAATCAGCCCCTCTGTTCGCTGGCCCCGGCTTCGCTGCGCCTCAGCCATCTAGAGGGATCCAGCCAGGTCAGGAGGTCACTGTACCCGACCATAATCTCCTAACTTCTATGAGATCTTTTAATGTCCCGCCAAGGCTATTCTCCCTAACATCTGCTCTTATCATACATTACCATATGCAAAAAAAAAAAAATGTCAAAAAACTTTCTAATTATGCATTATGTAGAGCAGCCTTTATTCACTGTTCGAGATGTGTCAATTATAATGAGAGCACTGGTGTGTGATTTGATATGATAATAGAAATCTTTAACTAGGTCTCAGCAGACCTCTTGTGTGTCAGGACTGATCACTGTTGAAAAGAATAAGCGCCTCCAGGCCACCGTAGAGCAAGGCAGCACTCAGATGGTTCAATATGCTACGCCATAAAACCAAGATGAGACTTCTTTTATTATTGCTGCTGCCGGAACAAACTCCTGCCATCCAATCAAACGTTATGTACTTTGTGATCATTACATCTTACAAACGATGTCCCACCAAATAAGATTTGTCTGTGCGGCGGGGTCACATTAATGGCTTGTTTTCTTGTTGGGTCTGACTTCAGACACCTAAACACTGACTGATAGCGGAGGTGGTCGGTACAGTCGCATTGATCAGAATCCTTCTCTGAAGTCTATGTATTTAGTCTTTGAAGACTCTGTCTTTCATATCCACTTGGTCTTAAACTACTGCGCATGAATGTAAACCATTATTGCAATGGACACATTAAAGTCCTATTTGTAATACGCAACTTTCAAATAATTGCACTGTTATTTTTTTTTTTTTTTTTTACTAAAACAAGATTTTTCAAAGGCTCTTCTTTTGTTAGTTCCTGTGTGTTACAGCTTGAAAAATATACATTTATATCCACCACTAAAGCCGGGGACTGGGAGTGCCGTAGATGTCAATGATGATAATGCAATAAAAAGCATTTTGGGGGTATCTCCACTTCTGCACTTATCCTCTTGGCAGTGGTTTGATCAAGACGGAATAAGCTTGTGACTTTTCAATTCCAGCCATAATTTGTTTCGATATTACATCTCCTGGATAGAGCAAGTGATGGAATTTTTCCTATCCGAGGCTGAGGCAGTGGGGAAGCTGACGATGTCCCATAATAGGTTATCACCAACCATATCTTTTGCAAAATAGAAACCCAACACATGTACATCTGTGGCCTAGTGTCAGAGCCTTAAATATACATCAGAAATGCATTAAATTTGCTGATTGCTATTCTTTTCCAACAGCGTGTCAAGCCCCAAATTTATTTTTGTTACGTGGCTTCCCGATTACTTTGAATTGCCAGTGGTCTCTCTTGACACTGACGGCTTTGAAGGAAGTGACAACATTAAATTTATTTTCCGTCTGCATATGTGTGTGTGTGTGTGTGTGTGTGTGTGTGTGTGTGTGCGTATGCGACCGGACGACGTACCAGTGTTTTCTCTTAGATTGTTTGAGGTCCATCAGCGGGAGCCGAGCCCTTTCATATTGTATGTAATTTACTGGAACCACATACAGTATAGCACAGGTACGGCTGAAACACTGATCACATCTCCGGAGCGCCGTTGCTTCTCACAGGAAATGTAGCTGACACAAAGTAAAAGCTCTATTTGATTGTGTTTCCAAAGGAATATCCTTGTTGAATCCGGCACCCCGCTGACCCAAAATCCTACCTCTCAATCACCTGCTGTAGCGTGTGTCTCTTCCAAATTTTTTTTAGACGAGTGGGATTTTCACACAGAGCTGAACCAAGTTTCTTTCAAGTGTGGCAAATGAGTCCCATTGTCTCCGGCTTGGTTTTCACACAGAGATAGTCAAAACGCTTGTGATGATGTGTGACACGATCCTCGTTAGATTTATGGAGAGGTATAATGCGGATGGTACAACGCAGACAGGGTAATTAAAGAGAAAAGCAGGGAAGAAAGAAATGAGTGTGAAACTAAATTTTTCAAGGCAGGTACATCAATTTCTATTAGGCATGAAACTTTTTGTAGGAAAAAAGAGCAGGGAAGGCAATTTGGTTTTGACATAAGCAGGTACAATTGTGTTCTTTCCTGTTGTGCAAAAGAGATTAAAAAGCCTCGTTGAATGATCGGGCTTAATGAGTACCCCATTTGGACAGAGGCATCAGGCTATTGACCTCTCTCTCGGGGCTGTGAGGAGTGAGCACTTTCACATGTTACTGTCTATAAATTTCAGCCGTCGACGCACCGCTCTGTTTCATCAGGGGCCAGGCTGACGTGCCCTTCGGATTTATGTCCCCCCTGCCCATTTGTCTGTTTTACACTCCTTAGTGTCTTTGTGCTCCGCTAGATCTGCACCTCTTTGCTGTGATTGGGTATTGACAACAAATCAAAGGGGATAATATATGATGATGTTTGCCAGTATCCCAACAAGACAAGATAGGCGTACGGCCGGCCCGGCTGGTTTACATGTGTTCTCTGTGAATGTCAGAGAGACTGCATATCGATTCCCCAGCGGACAAAGAGTCATTCTTCTTCTAGTGGCCAATACCTAGTTTAGTTAAAAGTGTGACAATGAAGAGGGCTGGGGGGCAGCGAGTTTAGAATTAAGCCATACTTGACATGCAATGAAAGACCCCCTTCTGCGGAGGGGGGCTCTTCACGACTTAAGTAATAGACTGGGAATGCAGTTATTGCTTAGCCTTCAGAATTCCTTTGCTTGCGAGGTAATGTGTATATCAGAAAAGTTTGTTTTCTGCCCCTCAGGCCTACTCAATAAATGAACATAACAGCAGGTCCTTCTCTCTCCCTCTCACACAGCCTCTCACACACACGCTCGCCGAGCATCTTTGAAATGGGTTTTGTATTGATTTTTGTAACTACCCTGTTAGATGACGTTGTGCCTTAGCGTGTCATTTCTAGATGGCCCTGCCCCGAGCAGGTCATTGAGGTGCTAACTGTCATTTGGAGGGACAGAAAAGCAATCATAGCTTTTTCATTACTTACTGTTTTCCCTCCCTCCCCCTCCCCGTTTTCACTCTCTTTTTACCCCCAGTCGTGGGATCGCCTGACATATTATGGCTTCTGTGATTTAACTGCACTCTTAAATTAAGTGCTGGAATATCAAGCTGTAGCTTTAGAAAAATAAACTCTGTGTCAAGGGATCAAATACCCTGGAGGTCAAAGTCATGAACTTGTAGTGGCGCACTCATCAATTTCAAACTTGTACGGGCTTGTTCTGTTTTAGGTGTACACAGGAGGAGGAGGAGGAGGAGGTTGTGGCTTGATTATGGTTGTGTGTTTGGTGTTTTCATTTCATTCTGCAATATCTATATATAATCCGGTGCAATGCGGACTCGTGGAAATCAACGCGGGCTTATACACGTTTTACATTTCTTCACTGGGGATTATGTGACAATACTAATAAATGCTGTTTATCCCCGTCTGTTGCATAAAACTGTTTGAAACTGTTATGTTAAGTGAAACACACTAATACCACTTTAATTAAGCTCGAGGCTACAGTATGGCTGGGGTTCTGATTCTGGTAATCGCTGTGGTTTGGTGAGATCATGTGTAACTTTGGTTAAGGTTAGGCAACTGAACCGAGACGATGTGCTGAGGCTTATTTCAAGTCTGGGTAATAGTCAAATTGGCGAAACCCTGACTACCAGTGGAAAGCTCAAAGTTGGGGAGTTCAGAGCGACCCCGCCCAACGAAATGATTAACTCATCGTGTATTTGCTTTTCATGACATTGTGCTTATTTTACTACATCTTGGGAAACCAGACTCATCCAGTGTGATATGTAGCATACAGCGGGCGGTGCAGTTACTCAGGGGCTATGTAGGTGGTCGACTTATTTATTTTTAAAAATGTTAGTCTTGATTGTCTTGAACGTACACAAATCACGATTTTAATGTTCTAGACTGTATCATCATCTCTAAATATTTAGATGTTTAAATTACATGAGCATGTGTTTTGCTGCATATTTCATTGATTAAAAAAGCTGAATAGTAATTAAAAATCTGTGTGTGACGAGTTCAGTTTTTGCTGGACCCAAGAGCGGACTCGGACAACAACTTGGTGAAAAAAGGAATTTTATTGTAGAAGTCTTGAAGAAAGGCTGGCTTGACGTTTGAGGCTGGGCAGTGGAGGAGCTGGGGCGGCTGGCTAGAGGCACTGGAGAAAAAATTAGAAAAACACTTGAGAACACACACACAAGAAGAATATGCTAACTTGATTTAGCTCACAAAATAGGCCGACAATACCACTGGTGAGTGGAAAACAATCTGGCAGCTTGCAGGAGGATGAACCGGGCTAAGAAGCTGCTGGTGATTAGCAATGGAGCACAGGTGTTCCAGCCGAGGACCCCAGCACCTGGAGACCACGCCCCCCCAGCCTCTGAAACAGAGCCTGAACACAAAGCCATACCAAAGAAAACACACTACTGCAAAAGAGAAAAAAAACCAAAACCAAAAACACTGAAGTATAAATTCCCTCAAAACACACCACACAAAACCCAGAACCATGACACTGTGTTGACAAAGTGTGTTCACTGGTAAAAAAGAAGAACATAAATTAGCAAAGCAAATGTCCTATACTATATAATATAGTTTATAATAATAATAATAATAATAATGATAATAATGTGTCACAATCAAAAATTGGCTATAAAGAACTCATATGAACTCGAGGTCTCATCACATGAGATTACCTGACTCGCACAGAGGAGTCATGATTCTCTGGCTTTCTATCAGCGATGCTGAGGAGTGTAAAGGCACCAGCTGCCACAAAGGAGCGGGCTGATGGAGACAATAGTCAAAGGAGGACGAGATCAAAGACAAATGATGTGTACGAGTTACTGTGAGCAGTGCCGCCGCCGCCGCCCCTGCGGTGTGCTGAGGGCTCTCGTTTGGTTTTAATCAATGAGCCTGCTCAATGCCGCGGCCTTGCACTGACTCCCATCTCTTTATAGGGAACTTAATCACCTGGGCCACTTTGAATTCAGTGCAAGAAGGAATGAGGGTGATGTCACTGCTTCCTTGGGTTACAGTAAGAGCTTGGGAAGCCGGCCAGCGGGAAATAGTCACAAATGACTGGTATGAGCCTCATTCATTTACTTCAGCGTGAAAGTTCATTTACTTTGAGTGTAAACGAAAAAGGACATTCGTATTATTTATAAGATGCGGTTTTATGAGAATTTATTGCAAATACACTTCTGCTTATGAATAAATGTGTAAGTTACAGTATGCACCTTTGACAAATTAATCAGCTCTTTTTCATTTAGAAACTGAAACGGGTCCATTAAAAGGAAAGCTCACTCCTTCCTGACTTCACTCACTTGCTTCCTGGGTGGGTCACCTTCAGCTCAGCATTGCACTAATAACGACTACAGAGAACGACAGAGTGTTAGGGTTGAGGAACAAAGAGATTAGACCAGTACGCATCTCTCTCTCCGCCGACCATCTTCCCCCCCATCCCAGTCAAAATATTGTTCTTGTTAGACATTAAGTGGGAAAGAGGAATTGCGCTGCCAGATTCATAATGTCATTAACAGTTAGGCATAAGGTTAGCCTTTACATCATATGCTCAATGTGACCCCATTACTCTCCATCATCTCATCCATCCAGACGTCCTGGGGACCTGGGCTGTGGCCCTGCACACCCCCTGTAAGCCTTCCAGAAGCTGGCGAAGCCTGCCTGCTTTCCCACCCGCCCCACCTCGCCACAGGTCCCTCACACATGCACTAACACACACACACACAAAAAATCAAAAGCCCACGCCAAATCTCACATCCACACACATACATGCACGAGGATGCACATACTCATATACAAGTGTGAGTGCATGCGTGCGTGCAACGACATGTAAGTTTACAGAAGATGTCTGTGTACACTTGAGGAAGACAAAATCACGCACACACACACACACACACACATATGTAGACGTGCACGCGCCCGCTCGCCACCCTGCTCGTCCATCGTGCCACTGGAAGATTGTGCTCCATTCCACTGAAGGTGTTATGGGCTGTTATCAGCAAGACCATTCCATGGATGGCTGCCCTAATTGAGAATAATGAGGGTCACATTGAACATATGGTCGCTGTTGTGTCCCCTTTCCCCCCTTCTTCTCTCCTTTTCTCTCTCTCACTTTGTCTCCCTCGCTCTCCCCAACTCCCCCAGACAAAAGGTTCAGTCAAACTTTGCCACAGCCGAGCAAAGATCTGTGTGGCAAGTGGAAAAAGAAAGGACATTGTCAAAGTTGTTCTTTTTTCTTTTTTTTTTCCCTTCTGACAAGTTAATGTCCGCGCAGTCTGTGAGAAGGGCAGTGACCGGGCCAATCAGTCGGAGGCAAAAATGCTAACCCCGCTGAGACGAGCAGTGGTGGAAATACTGGCCTAAGCATTGTGCTGATATCAAGCTCCTTTGTTCCAACACGCGAGCACGGACATTTGCTCTTCGTTACCAAGGTCCCTCCTGTCATTGAGAGTAGAAGAATAGAAGTGCCAGCATATTTTAACATCACACACCTCGCAGACGGACGGTCACCAGTGTGCTGATAATGATTAAGCTTGCATGTGTATAATATATGAAAAATACATATTGAATGTTATTTGACCTGTAAATGCATTCACTGCATTTTTGACAGAGCTGCAGGAAGGACATGATTCAGTGGTGGATTATAAGTGAATGTCAGTTGGAGTCGGGAACTAAGTTTACTGTTCTCAAAGCAGTCATGTGATATGGTTGGATTTCAGAATAAATCTTAGTAGCCTGCCACTATCATGTCATGTCTTTCGTCATTCAATATGTCTGCGGAGGAGATATCTAATGTACACAGTTCAAATCTGCCCAACTTGTGTTGCACGGCTAGATTCATGTCCTGAGCTCTGAGCACTTTATCAACGCGGCCTCATGGTGAAATAGAAATCCTGGAGCTGTTCCCGGTAATAACACCGTTGCGACTACGACGAATTAATCTACTGAGACATCTCTCTTGCTTTCTTTCCACTGGTAAAATTGTCTGCCCTTTCCTCGCTCAAGGAAGAACTCTTCAAGCGCTTCATTAATTGCACAGACACTGTGAAGTTTTATGTTTTTCCGAGAAGTTGTCGGCTCTCCGGCGCTCCCTGAGATCTGTCAGCGTTTGGTCAAAATAAAGTTAGCAACTGTCAAAACAGCCGGCTTGCAAAGCAGCATCACGGAAAACAATGAAACCATTAGATTAACGTTGGCTAATGTTAAACAATTGCCTGCTTGTTTATGTGACACGACCCCGTTGCCATGTCATCCGCAGGAAGTACCTTTTGCGTGAAATACTGTACGTCTCTGTTTACATAGGAATCATGCTGATTGGATTTAGATGAGCTCGTAAAGACGCTTTATGAGCCCACTACCAAACTGTGAATTGATTTGCTGGCATCTCAGTTTCTTGTGCAATATCCTTAGGAGGTTGGATTTATGACTATCTGTGACCCAGTTGCATTGTCACTGCGCTGCGGAGCCCCTGGATGCAGGCGCGCGTCTCCGGTTTCATGTAGAGACAGGTGTAGTCTCGCCGTCCGATGATATGTGTAACATATGTGTGTACAATGTAGACATATGCCTTAATGTACTGACATCGTAGAATGTTTAAGTATATATACCGTGCACTGACATACACGAGATGTGCAACATATGTGTGTATGACATAGAAATATACTTTCATGCTCGATGATGGAGTGTGTATCACTTACTATATGGTCACACATGATAAGATAAGCCTTTATTCGTCCCACAGTGGGGAAATTCACAATATGTGCAGCATATGTGTTTGGTGTATAGAAAATCCCAACTATGTCATGTGGTGTCAATTTCTCGAATGTAAATTGTATACATGAAAATATATCAGTGGTGGAATGTTCAGTTCTTCTTTGTTTTACTTTATATATTGACATTGATGGGAATGTGTTTTACACAATTTTATGCTTCAATATTATTAACAAATATAAATCAAATATTGCCTCATCTTCATTCATCTGATACCCAGCACATCTATAATTAACTTCAAGGTAATTGTGTTTTGCATTCTTAAAGGTGAATTTATAAAAATGGAGGACTCTCTAACACAAACACAAACCAAGTCATAAGGCCTCCGTGCTATGAGATAAATGCAGGCACTCAATCTCATAAAATATTGCTACTGTACATTAGGGGTGTATTGAGAAAATTCTGTCTTCATTTGTTTGACCGTTGAAATATAAATGTCCATACAGGCCCCCCGACCACTGCAGGAGCCAGCCGCTGACATTTCTCCACTTTGAAAACACAATGAAATCTGAATATTGCTTCGACTGAGCGGATGCCCGTAGGGAAATAATCGGGGGTCTCTGAATAGTCCCTAATTGAATTGTCTTTTACTAAATAGAGTTTGCTCTAATGCATTCTCTCATCGGAGAATATGACAGCCGGTGATGCTTCTCATATCTGCCTAAAAGAGCCCCCAGATCCAAGGACCTATTAACTGTATTACCCAAACCAATATCCCTGCCTAAACCCATTACCCTGAACCCATTGTGTATTTTTGTCACTACATCTTTGCTCAAAATCCGAATCAGCCCGTGATGGATGCTTAACAAGACTACACTTTTATCACATATTCTGCTGACCTTCAACAAATTGCTTTGCAAGTTTGCTTCCAAGATTAATGTGACAGAGCTGCTTTCTTTAACGCAGGAATCAGGGAGCAGAGGGGGGCCGTTGTAGGCCCACTGTTTTAGTTTCTCCACGCTCGTAGGCCCCAACCTCCATGTGAACCCAGGCCATCCGTCAGATGTTGTTTCTGTGAGGTAGAGTGTTCAGTTCACTCATGTACTTATAGGTCTGCAACTGGAAAATCGTAAAGATAGTTTGGTCAATTAGCCAAAGTTGAAAATAAACAAACGTCCACCTACTCCCTGAAGAAGAATGGAGGTTTTCCAGGCAGGGTTTGACAAGGAACAGGTTAAATACCTGTGTTGTTGTTTCTGGATAAGGCATGACGCTTGTAAAAAATTCATAGAAATGATAAATCTTTACACCCCACAACCTCCCACAGCACCGCTCCACCCTCACATGAGCCAAAGGTGTAAATCACTTTGACCTGCAAACCCCCCCAACAATATGCAGCAAAACGAGACGTATTGCAATTTCTTACCAAAGTAAACGCCACTGTTTCTGCAGACAGGAGGATCATCTCTAACACTAAATTTAAATCATTATGTCTGAGATGTCTGTGTTACTGAAGTTACACAGCTAAGTCCAAAAGCAAGCCAAAACAAATCCCCTCCATTACTTAATATTGGCTGAAGAACAGACCTTTACTCTGGGACATACTGTACTGTATAGAGCTGGATGCAGCCATTGAACATAGTGCACCTTCTTTTCGGGATTATGGTAGTTCAAATTAGTGTATTTTATGCATATACAGGATTAGAGAATGGATATTTTTACACCAAAGCATCAATGTACTGATTGTCTTGGTTGAGTTGTAGTGTCCTTTAAAGCAATATAGACAATAGCCTTCCGTCTAAATCCAGCAGGTTTCTTGCAGAAACTGCATTCCGTAAGTATCTCCTCCTTAGTTAGCTTTGGAGAGCTTTTCCTCCGCTTTATCAGTGAGGACCTGTGTCTTATCATGACTAATGCTGGAAATTCCTCCCTGAGATAAGTAAAGGAGCTTAGGATTACCCTCTTGACTGAACATTGGAAAAGAGAGGGAGAGACGGAGTATGCACTACATGTTTGTCTGTATCTGTGTGTGAGTGCGAGAGGGGGAAAGAGAGTGCGCCTGAAGACGAGAGAGGAAGAGAACTGAGGAGGGGGTTCAGCTGGCTCCTCTGTATATTTTCTCAGTCGTGAGGCAACCTCACCATTAGTGTCAGACACTCAGATTATCCAACCAACGGAACAGGGATAAGTGGATTGATGAGGTGCTTCCATGGTCCCTGCTACAATGGAAACCGGCCCCACACTCCTGAAGCAGCTATTTTCCTCAAGGAAGGACAAAAATAATGAGCTACTTAACCAGACCGTTCACTGCATTTCTGACATATTACAGCTGGCTTGTTTGTTTATCCCAGACAGATCTATATTTCACTTTTTTAATTGAATTACTTTGATACAGACTAAAAGCCCTCAGCCTAATAACATGCCAATTACAATGAAGACCTACTTAGAATAAATATGAATATAATTCAGCAATTTATTGCTTTAAATACAAGGAGGGCCAGGCTCCCTTGACACCCATTGATTAATAATTGGTGCTGCAGTCTTAAAGGGCAATTAAGGAGAGCAATTTCAGATCTTCACTTAGAAGTTAAAATGCCATTTGTCAGAGAAAGCGGGTACCCCTTACCTCTCCAGCTGGAGATCAACAACTAAATCAAATAGATATTCACTGACATAATGTATGCCCACGTTGAGGATATTGGACACTATGATTTTTGAATTGATAGGCCGGCACAGTCCGGTGGAAATGTTTGTGGTGTGCCCTGTGTTTACCTCCTGGCAATCTATTTTGAGCACTCTGCTTGATGATGCCATGCATTTGCATTTCTTTGTCATTTGCATGGATATGCTCTCGAAATCCATACGGTAATGAATCCTCACATTCTCAATTTATTAATGGAGCTGGGCTTTGCAGCTTGTCCAAAACTAGTAACATATGTTCTCTAAATATGCATTGATTTATTTTGGTCTGAGATGAATTATTCTCAAAAAGCAAAGTCTGTGCATGGGCTACTTAAGTAATGACCTGTCTAAAGCAACGTATTCACTCACTGGCTACTCATAAACATAACATATAGGTCACCATATGGACTGATTCCTGTAACTCTATTAGAAGCATTGCATTGCCTGCTCCAGCAATACAGGGTTTTTGATGAACATGGTGCTTTGGGGAAAATTCTCATATCAGCCTTATGCGTGTTCGTCACTTTAAATGTGAAATTTGGCATCTTTTAAATTAGTGCAACTGAACAAAACAGGCTGTAAAGTTGTTGGTTTGCGTGCCAGTTCTTTGTGTCTCATATGTCTATACAGTATGTGAAATAACTATAGTGGTTCTCAGCCACAGATCTTGGGATCTGAAGCTCTGCTGGCCATTAAATCAATGACTTATTAACACCAGAGACTGCAAGTGAATGCGGCTAACTTCTTCTAAATATGGCTTCAGTGCTTTATTTTGTTAACAAACAAAATGGTTCATCATTTCATTCCAGCTGATGATAAAGTAATGTTTTGTATGAAATCAGTTATTCTAGAAAAGAAAAGTACACATTTATATATCTCATCCTGTGGCTGACGGTGGATATATTGGCAAGGATTTGGGAAATTTATGTCTTATAAATAAAATTCAACCATTTGGAAAAATACGGTTGGCTGCTTTACACAGTGAGCATTATAAATATAAGAGTTAATCATTCTTCCGCTGCAGTCTGTAGTTTGTTTAAGGCTCGCCTCATTCACAGCATGTTAAAGATAGCAGCAATAACAATTTTATTGGCTCTCAACAGTTAACAGCTCCCTTGTCCTCGAGCTATGGAGGATGAAGGAGACGAACTGTGCAAAAACTACCAAAGTGCATATAAAAGTTAACCACTTACCTTCTATAAATAGTAAACTTCTCCTGCTTTTTTCACACCGGTAGTGAACTTGGAAACCTCTAAAGTGGGTAATTTATTCTTCATGAGTTAACGGCAAAGTAAACAGCACTGCGAGCTCCATTCTGTCCTGAAAAAAAAATAGCCCATATAAGAGAGGCTGGCCTTCATTATGGGACTCAAGTGTAGAGTTCATGACCAAATGATTGATCCAATCAGAGAAAGGGCATTTACGGTAAACACTGCACACTTTGAGTGAAGGTTTAATACCGGCAGTGAAAATTTCCTTTATAAATAAATGAAATGTTATCCCTTCCACATTTTAAAATGCTAAATCATGGAGAACATTTGACTAGACCTCGTGCTTGTATTCATAACTTGCACACAGTGTGGAATGGGATGTGCATGAGGTCATATCATACACTACCTGCAATATAATGTGTCACTGAAGGATTTTTGCTTTGACTATTAGAGATTTGTGTTAAAAATTGACAGTGTTTTCTCACTGATTAAAGGGAGAATGGACAATAATACTAAATAGGAGCCTGTGCACATGTTCTGCAATACACAGCATTTCAAGCCTCTGATGTCTGATAATGAACAATGGGATCAGCCATTTGTAACTTTTCAGGTAATGATAATGTTTTTGTTAAGTGAAAAAATTTCACTTCACAATAATATTCATGCAATTCATAATAATGTTTGAGTATTGTTTATAACACAGGACTTATTATGTGATAAAAGGCTCATCTGACATTCAGTAAACATCAGTCCCTGCCATGTCATCAGACATAGTTTTTCTAGTAATAGTGTAGAATAAAAAAGCCATCAGATACCAACCACTTCCTTTGCCCCAACCTCAGTAGCAGTAAATGGATCCCTCTCCTTGTTCCTCTGACCTTGTGTTTTGACCCACTAGGCTCAGCTGTTAAACCCAACACCTATTGGATATCACACAAGTCCTTAACAACCTTCCCAAGGCCATGATAGGAGAATTATCATGCACATAACCATAATTCTGATTCCATCGTTTGGAGCAGTGTTGTGGTTTAGCAGGTGGGAGTGAGATGTTTGACCTTGTTTAAACCCATAAATCTAATCTCGTCATCCATCATCCAGTCAATTATTTGTCATTTGTGTTGTGATCAACTGCTCCAGGGGATGAGTTGTGTCCCAGGTTTCCCCAACAGTCAATCTCAGCTTTCTCTATGGGGACTTGGTCGTTGCCCTCAGCTCGGTCTGCTTGCTGTCATGAGATACACTCTTTGTCCTACAAGAAAAAGTGGACCGGACAGTGCTGCCGTAATCCAGTTAGAACTGTAAACAAAACATTGTTTACTTTTTTGGTCAATGTACACACCTGAAGTTTTTTTTTTCATGAGTAGATGCTGTCAAATTTTATCAAACATCTAACCACTACAATTTTTAACCTATTAAAAAATTGGTTAAAGAGGCATTAAAAGCAATAGTTACAATTAATACAACAACATTGGCTGTAACGTTTTAATTTTGGGGATTCTAAAAGTATTAAGAATGTATTGTAAATGTATGGCATCAAGGAGCAATTCATCTTAACATTAAATTCTTCTTTTATACTATAAAGGAGGAACTATAAAAATATATCTGAATCAGTCTCTCGAGGGATTATGCTAATGAAGAACAGTCAGTTCTCCAGTTCGACAAAAACTTTTTGTCTGCACTACCAGAATGATTTGCTGACATTTTAGTGAAGGGCTTTAGCGCAGTAGTTTGAAGGGCGATGGGAAACAAGGCATTAAGGAGGGAATACAAACTGAATTGTCCTAATGCTCAGGTGTAAGATAGGGTAAGTTATACAAATGCTGAAGTTGAGTTCGGTTTTCCCCTTTAATTCCTCCTTTATCTTTGTTCTGCCCGGACTGCCTCTCAGCTTCTAGTCTGTCACAGTGAAGGGGCATAATGGGCCTGAGAAGATCAACCCATCTAAAGAGGGATTTGGAACCTTTCACCTCCGAGAAATCCAGGCTGGGGGAAGCTCCGGGGTTCATAAATGTGCAGAAGTGCACATTTTTCTCGAGGTGTTAATACCCTCTACCTGCTCTTGTCTTGAAAATCTCATGAAAATGTAAGGGAAGGAATGGATTCAGTTTTCTTTTTGGAATTTAAAACTGTGTCTGATTCAAATAAAAATGAAGTCCGACTGCGAATGATATACAGTATGCAGCCTCTACAATAAGCCTAGTTTGGATCATTGGGTAACCTTGCATGGCTCCTTATTAGATTACTTTTAACAAGCGTTTTATTGAATATTTTGTCAATTTAATCAGATGGGCTAAGATGCACTTCTTTAGAACAGAATTGCTCTCCTGTTCTTTTTCAGTGCAGTAAAATCCATAAAACCGATGGAAAAGCTAAAGGCATGAGAGCCTTAAAAACATTACCAGAATCAGATTGTAGCTGAGAACCTACATGTGGAATGATGTTATGTTATGAAGGATTGATCAGTGTGTTGCCTGAAATAATTAGCAATGATTTTTGTGCATTGTGTGTGTTTGTGTGTGTGTTTGCCCCATTGTATCTGGATACCATGGATCTGTTTACCTCTTATCTGCCTTGTGGTTTATTGAGAGTGTCTGAAAATATGTTTAAGTTCTGAAGGCAGATAATATTGTTAATGATCATTTCTATTTAAATAACATCAAAATCCATTCTGTACCTTCCTCTGGCTTTTTGAATCTCTGCCTTTGTACAGTAAGATTTCTTATATTTGACCAAACTAAGTCTACCTCTTCATTATATCAAATCTGCTTATTATAAGAATGAGGGCAGGATGTGGCCTCACTATTGCTCATCCCTGCTTTAGATAAAGGGTAAATATGCACCATGTACTCATTAATTTTAGCAAAACCTTGCTGTGCTTTCGGATTCAATCCACACAGAAATATCACAAGCTACAAAACCGTGCTCTTGTGGGAATAACATCCTGGATATACAGAGGCTATATTTTTGAGAGTGTGTGTGTGTGTTTATTTGATTAAAGCAGAAGAAGCTATGATACTGACAATCATTAATCACTATACGCTAATTACCAGAAGATTCTTTCATGTTCGGCTCAAAGATGTTAGGAAATGAACTCCCTTGTCATTTGCTGGGATGTTCAAGGCAAGGGACAAACAAACACTAATAAGGTCTGTCCCTTTCAAAGAGGACCAGTCGTGTAAACACGCTGCACTGCTTCCTGCTAGGTGTAAGGACCATTTGGTGATATCCAGCTGTATATATTAAAGAGGAAATATGCCTAATTATTGGGTTGCCTATCCTCAGTCAACATGCTCTCATTAATATCATGCATGGTTTGAACTGGGACATATTTGTGTATCGTGACAAGTGGTGTAACTCTGTTAGCGATAACATAACTGATATTGTGTGACTGGCTGTGGTGACTGAGTGCTACACATATACCTGAATAAATCTGATCTTCCTCTGTCCGGCGCAATAGGCCGGGCAAATGCATTTATGAAATAAGCCCTGATTTGTTGGCTGCATTTGGCAGATAGCCAAAGGCAACAAAGCAACATAACCAAAGCTTGTAATGTTGTTTACTGAGACTCAATCAAATAAGAAATGACAAACCACACTGTCTGATTCTAAAAATTACACTGAACATTACTGTTAAATTGTCTTTATTGTTTGTTGGAGTTCCTTCTTTGTGGTTGGGACATTTTTTTTTTTTTTTGCACCACCATAAGCGGGGGCAGCAAAGTGGTTGTCGATGGCCCAGAGCATCTTTGTTTTTTGTTGATAATTTGAGGACGACGAAGCAAATGTTGTTGGGTGAGAGGTTGAGAGTGGGAGGAATACAGTGATATAAAAATTGCTGGCTATTTGTGAAAATGATTCACATGTCCGTGTCATAATTTGAGCTTTCCCCCTTGTCAGAGTTGATACATGAGTCATTTTCCTCTGAGCGTTGTGAAAACATCTTGTGTTTTTGAAAAGCAAACTGAGTTATGAGATACAATGCGAAGAACATGAGATTTAGCCCCGGCGCTAACACAGTATGAGCCGGGCTTTGGCGCGGGCAACAATAGCGGGGCCTCCACAATATCAAATTTTAGAATCAGGAGTTTATGAGGAAAGCTTTCGGTGGACAAGAGGACCTCGGGGCCTTATAGCCTGAAGAAAGGCAATTACTTGTATAGGTATTATTGTGTGATGGATCCTATTTGTTGGTGACCTGAGAAACATGCAATACACAATGTCTGCGGAAGCTGGTAGACATACTGGTGAAGCAGTGCTTTTTGTTATCAGAGTGCAGTTCTGGAAAGAATAAGGAACAAGCAAAAAGCAAAAGAAAAAAGAGAAGAAGAAGAAGAAGATATGACGCAAAGAGCAGTGATTTATTGTGTAACGTGAAAAGGGAAGCAGCAATTAACAATTTTCATTCTAACTCCTCTGTCCTCACCTGAAGATGTTTACTGTTGTGCTATAGTTCCTGCATTAAACCTGTAAATAACTCACACATGACTCATAAAAATACTGTTACCAAACACCATAATGACATTGTAGGAAAAATATGGAGTGTTTCAATTGTATTTTAATTATTTACAAAGGGGAATACTGACTTATCTGCACAGTGTCAGCTGTGCCACATCACCACTCTTGATAGTCTATCACGAAAAAAACTGAAAGTCAAATAAATGACACCAGTGGGAGCATTTCCACCTCTCCTTAGTTCGTCTGGAATACAGCCTGCACTTTATTGCAGAAGAATGAATCTCGCACAAGCTTGCACAGGTGATTCAGTTTTAGTGGACCTTTATAGCCCTTAATTAAAAGTAGCATTTTGCGGCAATTAAATAATCAAAAGGGCGAACACTAACACACAGGCGGTCATTTATGAGCCATGATATGGAGATATCAAATGCCCCAGAAAATCAATGGCCACATTTGTTTAATAATATTGCAGGAAGTTCAAGGTGGAGACGCGGAGCAGATGGAGGTAATAAGAAAGGCCGGCAACAGCTGAAACAAACCAGAGACATCTTGCCAGAGCGCTGCCGACACTTTTCAACACGTTGGATCAGGCAAGACAAGGGCAGCCCCACAGGGGGGCCTAATGCTCACTCCTCTCTTGAACCTTTCATTTCTCTTCATCACAAAGCGCGGAGCACTGGTTTCTGTCATGCAGATGGCTGTTTATTCCACTGGAGCATGCTCCGCAGCAGTTAGCAGCTAAATGTAAATGATCCACTCGAATGTACGACTTTAAGGATATAATAGAAAATGAGAAGTAAATTTGGTATCTTTCTTTAGCCTCATGCTTAAGAAAGTGTATTTGTTTTTATATATATATATATATATGAGATTAAATTAATAGAAGCATGTTTGTTAATCATGATTTCATACTATCTACATATGCTCCTAATATCAATATATACCATACGCCCAGTTTGGTTGTCAAATACACTGTGAAATATATTCACTCATAAGTTCACAATAATAACCTTTCTAACACGATGATTTATAATCTACAAGCTGTCTGGAGATTTCTACTCGAGCAGACAAGTACATCCTTCTCTCTGTCAAATGTTTTACACCACCCTCTCCCCAACCAGTCCATCCAGTCTCATCCAGGGCCATCTCTGTCATTGTACAGTATATGTAATATGTCCCACCAGAGCACCTGGGGAAGTGGCCATGCTAGCACCTGGGACACACACACACACACACACACACAGATTCTCCCATCAGCTCTTGAGGTCCTGCTGGATAGATAGAATAACACCCTGTGGAGCTGCTCCGACACCTGGGTCCCCCCTCTCTCTCTCTCCCTCTCTCTCTCGCTCTCTCCTTCCTGTACCATCCCTCTGCAACATGGTCGTGTCACTGCCAATCAGGCCTTCCTGTCACTGCACTGTGGTGCGCGTGTATGTAAGGCAATTGCACTGCCTCACCCCTGGAGTGGACACGGAGAGGCAGAGAGTGATGGAGGCTGCCACCTAACAGCCTCTAATAGCACCTGACACAGCGTTACACACAGCTACGATCTCTGTGCCGCCCAGCTGAGTTTGGGTTAGGACAGGACAGGCGAGGCGGGGGCTGGGTGTGGAATGAAGACAGGGGTTTGGGTGTGTGTGTGTGTGCCTGAGGAAAGACGGCATTGAATATGTCTGAGTCAGAGAGTGTGCGCGTCCCTGAGATTAATAGTTTCATCGCTCCCCATCAGTTTTATTTGATGATACAGTGGCATAAAAAAAGATAAGATAATAAAATAAAAAATTTCACAACCTGTAACACGACGGGATTTTCCCACATTTAGACCTTCTTTACACTACTCCCTGGTGACGGTGCTTATACAGCTTCAATGATACCCAATTCTTTCTTTAATTCCACTGGATGTTGTGTGTTCCTCACTCTTGCTACAAATCCACATTAGAGGATTAACCCTAATCCAACCCTAAACCCTAACCCTAACCCAAATAATTCATCTCATCCTGTATGACTTTTTCCAACATATTCAAACTTTCTCTTTTTTCGCTTCCACCCCATTCGTCCTGTACACTTCAAACGGGGGAGGATGCAGGGCTTAAGCGAAGATGATCCATGCTGCCTATCTTTCTATGCCAACTGACACTGCTGGTGACCCCCGAGCAGATGTTCCTTGTAATAATCTGCAGTTGAGAGAGGCATGCACGCCAGGTGGAGATCCTGGGGTCCACTCCCAAACGATTTTCCCCTTATAAAACAAAAGGAGCTTTGAGGTATCGGCTTTCGGCGACACAAAGATCGGGGTGTAAGGGCCTGCAGAGGGGAGTACTTTTAATACAATTAGAGGTCTTTAGAGACAGGCAGCAGGGCCAGGCAGGCGAACGGGGGCACTGGCTGACTGACCGACTGCCTGGCTGACTTGGCAAGACAAAGACAAGGATGTTTGGATGGGCGTAAACAGGCTTTTAAAATGACACAAGGTGCACTGTCGCGGCTGGTGTTGAGGTAAGAGGAAATAAAGAGGCGGAAATGAGAAGATATGCCATAATCTGTAAAGTATCTGGATCTGGTTTTAGTTTGGGAGGGTGGGGAGGGGTGAGGGGGGGGAGAGAGTCAGTAAGTCAAAGACAGGAGAGAGAGAGAGAGAGACTGGGGGACTGGAGCCGCCTGAGCCAAAGTCCCCTAAGCAAGGGCACAGCTCCTGTTACCGCCTGCTAATGGAGTGGGGCTATTTCAGTAGCATTGATTGACTGCTTTCTTCCTCTGAGCGAGCAACTTTCTCATATCTGGGGGAAAATGGATCATAAGCACCCCGGCAGACGAGAGCAGGCTGGTGGAGAGGAGAGGATGATGTTGGTGGCACGAACACCCCTCTGTCTTCTCCCTCGCCCTCACCCCCACCCCCTTGCTGTTTGACTGTCTGGTGGCTTAGCGGTGGAGGTGGGGTGGACGGGGGCTGGAGGTGCAGGGGAGAAGCTGTGAAATTCCTCCTAAGACCTTTAGGGGGTGCAGTCATCCCACCTTGAAACCGAGCGAGCCCCCCTCTGCTTTGTCATAACTGTCAAACGCAAATCCTTCCTGGTTGATTGTTTTCATTGTGGGGAGAAGGGGTAAGGCTGACAGATTTCCTGAATAAGAAATGGGACAGGATATGAGAATTTATCTGACAGGTATACACGGCTGATTTGATACCAATGCAGAGCTTGATAAGCAGGTCACAGCCAGTTTTGGAACCAAATTAATGATGGGTACTAATTAATTTGACAGAGTGGGATGAGCGAGGGCAACATCACGCACTACTTTGCTGCTGATGAAAGGATGGCCTCTGTCGTGATTAGAGTTTCTCTCAAAATGAACAAGTGGCTGACATTCATCATTTGTGAGACTGAAACAAGTTTATATTCAGCTTTGCTTTGATGCCTATCAGCCAAATTTATTCACTTTTTTAAAAAAATGTTGAGAACAGACAAAAATTGCATCAAAATAAAAAGATAAATCTGTAGAAAAATCCCCCACTGTTAATCAATTTGAAATAAAAGCAAGCTATTTTAAAAAAGAATTAAACCTTAAATAGGCCATTACACAAAAATAAACACACAAGCCCCAGCCCTCACTACTGTCTTTAAACATCTGCTAATCTGCTTTCATTGACTTTCCCAGCCCGAGGCATGCAACTGAATGTGTGTGTGTGTGCTTGTGTGTGTATGTGTGTGTGAGAGAGAGAGATCTGTGGTGAATGCCTAATTATCTGATTATATATGTTTATTCTAATTCATCTCTCTGGAGGACTGCGCGAGGCACGGAGAAACCAGGCACCAGACACACCAGCTATAAGTGGCATGAGGAACTCCCCTCACCGCTTCACTCACTGTTTAGTTCTCCACATAACATCCGCTCGCCCATTCATAATCTGTCATTTAAGTCATAATACATGTATCTATTTCATCCGCAAAGCACTTCACGGCCTTTACACACGGTTAGACCCTTGTCAAAGCTGCATATGGAAGTTCGAGATGCATTTTGTTGCAGTAAGTAAATACTATATGTTTCACATATTAAAATATTATAGTTTGTTTGTTAAGATATATATTTATTTAAGGTGTAAGGCTGCTGATTTTGCCAAACAGCTAGTTAACATAATTTCCAAGTTCAGTTATTTAGTGTCTGTATTTTCACACACCATCATGTGTGAGTTTTTATATTTGGACAAAATTAATTCAGGCATTTATACAGAGAAAAAAAAACACAGGGAAATGTGATTAAGTTTCAACAATATGAAGTGGAGGCTGGCAAAAATAAACTCTCAAAAGAAAGCAGCCTGCATCTGGCGGACGATATAAAAATGTGACTGAAAAGCCATCAAAAACATTTCCCTGAAGTTGAAATTGTATTTTTATAGGCTCAGACAACCACAGCAAATAGCTGTGGTGATTTTGATAAACCAGTTAGCAAGTGTGGATCAAGCCGTTCAAGATTTCAAAGGTGTGTCTTTGAATTCAGGCCTTTACCCCTTCAGAAAACTTTCTTCTTTATTTTCCCCCCCTCACTTTTTTTTTTACTATTAGGCATTAATGTTTTCAAAAAACTATACATTTTGGTTTCAATGGCTGTGGCTTTTAAATATGGGGCCCCTCTGAATATGTGCTGTTCTTATCCCGCACATTTGAGAAGGACGTGCTTAATAGGCTTCAACTACTATTGCCTTTGATCAAGTTTAAAGAGGAGCAAAAAGGGCTCTGTAGCTAATGCTGATCCCCATGGCTTTCTTCACACCCTGTGTGCTCTTTCTCCTGTACATGCATGCACACAGACACACACACACATACACACATGCAAGCCACCCCATCCCCTGCACAGGAGCTCTCTCTCTCCCACACACATATAACCCCACCAACCGTGAGGCTACAAATAGCTAACCAAGGTGACTCTATCGATCTCCAAACAACAGCGAGAGAGAGAGAGAGACACACACACAGAAAGAGAGAGAGAGACACTGTGAAAGAGGAAGAGAAAAGCATGTTTCTAAATGGACAGACGATCGTGGGTTTAGGTTTTTGTTTCCTGTTCATCACTGTTAAATACAGTCCTGTAATAAAACACCTTTATTTTCTAAGCCTTCACCTCTGTGATCGGTGCCGATGCAGACGTTTGACATGTTGTCTTTAGTAAAGCTGATATAAGCCTTTAGTGTTCTAAATCATTCCCCACATGAAATAAAGGGTGTAATTATTTGGCATGTTGTGATATTGTTGATATTGAGTATGAAAAGATCCAACTCAGAACAGTTTACTTTGCCTGTGTATACATTTGTCAAAAAAGAGATCATTTAAGATATAATTTTATTTTTATGTTTCCAAGTTATTTCTTCTACAGCCCATTTAGAATAATGGATAAAAAAATATATATATTCTGAGATTCTACTGTACAGAGATAGTGAATGCTGCCGGTCATTAGCTCAGTGTTTGCTTTATCTTTTCATTTATGTTTCATTGAGTTTAATGCACAATCAACATAATAAAGAAAGCACTGTCCCCCCTGGCTAAATGGCCGTTTTGTCAATTTGAGTCCACATTATACCACAACCCACAGAGAAAAATACAAGACATCATGCTCATCTAGGAGTAAATCAATAGTAACCTGCTCTTCCCTGGACATACTTTAGTTTAGGTCAGCACTTGATTCTTCAAACATGTAAATTGATTGTCTGTTGGACATTGAAAATTGCTTTAATGGTCCTCTTTACAAACGTGGTTTGTATTGATTGCATTAGATTTTGAATTGCACACAAGCAAAAAAATTTTTTTCCTTCTCTGGAAGCCACAGATGATTGCTGGGAATATGCTGACTGAATGTATAGTGGTGTATTAAATAGAGATTTCATAAAATAAAATAAACAAAAAAAGGCCAATTTAAAGTTGTACTTCTGACTCATATTACAAAACTTGACCACATGGCTTTGGTTATTTCCTTTGTAATATTTTCAAATATACTTTATAATTTGTGCTTTACAAATCATAAATCTGGTTTTGTTAAAGTAAAAGTCAACACTGATTTCGATTTTTTTCATATCTTACTTGTAGCTCCTCTTTTTTTTATCATCCCAAAACAAATGAAACAGCTGTACTTGTTCATGCACTAAATGACTCTCCCATCTTTAAAAACACTCCAGCAAAACCGACAGTAATTTTAAGACTTTTCATTTGAATCCCTGTTCTGTATTTCTTTCCTTTTTATAAAGTTTTATCTTTTCTAAATTAAATCTCAACAGAAGATGTTTGTTTTAGTCATAGAACAAATGATTCTTTTGTAAATGTGAAGTTTTCAGAAGTCAAGATTCCTCTCGTAAACAAAGTGAAAATAAAAGGACGGCGTTTTACCGCACCCAGGATTTCATGGGCTGTGTCATGTGTTTGCTCTCCTTCTGTTCTCCTCCATCACTGTTCTATTTAAAGTGCTTTGGTCTACTGTACTGGCTTGCACTTCTGCTGCCGAGCTGTGCGCCGCTCTGTTCTGAATCATTCCACGGGATGGAAACGGAGGAGGAGAGACACCGACAGAAAGAAACGGAGAGCGAGTGACGGGGTGAGAGGGAGAAGGGAGAGACAGGGGAAAAGAGAGTCTCCAGGGGAAGTGAATGGTTGGAATGCGCGTTGAGGCTCGGTGAATGAGCTGCACGCTGGGCTGGGGGGTACTGGAGGTATTGTGTTGAGGCAGCAGGGGTCACAGTGGCTGTGACTGACACCAAAACAACATTTCATGGCAGACGACACTGGTTAAAGGCCGTGGCCAGGCCTCTACCCACCGACCACACCTTGAGTATCAACAACCATTTCTTTTTATGGTGAATTCTGTGTGATTGGCTTTGGTGGGCTTTTCTTTTTTTTTCTCCCCTTTTCTGCCTGAAACAAAAGTAGAAATTTTACTTGTAGCCAGGGCTCTGAAAGACGCCGCTAAAAGTCCAATGTAATTCTGGAAATGTGTGTTCTTTGTTAGTTTTCTTTGGTCAGCTGGAGGGGGTGCCTTTTTATCCAAGTTAATATGTTACAAAAATAGCTTAACATATAAACTGCAATAACTACTTCTGAAGCAGTCAACAGCTACTGTGCCCAGGACAAAACTAAAAGGAAAAATAAATGTCATCAGAGCATTACTGCAGTGGTCATTGGAAAAGTATTTTCACTCTATCAAAGCTGACAAATGCACATGTTTGTGCATTTAAACTGTATCTGGGAAACATCTATTTGCATGCATTTTGATGCCATGTTCATGCAACTCGCTATTTAAGAGCTATCATAGAGTTACTATTGCTGCTGCTTCTGCAAAAAGATACTGTAGTTGTACTTTGTGGTCGCAGGAATCATGTTTTACTGTGATCCACTTTTGCCCATGAGCCTCTATAAAACACCACGGTGATATGCCTGTCACTTAAAAAAGAAAAAAAAAAATCATGTGTAAGTGAGCTGCATGTTCCTAAGCAGCAGCCACAGGGCAGGACCGAGGAAGAGACTGAGGACGCTGCTGAAAACGACATCCCTGCGCTTCCCAGGCTCCCTCAGCCTCAAGTTTTCATTGCTTCCTATCCACTTATCAATTCCCTTTAATAGTGAGCTAGCTGGCTGATAGCATAATTAGGCAGCTAACATCTCTTTTAGGAGTCTATTGAGCATTCTAATTAGCAGCAGATTAATGGGCAGTGAAGGCTCAGCTCCACACCACCAACACCAGCGACCCACTGTTACCTTCAGCTGCGCACCGCCCAGGGGCGAGGAAGAGGGGTGAAGTGGGGGTTGCAGTTAGGGAGTGTAGTGTGTGCGAGCGTGTGTGTGTGTATTTGAGGGTTGAAGGTGAACGTGGAGTGTGAGGGGTTTTTGATAGTGTTTTAATAGTTGGCACTGAGAAAGGAAGGGTTTGAGGGCCTGTGTGTGAGGTGCAGCTACAGAACGGGGTTAGGTCAAGGATTTTCTGTGTGTGTGTGTGAGAGAGTGTGTTTTGCAGGGAGTGTACCTCCAGGTCCTTTACAGACATTGTGAGGCACTGAAAGTCTCGCCCTGGGGGTGCCCGAGCACTAATTCTAATTATCACCAGATTACAGAGATAATGGGAGACCCTGCTGTCAAGAATCTAACACCTCTCTCTCAGACTCTTTCTCTCCTGCTCTTTCTCCCTCATATGGCCATTTTACAGCCCAGCAGTCACTAGGGTTGCCTGGTAAATGCGAGAGAGAGAGAGAGAGAGAGAGTGTTCGGGGAGAGAATGAGGTGCAGAGAGAGTAGTTTTCAGAGTATTAGAGAGGGAGAGCGGGCCGAGGAGATTGAAAGAGGAGCAGAATTGACAGGAGGGTGAACGTGAGTGAAAAGGAGTTAAAGAGAGAGTTAGAAAGAGATAGAGAACGATTTAGTGATAAAGAGAGACTGCAAGGTGAGAGGGATAGGTAAGCACAGCGGAGACAGGAGAGGAGAAATCTCTCTCCTCTACCTTTCCAACTTACTGCACACACGCCAGAATGCCAGCCTGTCTAGTCTATTTGGTGCCATCCAATGTTAGTCCTCTCTGTCTCCACTCTCGGCCTCTCTTTAGCTTGTTTTTGTACTTTGAATGAGACTTTTTTTTTTTTTTAGCCTTTTAGCCTTTTGAATGGGCATGCAGTGCAAAAAAAAAAAAAAGCAGGGAAGATGAGCGAAGAGAGACAGAAAGAAAACAAGGGCATTCAGAGAAAGTTTGAGACATATATTCAAAACTACAAAGTCCACAGCCTGACCTGGTCGAGTCTGCCACGAGGATGGCCCTCGGCTGTTCTTTACTGATGACACTGATATATCACCGCTGCACCCCCACATACAATAGTCAGTTACTTGTGGAAACATGTTACATTATGTGTTCAAGTTACTAAAGTTTTGATTTACTTTTAATAAAATCTCTGTAAAAAGCACTTAAGAACACTTGAGGCCTTTGAATGGGCCCAAACTAATTACAACCAGGTTTGTTTTATATATATTAAAAAAATGGATGGGTGAGTTTAAAATTTAGCATTTTAATGGGGTGTTGGTTCTTTTTGTGACAGAGGACATTTGGTTTAAGGTCAAAAAGTGCTGGATGGTACTGTGTGAAAAATTTTACACACTCAAAGCGCTTATACAACACACACACCACCCTTTGTAGGATTGCAAATAATAATGAAATCTACCTACCAATGCCTTGTGGTATTAACTACCTCCTGTTCATAATTACCTTCTCTTTGACTCATGATCAGTCAACTGTACAGGTATGGACAACTTGTCCTTTTCAAAGGACTCCACTCTTGTTTGTGAATGCACTCCAGCCTCTGACATCTGCAGTCAGCTCGGATTCACAGCAGCTACTGTGGATTCCTAAATATCCTTTCATCAAAATATTAATAGAAACTGTTCACCTACATGCTCTGTGTGTTGTTGGGTTTTTTTGCCAGAATATGAGAGGTTGACTGAATTGACAGAATGTCGCATCAAACTTACCATTAACATAACTGAATCAGCAATGTAAACAAAATACCAGAAAGGGTAATGTGAGTTTCTTTCTTTTTCCTCTTTTTTATTTGAGTCTCAAAAAACCAAATTGCAAATACAGGTTACATTGTGTTTTACAGGATATGGTGTTTTGTATGCATTGAGACAAATTGAAAGTACATCATCAATAAAAATCTTTATCAAAGACATGAAACATTTGGAGAAGGAAAGTGGGATTTGTTAAGATGTAAATGTTTTGCAGTGTACAGAGAGAGTGTGAGGGATAAGGTCAGGGAGTCTCTCCCTATGGAGCAGCAAGTGAACGGTAGTCTGTGCCAAATGGCCTACACCACACTGTTCTGCCAATCTGTTGGAGCTTGGCTCTAAAATGCACCTGCGGACACCCTGAGGCCTGTGGTCGGGGTGGTTTATCATTGCTAAGTACTGCACATCAATGGATTTCAAACTTTTCCTAAGGGAGTCAGATTTTCCACATCCTTTTTTTGCATGACCTGAAACTAATATTAACTGCTTGGTAGACATATAGAAATATGAAAACATATGGGTTTTTCTTAGTTTTGACCGTGAACATTTCACATGCATTTCTATTCTGTGACATTATACATTGGACTGGTGTGTCCATCCTACTTTCCCTGCACTACAGAAAGTACAGGACATACAGTGAGGGCCATCTCAAATATAATTACTGAACACATAAAGTCAAATGTCAACAGTTGTGCACTCACTTTAAATGACTGTTCATCACCCTGATGGATTTACTGGGAGGGGGAATCCTGTTTTTATTCTCATATGAATCTGTTCAGGACTCTGATGGGGGCCATAAAGAATGACATATTTATCTTCAGGCTAGGTGGTTTGACAAGGACAGCCACAGTGAGTTATTACAGCACACAGGATGGGGGCTTCAATGGAGACTTGGCTTCACTGCACTGTATCATAGCAATAACCCGCTGTACTACATCCACACGTACAATGCTTTAATAAGAAAATAACAATCTAGGATTAGATTTTATATTTTAATTGCACTGCAAAAACAATGAAACATAAAAACCAAAGTTATTATTAGAGGCAGAGTAAAACATTATTTCTTCAAATTATCAGTCATGCATTGCTGCACTTGAGCTTCACAACCATTGTGCTTTCTTGTAATACTCACTGACATCATTATCAAACTGTGCACACTGTAGCCTCCTCCCACTGGACCTTATTAATAACAGACACCATTAAAATTTATCAACCACCATTTTATTGCAACCTATATCATAAATCCTATCGATGATGGCGATATATAACTGTTTGTAGTTTATTATATTATATCATTATTTTCCTTACAGAGCACAGTTCAGTTGTCTGACCTGCTATAAATCAACTCTCCTTAATTAACCGGGCGGCACAACAACTACCAGTTGCATTTAGAGAATTAAATATTGACTCTTTATGTTATATCATGTTATCGAAGTTGCAGGTCCATTCAATGTCCGAGAAATTCATTCGCTCATAGGAATGCAAAGATACACAGGAGGAATTATACTTCCTTTAAGAAATATATAAATCTTACTAATATCAATTTCAAATGGAGAAATTATAACGACATATACAGTGGCAAAAAATATTGAATTTTTAATGAAACGTTAGTAATGGATGTTTTTACCATTTCAACGTACAAATATAGTTAGTGAAGTGTAAAACATGCGCCATCACTTTAGTCAAATGATTGTTACTCATAATGATCAACTGCAACTTTAATTGGCAGGTCTGAGAACGTTTTCCTGCAATGTGTATATAAATCAATAGTCAAGGGTCAATGAAAATAACCTATAGTTGTTTAAAATGTGCGATCACAGTAATCTTGAAATAACAAAAAAAAGTCCACTTCACAAGACACAATACAGTATCTGTGCTGTGTTTGCAATCAGCGTGCCTTCACTAACCATTGTACGGCCACTTGTTCGGCCAGATTCCCTGTACAGTACATAAACCTATAATTGCTGCCACATAACTAAGTCTGCCTCTCACAGCAGAGAAAGACAGAGAGAGAGACGGGGAAATGGACTTTCCCAATGTGCCTCATGCTTCAGAAGAATGGTACGTTTGTCATTTATGTATATATTTCAAAGGGCTACTCCTGTAAAGCAATCCACTAGCATTCTTTCCCTCCTCGGTCTGTTCTGTGGGACCGCTGTGTTGTCTGCTGTGGCATGTGGAGCTGGAGCTGGGGAGTTAAATGGATTAATTACCTGTAAGGTCCTTTTGCGTCTTTTATTTCACAGACGGACTCACCGGGGGCTTTTGAAATGCACACACACATACACCCCCCTTATTCCTAATGACATAATCACATAATTAGGTGATTTTCAAATGGAATCGCCACATAAGTAGGGGGGTTATTTTCCTCCTGCTCTATTCATCTGATTTGCTGGTGTTTTAGGTTGCCAGTTCCTACACTGTCTGTGCAGAGGGAGACTAAAGGAAGGGTTCATGACAAAAGCGGCAGGGAAAATGCAGAAATTTGACAACAGTAGAAAAACTGTGCTGAATACAAATGGAGTGCATAGTGACCGGATTATTGGATGTAAAATGTGACGTGTCAAAAATTTGAGAGGTGACAAAAAACATTTGGTCACATGTTACGTGTTTGACTATGAAAACGGGTGGTTATTAGATGCTGAGGCTACCTGGAGAGCCCGGTTCAGAGTCAGCCACAATCGATGGAGAGAAAGGAGGAGGTAATGCCTAGTAATGCCCAACACGCCTCAAATAAAGATTTCCCCTTCTCTTGGAGATTCTGCGGTGACACGGCTGAAATGCTCTCCTCATTGACTCCAAACACAGGTCCAGTGCTCGCAAACACTTGGGCCTGTGCGGAGCGGTCTAATATGTGATGTGAAACAAGAAGGTGTCTTTTCATTCAGTCCACTGTGGGCTTTAGTGAGAACAATCACCAGCTCTCCACAGCAAGAAGGCGTGAGGAGCAATTCTTTTCTCCTCCCAGCCACGGGAGGAGAAGAAATCAGATAATTAAATGTGAGAAACGGCGTACAAAGAGAGAAAGGGGACGGACCTTTCTGCACGGCTACCTTCCTGAGGCTACCTGCTCAGGCGTGGAGCTAGCGAGCAAGCTAGCCATGGTGGTATATAGCAAAGGGCCCTGCAGCGTGGAAACGGTAACGGCGCAGACCGTGACAAAAAGGACGGCACGGCCCCTCAATGCTCCACCTGGCAAACACAGACGGTTGTCAGGGACTGGCAAGTCAGGCATGTCCTCTTCAAGTGGCACCACGTCCATCAGAGCCCGTCCTGAATGGGCCCTCTTGCTGTTTGCATGGCCTGAGCTCCAATGATATGCCTCACTCGCCTCTGAAACTCCATAGACTGGCTTCACTGTCACAGCAATGGGAGGAGAGGTGTCGAGCCAAGGCTATTGTTGGAGACAGATAATGGGAGAGAGAGGAAAGTGTTAAAAATGATTGTGTCTCTGTCGGGGCTCTGTGTAGAGATCTGTGGACTGAATCACATCATAATAATGAAGTGAAGCGGAGCAGGTCCCTTTTTTTATTCTCCTTCAACAAGACATGACATGGCGGCCATGTTTGGTCTCCTGGTCAAATATGTTGCCACTGTCGGATTAAGCAGGCTATTGTTGAGAAACAAAGAGGTCACCTGAAAAAAAATCAAAGGCAGTAAATATGTGAGGAATGCAACAAATAAGTGGACTTACAGCAAAAATTCAACACTACAAAAGGTGTCAAAAAAGGGAAAGTAAAGAGAGAAATCCAACAATTTTCATCAATGAGATGCAAAGTAAATAAAATAATTATAATCATAATAAACATATTGCTGATAGAATAAAACTGATATTCTACATAATGTATGTATGCTTTACTAGTGTCCCTACTACTCTTTTTAAATTCATTCCCGAATAGAATATATCAAAGCGAATGATCACAGATTAGATGCTGAATTTAAATTACAACTATATCTACACTATGTGGCCCCTTTTAAACTAATTCCACCCATTTTCTTCAATAAACAGCCTATTTAAACTTAAGTGATGTATCACTTTCCCTTTACAACTGGATTCAATATTAGTAAGTGAATGGAAATCTGCTGCATTAGCCTTTGTGTTGTAGGCGTTATTATTTCAAATGAATTGTTTTTTTCAGTGGCAGGAAATATCCCAAATCTCTTTTATCTCTGTGTGTGTGTGTATGTGTGTGTGTGTGTGTGTGTGTGTGTGTGTGTTGAATGTGTTTGCGTCCGCTGTTGTGTATTTGCTCCCAGGTCTCACATGAATACAAATACCTCTGTTAAGGGCCAGTGAGAGCAGAGCTTTCTTCACTCTATTGACTGAAAATCTAGTTGTCTCATCTCTCTAAGCAGATGTCTTTCCCCAAGCATCTGTTTGTATTAGTACTGTAATTGCTGGTGATAATAAGCCCATTGATTCAGTATCTAAGGAAATAGTCAATCAGGGCAGCTCATTCGTCTTACTTTTTCCTGACAGTTTTCCCCTCTAGCTAAACAGACAGTGCCAGGGCCTGGGCTTTGTTGACTGGATTGGAAAAGCAGACTGTGGTGGGTTGGGAATGGCCGGCCTGTCGACTCTGAGTGAGTGATGGGATTGGTGCAAACACACCAGTGACCCAATGGCCCTTACAGGAGGCCCTGGGTGATAGATGTGTTGATTTGTTTATAGACGCCTAAGCCCATTCTCTGCTCTTTCTCTCTATTCTCTTCCTCTCTATCCATTTTCCGCTCCTCTATATTTTCTGTTTTTTGGTACTCTTTCTTCCTTCACTTTCCTCCTCTCTCCGCCTCCTCGACTCTCACTCTTTACTTAAGATGGTTTTCACGTCACCTGAACTATGCAGCCGACCCATGAAAGTGTAAATAGGCTTTTATAGTCTGTTCAAGAGCTAATGCAGAGACCATTAGTTAAACACAAGACACCTTATCTTTGCTGCAATCTCCAATCAATGAAATGCACCACTTGCACTTATCACTATCAGATTTGTCGACGTGCAACAGAAAATATTCTAAAATAAAAGTGACTTGTGAAAATGATATGTTAGAAGTAATGCAGCATTTGTTCCATTTGGGAATTCATAGGAATTAATTCATTAATACTGTATTGAAACTAATATTGTATCTGTCATCTACTTCTCAACAGACAGTTGTTGAATATGCTCAGTAAGAAGCTTGTTCTCTGTTTGGAGGAGTGAATGTGATTTTTGCGATAGAGGCAGTGTTACTTTTCAATCAAACACTGAATGTTTAAGTAAGCAAATACAAAAACATCTTGTGACAACCTGCATTCCCAGCGACAACATCTCATTCTGTTAACACATTCGATAATCTCCTAACATTCAACTCCAGAGCGAGAACACATTATTTGGACCACAGTCCGCGTTGTCCCATTAGTTTCTCTCCATAAACCAGTAGCAATCTGAATTCTAAATACCTTCACAGAGTGGAATGAGAGTAAAAGTGAACCGTGTCCTGCTTAGTTAATGATTGTCCCATTCAACGTCCAATGTGTCCAGCTCTACGACTTCAGAAGCCGTGATATTGTCGGAAATAAATCACTGAGTGCCAGGCTAAACTAAATGTGTTCATTAGTCGGGGTTAAAGGGCAGAGCCACCCATTACTCTGTACTGCCAAAGGGTCATTATGGCCATGTCAATGATGTTACAAATGAGACTTTGTGATGTATCTTTTCCCAGCACTTCAAACATGTTGGGCTGAATCGAAGCTTACAAATGGGTGGCAGGCTAATGATATAGAAATCTTGATTGTTGCATATTGGGCTATTAGTTGTAGTGCTTTGGAATTACAATAAAAAAAAAGTGTGGCAAAAAGTTGTTAACAGCAGAAAAACAAAACAAAATATCCAATTAGAAAATGTCACTCTTTCTGGTAAAAACCATGAGTGTGCATAAATGTTTTCTGAAATATAAGAGCAAACAAAAAAAGAAATAAAACTAGCCTTGAAAAGGATCTTTACCTTTACGAAAAAATACTCCCAACACACACCCACACATTCACACACCTCCACGCACACACAATCACTGGAAAGGAAAGAGGAGAGAGTGGAATTCTTTACGGCCTGTCACAGTGTCAGAAGCAAGTTCACGGTGAGCGTGTCTTATTATGCACGGCATCCGAAAACTGCGGTAAATTAGCAAAACATATGGCGACTTAATGATATCAATGAAGTGGCCATGAGGGCTGCCTAGGAGCAACAAATCTGTTAGATGCGGAGTGGTGTTGCTCACCGTGCCCCACTGTTTCCCTCTGACTGATAGAACAAGCCAACGCTACGTCCATTAAGATCAATACGCCAGCCATTAAGATAGTAAAAAGCACATTTACCAGGGTTGTCAGGCTCATTATTGCAAGCAGATGGCAGCCCTTGCACTTACAATTCTAGACAAGGGAAGCAGTGACAAGACTTCAAATTAGAATCTATAATGCTAATCTATGGCCTGCTGGTGCAGTGGAGATAAAAATACATTATACAACACAAGACAGTGAGTATTGGACTGGAGTGGGAATACAGGTACAGGACAGATGCGGGAAACAAATGTGCTCTTCTGTTTTTAAAGACGATTTTTTTTTTAAAGCATATGCACAGATACTATGTGATCTCAGGCCTCTGTGCGTGAGATCTTTAAGATGTGTATTTGCATTTCAGCAAATCAGCACTACAATGGTGAAACGGGGCAGCTGTGGCTCAGGAGGCAGAGCGGTCGTCCACTAATCAGAAGGTCGGTGGCCCCCCGCGGTCGACATGTCGAAGTGTCCTTGGGCAAGATACTGAACCTCAATTGCTCTCGATGGGTGTGACATTGGTGTTATGGCTCCAGATGAGCAGGTGGCATCTTGTAGTAGTGTATGAATAGGTGAATGCTGGCTTGTGTTGTAAGGTGCTTTAAGTGATATATAAATAAAGTTCATTTAAAATATCTGTCGTCTGAGTGCTGATCTTTTATCATGACCTGAGCAATGTTTTCAGCTTCGCTCTCTGTTGTAGACCTCAATCCTCCTTGTTTTTCATTCCCCGCATTATAGCAGCACAATTTTCAAAATAAAGCTGAACTTCCATGTGTTCTCAACACAAGAACACATAAGCTCAGATCAACCAAGCATCCAACATAGCAGCATATTCCTAATAACAGTATATTCCTACAACAAGAATCACCTTTTCTTCTTTATTTTACAGGAAGATTAGTAGATGGTAAAAGCCCTTTAATACTGGCTTGTTCTTTCCAAGACAATCAGTAGACAAATAATGGGACAGTGTTGTATGCATGGTGTTAGGGATCAGTCAAATTTCAAACCAATAAATAATGGCCAATAACAATCTGAGTCATGTTTAGCTAATGTAGTCACAGTGCTCTTTAATTGACGGTTAACAAAATGCAGCTGTGAATGAAAGAAAATTAGTTTGTAAGCTGGTTATAAGAGGAAATGCACACGAATAACCAAATGACCACAAAGTCATTATTTCAAGTACATAGAAGTAAAGTGACTAGATTTCAGGCAAATGGAGCAGCAGTTGTAATAAATGACGGAGGAGCACGGGGGAGGAGTCGGCTTTTAAGGGTAAACAATTTGCTAATCATAAGAACAACCGTAACGATCCATAAAGACATTAACACTTCATTCACTCTGGACGCTACCAGACATTTAGAGAAGTCTCACCAGGGCAATAACACTGTGACAAATTCAGCAACAAGAGATCAGTGGTGAGGAGCACCACAGGAGCCTGGGAAAGACTGTCACAGGGAAGCCACACTGGTTGCAACCAGGAGCTTTAGCTGTTTAAAAAGTAATACACATGAGAACTGGTGCCATATTGACAGACTGTGTCACAATATTTAATAAGTAATTTCAGCAACATGATGTTAAATGATGCTACAAAATATAGAGTTATCATGTGAAATGTTGCTGTCTGCTGCAGAGAAAAAGCCTTTGAGGGCTTCGCTCAGTGAACCCGGTGTTCGAGGAAAGTTCGCTCTGGTATCACAGTCTTAGTTTTCCCTTTCAGAAGGAAGTCATGCGCTGCTCTTGTTCATCCCGCTCTCTCTCTCTCTCTCTCTCTCTCTCTCTTCCCCCCCGGACACTCCAAATAAATGGCTAAAAAGAGATCTACTTAAAGCTGTCAGAGAGTGTCGGAGCCAACAGCCGGGCCATTCCGCACGACCTACTCCCTGACCCCCTCTTTTCAGGGGTCACTTGTAGGCTGCCTCTGGTGGGAGTGCGGGGTAGTCATGCACTGAATGACAATGTATAAACATATGAGTCGCTCCCTCTCAGTCGCTCTCTTTTCAAAGGCTGCTGAAGAGCCGCTTTACAAGGCTTCGAGGTTTATCTTAATTTGAAGAGAATACGTGCTTTTAAGTAAGAAATAATCAAAAGTTGGGTTTAATGCAAACAGTGAAATTAGGAACTTTGAAAGCAAAACCTTGAAAAAAAAGGATGATTTAATTGTAGGCTGTAATATCTAAAGATTTTTTTCCTCCCCCTGTGGTGCCATGTAATAAAGATGACATGTGAATGAGTTTGCTCTTTACCGCTCTGAAGTTTTCCAGTGACTTGAGTGTCCCCGAGATCTTGAAGCAATAATAGAAACAGTAACAACACTGCAAGACTAATGACTTGATGTGACCTGGGGTGATCTGACAAGATGTTTAAAATGCATGTTTTCTATAGCAATACAATACTGATTTTACCCATCATTAAGCCAGACACATAAAATCCATAATTGGCAGAGATATTAGCCCATAATTACTGACCTCCTCTCATAGGAGATTTTGAAAATTCACCCAGTTAATACGGCGCAAATGATAAATTATTCCATTGCTTTGTGTTAATCACTACAGTGGAGTCATAAGGGCTTGGCCCCAAAGCTCAGTTTTAACATTAATGCCCTACCTCTCATCAATATTAATAGGTGCCTTTAGTAAGGGGATGGTGTGTGTGTGTGTGTGTGCATGTGTGTACGTGTGTGGGTTGGTGGGTGGGGTCTTTGGAGGGAGAAAGGGAGAAGTGAGAGACATGTGATGCTAAAGGTACATGGCAGCAAACCGAAGCAGCAGTGTTGCTTATGTGCTCAGAAGGCAGCAGAACTATTGTGAGTGAACTCAAGTTACTGTCTGTTCATAATTATCACTGTTAGAGCTGGTCGCTGTTTGCTGCGCTTTAGTGGAATAAAATTTCACCTCTAAATAATTTAAACCTCTCGTCTTTCTTCTTTCTGTTTTGCCATTTTCGCTCTCCTTTGTGTGTGTATGTTTTCAAAGCTGTTAATTAATGACAGACAGATGTGAGTCAGCAGCGCATGATTTCATATAAAACTAGCACGAACATGAACCTGAGCAAAACAACGAGGGAAAAAAAAGAAGGAGCTGGGTGAAAAGAGAGGGGGAAAAATAAGATATAAAAGGACAATAAGTAATAGGGTGATAAAGAAGGGAAAGCAAGAAGAAAAAAAAACAGCAAGAAGGGAAGAGAAGATGCCGGTTGGCCACTAGTGAGGGGGCCTGAGTTTGACAGATGCTTTCAGTGATGACCATCTGCCCTGAACAGCAGAGGTGCTGAACTGCAGGTTTTAAAGCTGCTCCTTCCAACAGCTCCAAATGAAGCGGAGGAGAGGACCTCTGGACAAAAGGTTGTGCTGAGAGAGGAGCGAGGGCCACGCCACCGCTGTACAACTTTAATTTATGATGGATGAGAGCGGAGGAAAGGTCAGGTGGTGATAAATATGAGAGCGTTTGTCCCGGGAGGTCATCAATTATGCCGCGGCTTCTAACTTTCGATCTTGCGGGCGAAATGGATCTCTTCTTTGTAAGAAAACTATCTCTCAGAAAATTGGAGTGTATTAATCAAATTGGCGACGAAGGAGGGACGGAGTGTGAGGGGAAACATATCAACTTAAATCTAGAGCCGTGATCCATATCCAAGTAGGGGGCTCGTGCTGGGTTTTGATGCATAACTCCTCAAACAGCATTACAAGCTACATGATTTGGCCTTGAGGTTTCATTTTGTTTGGTAAAGATTTTTTTACTTTCATTTTGAAAACATATTTTAAAAAGTTGCCAGCTTGTAACTTGACCAGAAAGTTTTAACTATGGCATCTAAAATGTGCAAAAGCAATGCTTCCAAACAATGAGGAGGTAAATGTTTTTTTTCCAGAGAAAGAATTCACTCACTCAGCTGTGGTCATGGCTGGAAAATGCCGGAAATCTGTTACTTCAATAAATGTTTTATCCGCTTATTTATTGTTAACCAACACCCAGCCAAAAAACACATTACATGAATAAAGTGTGAATGTTTATATGTCACTCCAGCTCTTAACAGCCTTTATTTCTTTGCAAGCTCCTGGAGAAATAGGTTAAATTCCATCCCAAGGTAATGAAATACAGAGGTCTTCTCTTGAAAGGACCAAAAAAAACCCCGACAATAAGATCACAGTGACTGACCTTTGACCGAGGCCACCGTCCTTTTATCATCACCGTCCTTCCCCTTTTCTTCCCCTTGGCAAAAAACTGCCACTCCGGGAGAAGTTATTAGCCTCCCTCTATTGTTTTACAAACTCGGCCTGGTAATGTAGAAAAGATTGCGATGATTATAGGATAAACTGAAGAGAAAGAGACAAAAAGAAGAGACGGGGTGAAAAAAAAGAAGATGTGGGTTGATGGGACAGGAAGTAAAAGTCCCAATTCTTTCTTCCCTGGTGGTGTATATCAAACCGGAGCTGAAGGGGTAATGGTCTTTTTATTCAGCTGACAAGAAGCCAGGATGTCGAGCCCCCTTCCAATCGATGGGGATCCATTGTCTCCCTGCTAGGCCACATAGACAAAAAAAAAGCCTTTACTTGAATTATCTGCTACAGACCCAAACAGCTGTTTTTAACACAGTTGAAAAGATAAAGAAATATATTAGTGAGGCCTCTGTGGCAGTGGTGACCCCACTAAAATGTATTACCCTTGTGCCACCTCTAATTTCAGCCCCCAGCAGCTTTTACTAGTGCTATGGGTTTTTAATTGTGCTCCCCCTTTGTGTTTTGTGCTCTAAATGAGTCATTCATTCTGTGTAACTGACCCAGCATGTGCACCATGGTGCCTATTAAAGGTATTATGTTAAACCGTGTTCCTGAGGTACGAAGCAAAATAGTCAAATTCGGCGGGATAAATCAATGTTTTAGTGTGTGTCATTTTTGAAAGAATACCTTTCTTTCAGGTGCTACACTTTCTTTTTAATACTTTTTTTTCTTTAATTCAGAACTGTTTCATATGGAATTATATATTTTGCAAAAATGGTGCAATTTATATAGAAGTGTATCACAGCAATTTCTTTTTCTTTCTTACTTTCTTTTTCTTTCTTTCGCTAAATTATTGTGTTGCCCTTCTCCCAAAATAATATTGAGTGATGGCTCTTAAACAACAAGAGTATATTTCCTCTGTCACTTTTAATTGTGTTTATCTCGCCTCCCCACCTGCCCATAAGTCTTTGTTTGCAGGGGGGGACATCTTGATTGTTAGAAGCCCTGCAAGAAAACTAACAAAAAAGCAGCCATTAAATCCCCGGGTCAACAGTCATATTTTGTATCTGACTTACTATTGCAATAAACCTGAGAGACAAGTGCCACATAGAAATACCAAATAAAAGATTCACAATCAGAAAATGCTTTCGGTCGGTCGTGCACTTGAACAAGAGTATGGAGTATCGGGCCGGCTATTATTGTCACCACCTCAACCCCCCTGCCCCTACCCTCCAATCAGCACAAGAAAAGGGGTGGAGGTGGTGGTGATGGTGCTCCATTCTTGCCTCTCTAGTCCCAGGGTATGGTGTAGGGGTCTCCTAAATGTGCCATGTCGTATTGATCCATATGATCTTTCAAAAAAAGAAGAAAAAAAAAACAGCCAGACTAGCACTTACACACCACCCCAGCTGAGTAAGGGCTATCGCTGCGCTATGAAGCTAATCAATTGTCTCTGCGTGGAACGGCTTGTCTTCCGCATGACAATGTCAGTTTTTCCTCACTTCTCATTTTCCTTTGCCAAGCCTTAGAAAAATGCATCTTAAGGACACTCAGGGATGTTTTACATTACGTTTTACTGTTTTGTTTTTTTTTGTATTTGAGAACATCCATTCACTGCATGTGTACTATGTCTTCATGATGAAATTGACAGTGAGGTTTTCTCTTGTGAAGCACATAAGTAAACTGGACTATATATTATTTGCTGAACAACATACTTATTATATATTTGTTTGCATCAATGTGCCTATAAAACCACTGTAACATATACAGGACATGGTGTGTTCCTTTTGCCATTTTAGCTAAAATGATAAACCAATTTAAAAAAAATGTACAAACCAATGAAAATAAAACACTTACCGCAACCATTCGGCTATGAGGACTTCCATGTTTCTGGGATAATATGTATGACTGAGAAGGATTGTGAATGATTAGCACTTAATTTGTTGCCAGCTGTGCCTCATGAAATCAATTTAGTTGACATTTTGAACTCTAACCAAAGCCATGTATGTCCAAATTAGTGATCCAATATTTTCCCCCTTTTTTTCTGCATGCTACATTTCATTTGCTCCTACAGGAATCTGGGTTTGGTTTTTGTAAAAACACCACGCCTTAGCTCCCACAGCTTGCAAAATGACATGGATTTACTTCAGCTGACTAAAACAATTTCTCGTCTGCAAAAATGACAATCAAAACAACTTCTGTTCTGCAACGTGTTATTTCAGGTCGTCGAGCAGATGCAGAAAAATCCCTGCAGAAAACCGAGCCGAGCCTGAAGGAGAATTTAGTTGACCTCAAAACTTCTTGCACTGTTTGTAATGTTTTGGCCCACCACATTGGAGATACTACCAAAGGTCTGGTCACTGTGTTATTTAACAAGTTAAATTCAAGCGAGGAAACATGGCGATAGAAAATGAAAATATAAGAAGAGCAGTTTTCAAAACTACATGTCTGCTTTGGAATTGTAAGCGCTCGGGTTCACGATGTCATCCTCATGCTTGGACTGTGCAGTTTGAGCAAAAGGAGGAGAGGAAAAGAAAAAAAAAAAAAAGGAAACTCGCAGCACTCCGTTTTTCTGAAAGCTAATATGTGACCCACTGATGAAAAGTTCCTCCTTCGGAATTAAGTTGAATGTCCAGCGTTATCTCTCTGTTGGAATTTCTCTTATCGCCCCGAGGGAAGTGAGTGACAGATTGATGCAAGTTCTTACCTGAGCCTCCCCACGTACCCTCTATATGTATCCTGCAATGGACAGATACTGTTAGTGCACCTCGCTATTTTATACTTAGACCTCTCAAAAGCTGTTGAGAGATGGGGGTAAGAGAGATGGTCCCGGGCATCCGTGTGCTTGGGTGGGAGGGGGATTTGGTTTCAAGAGATGTGGGGCTTTGTCTGCAGACCAAAATAATACTGTTAGGCAACACAGAAGCATATTAAAGAAATTAAAGTATGTTGTTGTTTCACATTTTAACCATTTCACATTAACCATCTTTTTCACAGATATTTATGATACAGGTTCAAATAAGTTATAACAACCCTTTTGGTAAGGAGAGAAATTAGGTGTAAGCCACAGGGCACGTGTCTGGGCACCAAAAGTTCACATAGTATCATATATTAGATTTTAACAATTGTGAATGTGCTTACCAGTTATGAAGGAAAATTCTGATTCTGAATCTTATTTTTAGTCGAGAAAGCAATCATTAATTCCAAAGCAAAAATAACTCAGGTGGGGGTAAAAGATATGAAAATGTGTATCTTAAGAAAACGTTAAATCGCTTTTCTTTTTTGCTTTGTTCAAGTTGAATGTTTTGCTCTTGTTTAACTTGAGTGAGATGTGTTGGCATTAGACAGTGGGATTTATAGATACGTGTGGAGCCAGAAGAAGAGGTTTGGTAAAGAATAACTGATCATTTGTCCCTACGATCTTTTACAAAGCTTAACCTCAGTCTAGAGCTCAAGCTTTGGCCATATTATAAACACATGTATATTGTCCCACGTATAAGCAGCAACATAAAAGTATAGAAAAAGGATTCTTGATAAAAGTAAATAAATAAAAGCTGTAACCAGTCCCAATTTAGAACTAGTCTTTGATACCCAACCCTGCAGAGAGTGATCATTTCCTTAGCTTGACATTTTGATTTCCTCAAATGACCTTAATGGCAGGAAGAGCTGCAGACGGCCACGTGGGGAAAAAAATGCACACACAATCTTTCACATGGAACAATGATTATGAACTGGCATGAATGTCAGATTACATAAACATTTCCATTAGCATGTACTGTACCTTGTGATATTAATGAGAGAAAGCTGAGGATTTGTCGTTCATAACCAACATACTTAAAACTATATGTGCAAATGAATTCATGACGCCTGCAAAACTTGAGCCTTTGATACACCCTTAATTAAAGCATTAATACGCAAGTGTTTTCGCTCACTCAATGAACCGAATGAACCCAAAAATGCTGCATTTGCCACATTTTTAAAGCTGACATACAGCTGCAGATTCACTCGCTAAAACCACTGCTTTAAATTGATTGCCTTCGTCCCCAGGTGACGGAAACTTAAGACGCCTCTGTCGTCCACTTTAAGATGCACTTGGATTGGCTGTGGGTAACGCCTGATTAGTCAGCCTGCCAGAACAGCTTCAGACAGCTTTATTCGCTAGTAGGAGCGCTGACTGCGTGCCCCTGAACCAGGACCACCAATTACTGTATGAGAGGTTATGATCCGAGATCAGTGCTTCTGTTTAAAGATGCTTTGGGAGTATGGATCGTGGCAGTTAAGGTCTCCACACTCACAAGTAACTTTATAACCTTTGTTGAGCTGTGAGTAGAGTTAAACTTCTGACTTGCACATTGTCTGATCCAACCTTTTTAATGGTGCACAATAACTGCAAAGCTTGTACTCTGTGAGCTGGTTGTAGAGGCTTTTTTCATGTAATTACAGAGTTTTAGAGTGTGCAGACATTTGTGATATTTGAGAAAAACCGCATTAACAGTGATCAAAACTTGACATCCTGACAGTATATCTCGAGCCGAAGCGCAAGAGCGCTCGCGATGACCTCTGACCTTACACTAGTCTGAGGAGATCAGAACAGCGGAATACATCTAAAGCTGGGGTGCTGAAGTTGAATCCCTTTTTGCAGAGCTATCGGAAGGATCTGCCTCCTTCTGCATACCAAGACGGGGCTTATACCTTGCCAATAATCTGCACCTGGACAGTGTTGTTCTACTTGTGGGCTTATCGGAGAAGTCATACATTTTATCATTCGCCAGGTGCAGCCAGGACATAGTTTAAGGCAGACAAGGTCTCTGTTATCAAGAGTATATATCGCAGTGTCTGATGCCAGGGATTCAGAGGGGAAATGACGTGTTGGGACCCGGTGTGATGGATAATGTACAGTCTGCTATTTTGGTTGAAAATAAAGGCAAAGTGAGCAGATATTACATGTGGTAAAACTATTTAAATAATCATAGTAGTTAATTTAGTGTTTTTAGATGCAGTTTTACTGTAATAAGAGCATAATAACATGGACAAGTGAATTGTACAAAAAAGATAAATATCACAAAAGATGACTACAGAGGTTATATGAAAAAAAGAGGACTTTCAGTGCCAAGGACACAGGTGACTGTTAATAGTCCACATTATGGGATGTGTGACAAGTCAAGAGTTGATAGACCACTGTACCAGGTCAGCTACAGAAAATATGTGATTTTACTTTGGTTTATAAGAGATTGAACACTGGAGCTAAATGGAGAAATTATATGATGTGATAAAAAAGAAGATGTTTAGCCCTTTTTGATGTAATGATTTTAATAATATTTGTTTCAAAGGTTGAACTCAAAACTCAATATTCTATTATAGTTCATTTTTAGTCCAAGCTGTAATGAATAAGAATCTCAGATAACTGTATGTATAACTTATTCAAAGTAATATTAGATCTTGAAGAACTGCTTTACAATTTACTCAAACTTGACACATCATCCATCTTGATCATATTCAGAGAACACAGTACCTGTAACCTATATTCCGGTGAATCTACCAGGTCTCTCATGGGCAGAAAAGGAGAAGGAGAGAAGACAGAAAAGCAGAAGGAGATCCATCAGGTGATGTATTACCCTGTAGGCATTGTAATTTGTTATATAAGCTTCATGTAAGCTCAGCAGCAAGATTAAAGACCTCCAGCTCAATGTATCAGTCACCCGTCAACTGCTGGGTCAATTTCCCTTTAACCCTTGTTTTGTGGTTCATAACCCTCTTACAAATATGACACTGTCAATCAAAATGTAGTGGCCGAGCATTCGCCGACTGCCCTGGGTTTCCTCTGTTGCCATGTTTGAATTCAGCTCGTCCGCAATTCATCCAGAAGAAAACAGAAACATGCCTCGCTTGTCACATCTATCCCTTTTATTTTTATTTTCCCCTGATCGTTTTAATTTGTTGTTTTCAAAATGGTACAGTGTGTGTTTAAAATGCACAAATGTTATCCAGAATGAAATGAACTGTAATTCTAAATCCCATGAATTAATATTGCTTTTGACACGCTGTGTGTGTTGGTGGTTTGCCTCCCAGTCAGTTTTTTTTTTTTTTTTTTTCCTGGATTTGGGAAACAGGCATCTTGAGAGGCTCACTTGTCATTAGCAGCCAACAGACATTGGACGCATTACACACTGTGACATAAATGACTAAATGAATCAGCACATCTATTAAAGGGTGTGTTCCCTCCATGGTGCCTTGATACGATAAGCCCATATTTTGTTTTGAATCCTAATGACTGGCGTAGGTGTGCATTCATCATGGATTATTGGGGACTTAATTTAATTGAGCTGAAGCGATCGCCTGTAAATCACATTACACTGTCATTTCTCTTTACAGCAGGGAGACAAAAGCCCCCGCTGGCTGTGACTTGACAAGACACCAAGGTGGGTGTTCCAGCAGGCAGCTATAGCCCACCAACGGAAAGACGGAGTAATGAGGATTAGAGCTGCGTATTTATAATTCAAAATAACGCCTTTGAATATCAATAATGGAAATGACTGTGCACACAATGAGAGCTGTTATAATGTTTGATTGTTGTCATCGGATATCTGCTCAAGCTGCCGTTGTAGCTCTTTGTCTAAATCCAGTTAGCATGGTGATAAACTGGGGTCTGATGGTGTTTACTGTGGAGCGGCGGCGGTGGCGGCGGCAGCGCGGCTGGAGGAATGCTCTTATCGCTGTTATTGCCGCCGCCGCTTCACACAGTTGGTTAACAAACCGGCCGAGGAAATAAGAGCTGACAGTGCTCAGCCCCCTCAGGTGCCTGCAGCCTCATTCTCTCAGCTAATGTCCATCAATATCGCTCGTTATTCAAATGAGATGAATGGGATATTGTCAGACAGCGAGAGCCGAGTGGCAGTGTTATTTTGACCTATTGTAAATGTCGCAACCTTGCCCTTGTACCTTCGCTTACAGTGGCAGCTGAAGGAGTGCTTCTTGGTGTAAATAATGGGCCCTTGGGTGTCAGGTTTTTACAAGATGCCTGTCTATAAATCAGCTCGGCTTGGCCATGACGTCCATTTTAACATGGGAAATTGACACCTGGCTAATTTACAAGGCGAAATAGAAAAGCGATAAAAGACTAATGTGGATATGTTGCAGCAAATATGGTGACTCTTGTCAGTTGACCCACAAGGCCTGTAAACATGTTAATGATTTGTCAGTACAAATAATGACATTATAGTAATCAAACATAATCCACGCTGCAGCATTTTGAAGAAAAAAAAAACCCACTTCACTCACCAAAGCTTTATGAAGTGAAGTTGTGTTATGAACTGCACAAAGCGACACTAAAGAAAGTGAAGGAGCGGCAGTGTACTGCACAGGCCCTCTGTATTGAGAGGACGAGGCCAAGTGTATTGTATCCCATAACCTCCTGTTATTGCCACACAACACAAGCGGCGGTGGCGGCCCCAGCCACTATGATGGAGCACCCTTCTCCCCCTGAGAAAGAATGTTTGCTTACTATTTCATCATTCCCCGGGGCCACAGGAAAATAAGCCCATCAGTTGTCATTGTGACAGGATAAAAATGGAGCCGTCATATTTCAGTAACACAATGCAGGCGAAAGGGAACGAGAGAGAGAGAGAGAGGGACAGCGAGACAGAGAGAGAGAGAGAGCGCCATCCAGCACCATCTCCCTATCCGGCAAATGAATTATGGACCGGCTTCTTTCTCACGCAAAGACTATAAGTTAATATTATCTCCTCAGGATAATTATAGCAAAGTTCAATTACTGACCCAGCATTACCGTGTGGCCCTGCACCACGGGTTCTGACACACACCCCTTTTACACATTTATCTTTTCACTCCAACATAGTAAATCTGCATGATGGCAGTGATTTATCTACTGGTGTCCGGTCCCGAGCTCCACCACCATTCCTCTTCGCATACGACGATAGGCCCCGGGTCCCTTGAGTCCCCTTGAGCTTAATGTAAGCTTTTCTTTTAACACTGTGTTTTCGGACCAATTTGTGTCCCCCCTTTTGTCTTCAATGAATGGGGCAGAGGTCTGGGATTTTGAATTTACTCCACAAGATGTATGACCTGGTGATTCCTATAAGAGGGGGCACATGAACTCCACTGCAAATCCTCTGGGTGCACCATAACAACTGCATTGTGTAGGACTACCCTGAGCTCTTAACAATACGGCTCCCGAGCACGCATCTCGGATGTTCTGTGTGAAAACCTTGACATTGACTGCAATTGAAAGCAACACATTGTCTTGTCAGTGTGGAAGGCGTCTTGTTGGCTCTGTTAGCGTCGGCCTGTATTGGTGTTCCTCCTCACAATGCTGATGGTTAAAGGGCTCTGAGTGAGTGGGGCAGAGCTTCGAGCTGCCCCAGAGACACGTCCTCAAGTTCACAGGGATAAACAGTGGGACAACTTAAGGGTCCCCCCTCCAAGAACCTGCGGTTTAAAATGCAAGATTTCAAAGGGTTTTAAAGAGACAGCTGCGAATAGTTTATTTATTCACCCCAACTTACAGTAAATTATGAAAAATAATTATTGCAAATTGCATTTTTTTGTCACTCTCTTTTTTGGTCTTCATACACATTTTATTCTGTGTTGAGTAAAACCATCTTTACTCAGTACCTATTTGCTCTTTACTATATGCACAACCTGTTTTTATTACTTTCGATTTACAGACTTTGCTAACGAATAAGATCTGCAAATAGACAAGATAAGTAGGGGTGAGTGATAAAATATCAGAATGACACCTGATACGTGTCACCTGTATACAGTCGTGACATTTTTCAAAGGACGATATCTTGTGTGTCACCAGCCTTTCTATACAACTGCACATTTGGGGGAATTACATCTAAAAGATTAGCCTAAATAGGAATATCAAATTAGGAAGCATATATTACAGAACAATATGTAAGTCAGCCATTTTTATATCACACAGACTCTTACTCCCAGTGTGACATTTGATCTACAGCATATTATATCCCGCACTCAGTCACAGGCTATTTGCATAAGAATTGACTGTCTGCCTACTAAGCAATGGCCCGCTTAAAGACTCAGCTGAAAATGTGTGCGTGTCACGAATATGAACATCTAAATCAAGTCAGAGTCTAACCCTCATATTCCACAACAATTATTTGACAACACCGTGATAGTCACATTCAAACAAATCAAATTTCATTTTTATGAGACACATGTTAAAGAGGTGTACACTTTCAGTAATTATTCTGTAAACTCAGCCCCATATTTTCATGCAAATGTATTAGATAGTGACACGTCAAATATGAAATCCAATTTGTTGGTTATGAAACACATGTAGGGAAGAAATGTGTACACTAATTATTTCTGGGGCATCCTGCTCCCCCTCCCTCCCTCTCCCCTCCACCCATTTCATACACAAACTGAACTGGATATTACATTTGCTTAAAACTCAATCACGAAAAAATGAAGACTCGATTTGAAAAATTTTAATAAAGATAAGTTGCTTCTATCATTGAATCAGGGAATGCTAATCGGCGCTCTCATTCGGGTGGCGGCAGATAATGTCACCCTAGCTTGAGGCTCTTATTTTGCAATAAAGCATTTACATTCTAATGATTTTATTATAGCTTATACAGGCTGTCAGCGACAGACCAACTGAGCCGCAGCCCCTTCCTCCCAGCCGCTCCCATTCAAATCGCCTGGCAAATTGTATCAGCTATCAGCTCATAGTGCTTTTATCAAGCTGGCCCAGTGGCAAGCCAGGGCCCACCACAATGAGATGTCTATTGCTTGAAGAGTCTGTATTTAATCATTTCTGCTCGCCGGTATTGTTCTGCTTACAGTGCATAAATAAGTGCTTCAAATAACCCCGGAGTGCCACTGACAATGAAACAAAGTATCTGTCTTATTTATCTTCCTTGCATTCTTCACTGCGCCCCCTTATATATATATTTATTTATTTATTTATTTTCTCTTTCCACCACTTTCTTTATTTGCTCCAGGCAATGTTTCTTATTCACTCACCTATCATCTTGGAACAGTCTGAAATTACTCACTGATGAGTAGAAAGCTTTTGAGATATAGATAAACAAAAAGCAGTTTTGAATGGCAAAAAAAATCTCCACTCTCCTGACAACTCTATTAGAGAATCACCAGGAAGGAAAAAAAATGGAATTGGACTTGGGCCTGCTCCTCTGGAATGGAGGAACTGTTTAATCTTTCTGTTACGGAGAGATGAGGGCAAAATGGCCATATATTAGCTCACACCGCTGTACACCAAGGTCTTCACATCTAAATGACAAAAAGAAGTTATTTGTCTGTGCCTTTCTAAGGGACCCATGTGCATTTTCTCATCTGCCACCCATATGGTTAAGTACCTAAATTTAGCCAACAAAATATTTTGTTAAGGTTGGGGAACAATTGTGGCCATGGTTAAAGTTACAGCAAGGGTGCCATCATTATTAAAGGCAGTCATAAGAGACAGCGTGCAAACATCTATATACAATATTGAAATCAAACATTATGTAAGTCCTGCATCCACCCAGATGCATTTACTGTGCTTTAAAGACTATATTCTTAAAAGTGAACATGAACATAAAAATTACTGATAATGTTATATGCCTGGTCAAGGATGGACATTAAGAATGAATTAAATATTCAAACTAAAATTGTCCAAATTTAGATTTAACTCAGGTGTTATATGCTAAAACCATCCAAGTTCAACAAATCAATTAATTCTTTAGCTTAACCCTTTAATGGGCAAGTGACTATTTTTGGTCATTTCCACAGCCTTTACAAAAAGTGAAAAAATTTGCAACAGAAATAATGTTTTCTTATGTCGCCCAATAACACTCTCAGGTTAAATTTTTTGAATTTCAAAGTATTTCAATGAGTGCCCAATAAAGGGTTCAATGTGTACATTTTGGTGTAGAACACAATATTGACAATCATGCTACCATCTTGAATTTGTACTATGCTTTAATGAAACAAATTTTACGGACCACTTGTGGGGTCGAACACCAGGACGGAAACGCGATCTGCGACCGTGGACATATTACACTGAAGCCCTATATTGGCCATTCCTGCACAGAGCCCACATGAAGCGTAACATGAAGCTCAGGTAATATAAAGTATTAACAGCGGGAACTCTTGCTAGAGTGCAGCCAATTACAAGAAACATGGGAATAGTCCAAGAAAACATATCTGTTGGCCAGAGTTGGACTTTAGGGCCTTGCATTTTGTACGCTGTACATTATCAAAAGGAGCTTATTATTGCCCTTTGCATTAACTGGCAACATAGCCTAACAATATAATAATTCTCTTACCACTTCTGTTGTCGCCAAAGTTAACCTGGTAACATGCTAAAAAGCGTGGTTTTAATTTGCTTAACTTGTTTGGTTTTTTTGTCTCCTTCTTTCTGCTGACGATGTGTTATTCTCGCTTCTCACATCTGATCGTTGTAACACAATCGCCTGTGTCAGTTAAACATCGGGGACAGCGATGACGTGATGCCCTCATCCACGTCCTTCTACAGTTTTCAGGTGTTCTGATACAGCGCCTGACCATCGCTATATCCCTATACACCCTCGGCAGCTTGGTGTTGTGTTCCAAGTTTAACAAGAGTGCTTTGAACTCACTTTGGATCTGAATCACCTAACCCCGGGGCGGGTTTGTCACCATAGCCTCATGTATCAACACAAGATAGAGAATGCCTCAGAGGGACTTTGACTAATTGGGGGGGTTAAACCGCTCTTCATGAATCTCTGGCCTGATCCCCTCAAAATATAATGAATCCGGGCAGGTTTTTGAAAAGCCAGGAAACATTTCTTGTGACCTTAGTTGTGAGGCGTTAGTCTGGGAGATGTGACCGTAAACCCATCCCTTTTCTCCTAGGGCAGTTAAATACCTGCCATTGTGCACCATTGTTCCGTTATTGCTGTTGTCCCTTTTTCTTTCAAGCTCAATTCTTTATTTTGGTGTATATTGTTACTCCAGAGGAGCTCTTTTTATCCTGAAGGCAAACATCAAGCTAAGAGACAATATCAGCTCCACAAAAGACCTCCTAACTCCATTATGGTTTTTTTTCCTCTCTCTATTTTTCTGTCTCTCCTTCGCTCTCTCTCTCCTTCTCTCGCTCGTCCAATCTTTTGGAAAGTATCACAATCCTCTCTCGAGTTTAAGAAAAGGTAATTTTAACGTGTCGGAATCCTGTTGTTAAAAGATCCCAGTGAGCTCATACTGATGTGTCGGAGGTGAAGATTCAACTTCGACAGCAGCAAGAAAGTGGAAGCGCAATTTTAAAATTAGCTTGGAAGACTGATATTGGCCGCAAACTTGATGACAAAGATGCAGCAGAGTAGCAAAATCCATGTTTAACGTCTGCAACATTGGCGAGTCTTCATCCAAATACAATAAAATACGGGCTCCGTTGCCACTGAAAACACAAACCAGTTTCAATGGCAGTCCCATGAAACCTACAAGAGTGGAAAATGAAATTCAGAAAGTTCATGTTAAAGGGTTTTGACATTCTTTTAGGAATAAAACATTTTAATAACTCTAATAAAAGTGACCTCAGTGAATGGTAAATTTGTCGATTTAAATGGTTCTTTGTAAGGTTTTTTCTCTTTGCAGTGGATTTTATGTTGAGAAATGTTATTTGGTAACATGTTCAAGCTGATGAAATCTGATATTATTGTACCTTCGTGTGAGCTAAAACCAACTACCTGAGGTCACTGTATCAATATGCTCGCAAACAGTTTGCCGTCCCTATATTCGTACCTGTGTTAACCCGTATGTTTGTGCACATTTAGGCTCCGAATCATTATAAATTTTCAATTTATCTGTCAGCCCACTGAGGTAACAGGTAATAAATACAGCCTTAGAGTCACTATGATAAGCCAACATTTCAGATGAGAGAAGATGAGAGCTTTTAAGATGAAGAAAAAAAAACCTGGGGGAAATTTACATTCGCCACATCAACAGACCAATCCGCTCTCCTTTCAGTCATTGCATTATTCACTGTGTGTTCATTTCCTGTTGATCAGATTGACTGTTTGATGTATTTCCCTAACTTGACACAATGATGCTGATAAAACAGTGGCAAATTTACTTATTCTGGCGACAGACAGCAATTTAGCGGGAAATGAAGTTGTCTCCACGACGGCGCCATATTACATACACACCCTGGCAAATAACCCAGTTTGAATAATCACCGCCACTGTCTGTTTAAATGATTTTTATACCCGTTTTAACGGAAGCCTTTGATGTGATAATACTAATTCCCTGCCTGTGAGAGGGAGGTGGTGAAAAAGTGGAAATTATTTCAGTATTAGTGTGTCAGTCAATCCTCTACCACACCTAGCCCCCTTATTAACTGGTAATGATTGAGCTACTACATCCACTACACTGCCTTCAGTGCTTTAGTGCGCAGTGCATTTGATTTCAAAAAGGTTGTGGATGCTTTAATCTCATTATTTTGTTACTCGGTGCAGAATATTCAGTTTGGGGGGAAAATGTGAATGAGTGTTTTTTCTTTTCTCGCTGTATCTTTTTCTTTGGTAGGAGACTGCGTTGTGTGTTGGCTGTAAACACATCCCACTATCCCAAGCCTGCAATCCAAGATATATACTGTTTATATGTATATGCAGTTAAGCATCTGAGGATAAGTGCAAAAAAAACAGTACAGTGCAGTTCAGTCTAATGATAGAGATATAGTAATAGCTAAATAAATCAAATATGAAAATATGAAGATGTACACATACATAAATGCATAAATAAATATACAATGCAGGTGTAAGAATGAGCAACACTAGTAGTAGACATTATATACAGAATAAACAACTGTATATGGTGTATATACAATCTTAGTTTTGACACTATATAATACATTGGAAATCACACTGCAAACACTTTCTTCCACCATGTCCCTGTTTTGAAAGCATCAGCCGAGTTCAAAGACAAAAGCTCTTGTTATCCCCCCAAAATAGTCTAATTCGCTGTCTGTTTTACATAGCACAATGCCCTAATACATGATTTAAGGAGCTTTCACATATCACATGCATTAGGATAATGGAAGGGAGTGATAAAACTTTCAGTAGCATTAACATGTGATGCATAAAATAAAAGAATGAGAGAAAAGGTTCAAATAAGACTGTTGAATGAAAAAAAAAGAAGAAAGAAAATCGGAGCTTTTGGACAGAATGTGCATGTGACAGAGGAATAACCAGGCTGCCAATTATACATTATTCATTTGCTTATCGCATATTCAGTTTCTCACCTAAAGTAGCAAACGTGGGTCGAAAATGTTTACAACAAACTGGACGACTAGAAGTCGTTCTTTGATCGATGAGGAATAACAGTGTGATGCTTCAAATGTATGTGAGTTTACAGCACATGGTGTAGAGATAACATGACTAATCCCAACAAAATAATCTTGATGTGAACTACTAATTAGATAACTGTGTATGACCCTGACATGGTATGACATTAATACTTTTTTTTTTAATTCAGAATTTTATATTTTAGTTAGTTTTATTAAATTCGGTTTAGATTTAGTTTTGTTTAATTGATAATTAATAGAGCCAGGGAGGGGACACTGAAAGATGGATTTAAACTTACTATGTTTAAGGTAAATGGTGGACTGGCTCACAACATAACCCCAACATGGACCCTAAGATCTTTTCATCTTTCACTTTCTGTATTAGTCTGAAGTTCTTTTTTAAAACACAAGATAATTTAAATTCATAGCGGCTGATGTGAATTTCACTGTCATATTTTGACATGACTATAACTGACCTACCCTGTTAAGACAAAACTTCTCGGTGGGAAGCCCATACAGTGAGATCTCTACAAGCATTAGTACTTCATTTACGGTAGTAGTAGTATCCTGAATATTGATCGGCTGTAGCTTCATTAGCTGGGAACTGACATCCCAGATTGATGTCTCTTTAAACTTGGTCCTGGTCAGGGATACCTGGGGAATCACACTATTGACTTTGGTCTGTTTGTGCTGCTAGGCCTCTGGAGACTTTGTGTTAGCTTTAATGGGATCCATCAATTCAGCTTCCCTTTTAATAATTATTGTTTTACCATTCACAAGAGGCTACAGCATCTGAAGTTTTTTTTTTTTTTTTTTTTAAACTGCCGCCTGAAGACAACAGAGACTCTCTTGTCTTGGACTCTGCATAAGGAATTTACAACGTGGGGGTAGGTTTTTGTTCATTTTTCTAAGTCATGACAAGCTCCTCCTTTCAACCTGTTCTTCCAAAGAACAATACACAAGGGAACAATACAAAGAAAAGATAAAATTCCATATGAGTAATCCAGAAATCCCTCTTCAATGATTTGACATCATTAACCTGTACAATGAAGAGAGAGAAATGGCTTTTTCTCAAAGATTAGCATTGTGTAATTGAAAGGGTGTATTTCCTCTGTGTGAAAGGCGATTGATTTTCATACACTTGATGCCAGAATCCTGTTGTTGGTCTTAACAGTGTCTTTGATTTTTCTCTGGTTTAACACACAATGACCACAGGAAGTTGAGACACGTAAAAGCACAACCTTGCAGACCTTCAAGTTCACCTTGTCGGGCGGGGGGAGGGAGAGGCAAGGTTTGCCTCGGACGGCTCTGAAAAGGCATTTAGAGAGAGAGAGGGAATGACAGAGTGATAGAACAAGAGGAAGAGAGGGAGAATTAAGTGATCTTGGTACATGATGAAAAGGAATGCTAATGTTAAGTACATTGATCAGCTGCTCCGCCACAGCTAACCCACCCTTTGCCCCCCGCGATATCAATACATTGAAAACATCATTTGTATCAGCAGTTGTTTCTTTAATTAAGATCTGGCCCAAATCTTTGCTATTGATCTGTGCCATTACCTTATCGACATTGTCTCGCCAAGCTGACTCAGAGGCTTTCTCTCTATTGAAATGACCTGGCTTAGGGGTACAAAGTGCACCACCATATTATGTCATATAAGCAAAGCCGAGTCTTTGTCTGCCGTCCAAACGAGGTATTCAAGGTAAGTGGTACAGACCGGTATTGACATCCGTTTGCGTCACTTAACGAAATTAAACATGTGGGAAAATAGCCTGCAAGACTGGAATTCTTAAGGGACTGGTGCATTTACATCTAACAGACATATGATTTGACACTGAGTGCTTAGCAGCCTTGTTTTATACTTTCTTATCAAATGATACAAGCAAGAGTTATATTCTTAAATCTTACTGTAAGGCAAGACATATAGATGAAAATAAATTCATTTATTCCATAAAATATACTGCAGGATTTTTCACCACTAAGTCCTGGAAATGAATCTTTTTCCCAGGAGTGCAGCAATAATTCCCTCTGAAATAGCCTCCATTCCTCAATTCACTGTGTAGTATTTACTTCATCATCATTAAGAATCTATCCCGCAGTCATTACAGTGATTGATACTGCCATTGAGACCTTAAATGCATATTTTTCTATAGGGAATATCCCTTTACTTGGATCTCTTTCCTTTCTAATTGAACAATGACACATTTTCTTGTGCTCTGTTATCTGGGTTTTGGGGAGCTCATCCCTACATCAGCCAACTCTTTCTTCCCTCCAGCTGCCCCCTCTTCCCCAACCCCCCCTTCACCCTCCCTACTGTTCTCCCTTCCTCCGAGGCATCTGCAGAGCCGCCTGGTGTCTCCTCCCCAATCCAGCCCCTCGCATGGCGTGCACGGTGTAGGAGAGGCTCCTGAATCCACAATGCCTCACTGCGCCTCAGGTGAGGTTTCTGAAGAGCCTACCGCCACAGCCGTCGACACTCCACCAGCCCGCGTCCTGCTGAATACCGCCAGTCAATCCCACTTGTCTCACCACGTGAAGCAGTCCAGCATCCACCCACCTGATAAAATACACAACCCCCCCCTTCCCTATCCAAGCCCCTGAAGTGTTAAATTTGTTTCCCCCAACTCAACCCCCACCTTCCCCTGCAGGAGCGCCCCACATTACACTCCTGAAAAACCCCCAAGAAGAGTATTTTTTAATTTTTTTTATGGGTGAAAGGATCGGTGGAGGCTTTGCATCTCCATGGGCATTTTGAACAACGCCTGCTTCGCTCCGATTGCAACCACCACAAACAAATCCAATAGCCACCGTTAATCTGATCATCTCATCCCCAGCACTTTTCATGCTGGGTTCCTTCCTCAGAACCCCTTGTACTAGTTCCAGTCTGGGAGTGTGTGATAAGACACTGGAAATTTAGTCATCATCTTCCGCGCAAAGGAGCTCAGAGGAGGGATTATGATATTCCTATAACCTTACATTGGATATGGACAGGGGCAGCTCCTAGCTCGGATACAATCCTGTACATAGCTGTCCGTCCAGCCCTTTTTCTCCCAGCCCCATCCGTCGCCTCTTCCCTTTTAAAAGGTTGACTTTACAAGATTAGTGCACGCTAGCCGTCATCATGTTAGCAGAGATAGCGAGGAGAAAACGTAGTGTTTACTGTTGTTGAATACATTTTGCCGCTCTGATAAGAGGCCTGATAAATATAAACTATTAATTCTATTTTTTTCTCGTGTATTGGTTTGGAAAAAAAAAAAAAGTGTGTGTGTGTGAGTGAGTAAAAAAAACCCAGATGAGTTAGATATGTTTATTCTGAAGAGAGGCTTAAAAGGCTTTACGATTGGCTTGCTAAGATAGAGAAGCACTTGAGAATGGAATATGTATAATCTTTGTACCAGGAGATTTTTAGTAGATTATTCCAAAAGCTTGCTACACACACAAAATGATGGACGAGATAAAAATCATTCTCATTCCCCACAGACCTAATTTTGCTCAGGTTGGCACATTTAGATATCTGTACCGCAAAGATGAGTACTGAGATGACTTTTTGGCATTTGTGGGTGCCAAACAAATCAAAACACCATGTTCACATTTCGCAAGCATGTGTCTCATTTAGTTTGGCAGTTGCATGTGACTTGCTGTGTAATTATTGTGGATGTCATTCAGCATCGTTTTTGGCCGGTCAGTAATATCTAATTTCAGTGGAAATGGTGTACTGCGTTTGCTTGCTTGCGTTTTGAATATATTAAAACATCTCAATATACTTTGGTTGAACTCGCAGGAGCTGCATCAATTATTCCCAGCTCTACTCGGGGAACTCATAAACTATTGGCACATGCACTCTCATTTATCCAGCAAATTTAGACACAGTGGAACCAAGGACCTGGATAAAACATGTCAGCTTAAAAACACAGCAAACTGGAAAACTGGCTGGTTGAAATGAAGTTTTGGAAGAGTGCTGCAACAGTATTTTCAGCCCAATTTAAATCCGCTCTTGAGGTCAGCGGTTCGTCTTTAGACGCACATTTAACACTGTTTCAAAGACTAAAAAGGATCACACGCTGCTTTAAATAAATAGGCTTTTGGATGATCTCCACTGTGGCCATCGTATACTGTTACCGACACAGCTGTTTAGAGAGATCATTAGTAAGGAAATGTATTGCCTTACATTACAGAGCAAAGCCAAATCTGAAAAGCCAGTCTTGATTCAAACAATGTGACTCATGATAGTTATTAAAAGACCTCTGCCTGGGGTTTTTGTGGTGAGATGGACACACTAAATGGTGTCAGAGGCAGGTAATTATGTAGCAGCCACTCTGTAGAGCAGCTCGTCACTGTCACACAGTTCACAGTTCCCTATCTTTTCCGCGAGAAACTACTAAGCTGCATCTAATCATGAAAAGAATCCCAAGATGTATCTCAGTCCATTAGCGGAGTCACGCTTGCAGTATAACATCAGTCAAACATTATAATAGCCTGAGCGGCGCTGTGTCGTATATACGGTGAGCTCATTGTTCTGTCACATTTAAAAAGTATATATTAGACATCTTTGACAGGCGATGTTAAATATTGATTATGACGCGTTTGAAATGTTTTGGCTGTATATTTTAACACCGCCTTTTCTCTGTCTCTCCCGCTCTTTCTCTCCGCTCCTCTGTTGCAGTGCAGTAAGTTCACATTTTTTACCTCCTGTGATACAGACTCATTCAAAGTCAGATTAAATTAGGGCAGGGCTGTCTCCCGGAGATCCAGAGTGACAGAGATGTCCCAAGCTACAGGAAGCAGCAGTTACAGTTCCAACACCACCACCACCACCACCACCAACCCCCAGCCAAGCCAGCCCCCGCACTTCCCACATCTCCCATCAATATTTCATTAGGTAACCTTAGAAGCAAAGTATAAGTGAACACGCACATGCATGTGAAGTGTGCACGCACACGCACACACACACACACACACACACACACACACACACTATTCTTTTCCCCCCTGTTACTGCTGTACAGGTTTGCTGAGTTTCTGTCTAGCCAGACGTGCAAGGAAAGTTAACCCCCCCCACCCCACCCCTCCGTCCTTCTCCTGCTACTCCTCTTCCACCTTCCTCCTCATGGATTCATTTATCCTCATTCAGGATGACAAAAATCAATCATTTCATTCTCTCTGGATGGCTACCCATTAAGAATGGGGACAGCAACTGAAATGAAATACACATTTCCCTCAGCTGATCCCCTCCTATGATAGATTTGTGCAGCTACAAATGGGTGGAGGTAAGGTTTCTGAAGTCAAAATGGAAGTGTTTGTACTATATGTCTTCTAATCACCCTCATTGCGCGGACACCACACTGGTGATAACGCTCTTATCTCAAAGGGAATGCATACTGGGTTGTCGACTGTAGTAAGCCAAGCGTGTCATATAGAATCAGACTGAGTCACTTCTCAAATGCATTTAACACCTTGTCAAAGGCCTACGGGTCTTAAGGGAAAACATATGTGTTTAATATAATAAGATTTATTTGTAAGGGAATTCGGCTGTATTTCAGTAAGAACATGCAGGAATCAGGCTGGGAGGTTGGGAGCTGAACTGAATTTGAAAGTAAATGCTGTCTGCCTCAGCTGGCTACCCCCTCTGGACCCCCCCCCAAAAAATGTTTGATTTTGTCAGCCAAGTATATCTGGCTCTGGTTTTTCACCAATTTTAATGCAATTAAAATGTTATTTCAGCTATTTATAATATTTGCCAAGCTGTAGTTGTTTCTGCATGTTTTGCCTCAGTCATAAATAACTTAAAGTAAGATAATACTAACAAACAAAGAAATAAACAAGATGCCACCGAGGTCTGTGCATCAGAATAAGCACCCTGTCGTCTCTAACTAGAGGAAAAAGACGGAGGGAGGTTTGCAGCTTTTACAGTCATTTGATCCTAATTTCTGTCAGGGTAGCTGAACTTTTTCTTGGTTGTATGAAGCATCTGAAATGCATTCTTCTGGGTACTTACTCCAGAGGCTTATCCGCCACATCAATATTCCACTAAGGTGACAATATTATTTCAATTTGAATGAAAATAAGTCCTATCCCTTTTTGACAAAGCTTTGAAAAACATGCATCATGTACCAGCATTCAACATTGTTTACGGCCTGAACGCAGAATGGGCTTGGGGATGTATCGCTGCAAATAATGTATAAATGTATTATAGCTGTCAGTGAGCTACATGAGATTTATTCTTAAGTTACGCTACTCTTTTTCATATTATTTTTCTGACTTGATGTATTCATGGCTTCCTGATCTTCTGAGGCACTCATGCATGAATTGTCAAAAAAACCTGGATTAAATTAAAAAAAAAACCTATTGTTGAAATCCTGATTGTGTTTTGTTGTATGCTTGTATGGAAAATATGCTTTTATGATATTTACAGCTATCATTTATTTAAAGACATAAGCACATACATATATACTGTTATTGCAATTCTGGATCTAGATGTTTTTTGGCCTCGTACAGGAACTGGTATCCTCACCAGGCCACCCGTATCATATCTTCGCCACTTTCAGACAAATACTTTTATTTATTGCAAAACACATTCTTCCAGTAGCATGCTCCCGTCCTGATTTGTTTTCTATACCGTCCGCTCCTCGCTTTGAAAAAGGCCGCTAAATTCCTCTTTGTGTAATGAAACGCGTTGTGAAAACACAACCTGTACGAGAAGACTAAATGACAAAAGGGAGCAGAAAATTGGCTGCGACTCACACCTGCTTGGAATGATTAAGCTGCAGCGATTCTTTTTTCCCCTTCCAACAAATGACTGCAGTAGTCGACAAAAGGTGTTGATTCAGAGGGCAAATTAAGCCTTGAACAGGCAAGATAATGTGCCTGTGATCAATTAACACAGACACAAGGTGTACCGGTTTCACTTTGAAACTTTCAGGGCCGGCCAACGGGCCCCTTTGTGCCTTTCAGCTGAGCAGCACTAATCATTTCCGTGGCTTGCTTCTAAAGACAGCCCTGGACTCAGAGTATGGATTTTGCCTGGGGACTCTCCCCAGGCAATGAACTGACTAGTCAAACATGTTCACAGCAGCACTAATCTTACTCTAGGACACTGACTTGACATGAAAGAGCTATGTATCCATATTTTTTTTTACACATTACCTTTGTTGGAGTTCTCTTTTTTTTTAATTGGTGCAAAATAAAGAGTGGCCTTTCACAATTCATTTGGGGGGATGAACCAAGTCCAGAATTGTGACTGAAGTCCAGGATACAACCTGTGCATTATTCCACTTTATACATCCTGTTGTAAATAGATTGAAAGGTAGTTGCACAGCAGTTACAGACTCTACAGTTCACAGTAGGTTTGATCTCTGTCTCGGCCCGTGTTTTTGTGAAGGGCATTCAATAACTTTTCAAAAGACAGCACTACATCAGGATACCTGCAAAGCTGTTTCAAAATGTTATACATTATTGTGTCCATTAGACACCCTACAGAAAAACCCTGTCTCCTGGAAATTACATTTATATACAACTAATCTGCAACATCAAATATGATTTGTGGGAAAGTTAATGCTAACCAAAATATGCTTTATATTAACATATTGTAGGTGTTCATTGACATCATATTGCATTTGTTTTCCAGCAAAACAGGCAATCTAGAAATACACTGTCCACTAATAGTGACTACATCATTATTCATCTTTTTTTAGCACTTAAAGTTAGAGAAAGATCATAGTCTGCTTTAATGTAGAAAAAGTCAGCAGTGACTTGAGAAGTAAGATTTTTTTTTTTAATTAACATTTGACCTGAATCATGATCTTTCCTTTGGTTAGCAAAGTGCTTTTGATGCCTAAAGGGTTTGAATGTGAACCCTGCATCCTGGTGTGACAGTCCTGCATGTATGTATATCCGCCTCAACCACCTCCCTGCCGACTCCAGCACACGACATAAATATAGTGTTTTATTCACTTAAAGAAATGTGGTCTCTGAACATAATCCAGGCAGCGATTATGTTGTCACCACGACAAAATTCTGAACATTTTTTTCACGTACAATGGTAATTTCTAGGAGGCAGGACTGCAGAGAAAAAAACAAAAAAAAACATCAATATGTATTCAGGATAAACAAATACACAGGCTTTCGCACACGAGCTGATCCGGAGTTGAGGTGCATTAGTGTATGATCTCCACAGGGTCACACATTAAACAAGATATTGAATTGAGTGTAAGCTTTACATACAGTAGGTACTGTCAGCTTACTGTCACCATGTTTCCTCACACACCAAGTGTGTAAGTATTAATCTTGTTTGAGACAGAATACGCAGGCATAACAGCCGGGCTTTGGTGGGAGGCAGATGATGATATATCTATGGAAGTGTGAAGCTGAAGTAATATGATGTACCTTATAAAAGCTGGCTCCACAGTGAGGGAGCGCCTTAATCCCCCCTCTAAACCACCCTCTCCATCTCTGAGAGGAGCTGATTTTGCTCTGCTTTGAATCCCCCCTCTCCCCTTCTCTCTCTCTTTGGTTTGTCTTGAAGAGAGGGAGGTATGTGCCGCTACTATTTTCTTTTAGATTAACTGACTGATGGGTCTCTTCAAAGCACATCATCCACACCATATGGATCGTGGCAGATACAAATCACATATAGGTGTGGGGGCAAAAAGATAGTTCTCATAAAACACTGCTGTCTGACAATGTGTCAAGGTGCGGCCTTTTACAGTACGAACAGCCTCATGCACTGAGGATCTGTAATTTTTTGTTTGTGCTATTTGACGACGCTCGATTTAAAACCGCTAACACAACTGATGTATGTCTGCCGTGTGAACAGAGGAGAAATTTAATCCACTCTGTAACCATGGCAGTAAGACCGGCATAAGCATTTCAGTGCATGACACGTGTTCCTACAATGTAAAATGTGGTGTTACTTTTGGCTTCAGCAGCCTTTTCTTGAGAGGAAAGTAAACAAACACTTGCTTCTCCTGCAAATTCTTGTGTTAACTGCAAGCTAATGATATTATACGGAACCTATGGCCTTGGTAAAACGTATTACATATCTAGGCTTGAATGTATCATGCCATGGATTATTGTCCAGCCTCTGGAGGACCACAAACCACATTAGCTTGAATTACCAAATTTCGACTTTATGCGCAACCGCCCCACATCCACGTAGAAGGGTTTTAGCATTTTATATGTCATAATCCCCTATTCCCCACCATCATAACCCCCTCCCTTGCCCCTCCTGTGCCGAATGACTATTAGGTTATTGAGAAATTCACCACAGATGTCATCCTTAAGATGAATGTCTCCATTCTGATGTGTGAGGAATGGAATCTGAGCAGAGCCTGAAAGACGATAGTCAGGAAAAAAAGGAGGGAACGGTCAGCTGTGAAAACACGGGAAACGCCAGATAAGGCGCTTGTGTTCTGTCCACTTCATGCACAGCCAGATCCCTAACCTGGAGGAGTCTGTGGGCCCAAAAACAACTTAAGGTGCTAATTATCTGCTACTTACTGCTGCAGAGAGAGGGACAGAGAGAGAGAGACAAATGATGGAACAATGGAATTTATGTCCATGTTTCATTGTATACAGTGTGTGTATATTTGTTTGTTTGGGGGTTTTATTCATAAATTCAAAAATAAATTACTTTCTTGTATGTCAGTAAAGCACCTGAGCTTAATTGATAGGCTTTGCGAAAATATATGATCACTGTTATTATTTACTAAGCAGTTATTATTACAGTTATTATTTACATAAGAATTGAATTGTTGAGAATAGTCACAGCTTAAATGTTCACAATCATATCTGTCTAATAACCAATATTTGTATATAGTCATCTGTTTGTTTTGTTTTGATGGTATTCATGGATGGAATACAACAGATACTTCTACACAAATCACTGGAATCCTGATCTGTTGCCCTCAAGGTTGAAGTTAAAGAAAAAAGGTGGGTAAACTATAAACTTCTGTGACAGCTGCCTCATGCTGTTATAAAAAAGCTTTAAACTTCAGTCGCCCATATACAAGACCCGATATATGGGACTAGAACCACTGAAACCAAATCATACATATCATTTTATTATCATGATTATTATATGGTGGATTGGGGTGGGCTAATTATGTGGGTACTGGTGTCATTATGGCTAAGTAATCAATATTCAATAGTGCATTATTTCATTTATGGGATTTCAATTACCAAACTATTTACAAAATTAATTCAAACTGTTTACTGACCTCTGTTCCTTGTTGATCACTACCTGCCTCTCTCTGTGCGCAAAGTGCATTAATTGTGAAAATGGGCGAGTTAATATCCAGGCAGCATCATTGGAAATGGGGTTCTTCATGTCAATGTTTGCGATCAGATAGGTCACCAAGATCAGTACCTGATAACATTAGCCAGTTTCTTGCAAATAAATGGCCTGATTGTAGTGTTGGCCACATATATGTGTTAACTTTATCTGACTAATTGATAAGTGGGTTTGCTTGCACACTGCAGCACTTCGGTTTCAGGACGTGCAAGCACCAGGGCCATGCTGTCCACTAAGGAGAGGGTGAGAGGTTAGAGAGAAGGGGGACACATGCAAGGCGAAACTTTAGAAGAGGGGACAAGGTGGGGTCATGTTTTGCATTGACAGTTTGTTAACATATTCAATCTCTCTCATCTGATTCCAACATCATTGTTTATCTGTGTCTATTTTGTACATCAATTATCAATAGCAGTCCACTATTCCCAGTTAGAGCTAAGCAAAACCAATTAAATGTGGTGTTTTGCACATAGAAAGAAAACAATGTTTACAGTTGTTATCATTTCAAATACAAGCCGTCCAGGGTATGAAAAGGTTATACAGTGAGCCGGAGTGTGTTTATCTTTGCCTTTGGAGTGTGTATCTGTAGCTTTGTTGGTGTGTGTGTGTGGATGTGTGCACATACTGAACACACAGCATCTGCATACATGCCTGTGTCTGTATGTGCGTCCCTCCTCTGTAGCCATCAGATGGGAGAGGAGGTCAGTCCCTTTGGGCTGTTTAACAGACATCAGTTGTCCTTTCTTCTTCAGGAAATGGATGCAGCCGATTACTATCCGAGGATTCATAAATTCTTTATGGGCAAGTTGAAGTTATAGGGGCTGATGAATTCAGTCTGTGAGACGGCCCATGCCAAATGTCCCCCTCCCAACCCCGCCATCACCCACAATGGTTGAGATAAAGAGATGAAAGAAGAGTCTGTCTCTCTTTCTTAGTCCCATTTCTCTTTCTCTTTTTTCCCCCTCTCTGTCATGCTCCCATCTCCTTTCTGTCTCTCTTTCTCTTCTTCCTCATCTCTTCCTCTCATAATGTAAAGACTGTGTCCATTTAGCAGGGACCCCTAGGAGCAAAGTAAGACTTGTTTTCGGCGCTCTTATCCCTCTCTGAGAGCGCTGATAGAATTTTTCCTACAGAATGTACACACACTGTAAAATTGTCCTTGTTCGTCTAATGTTACAAACCTATCCATCCCAAAATGGACCTGACAAACAGATAGTAGCCCGCCTGTCCCCGAAGGCCATTATCATTCTTTCGGCTAGTTCACTCTGGGTTTACATTGGGACTTATCTGCAAATTTGTGAACTTTTACCAAATGCAGTCTGTCCAACAGTTGACGTCCAACATCCTTTTCCACATCAATCACTGTTTTAGTTTCTCCTTTCAAAGCTGTCTGAGGCCTTGATGTTTTTCTTTTGCGAATGGATATCCAGAGGCAGCCTGATGTGCTGTCCTCTCTTTCTCCCCTTCTATTTCCAAACTCTTTTTCCTCGGGTTGTCTTGTGTGGGGTGCTCACTAACTAAGCCAATCTGGCTACACCCAAGTATGCAGAGGAGTTATCCACCGGTTGGGGCTGTTTATATAAATGAGGACAGTGTGACACCCCAGGGTGTTTCACAGTGGGTACTATTCCTTCAAAAAAAAAAAAAGAAGAAGAAGAAAAAAAAATTGAATCTGTCTGTGTCGCTTGCTCCTCAAAGTCCCTCGCCTTGTAAATAGATTTTGATGGATACGCTTTCCTCCTCGCCCTCACGCTCGAAGTACAAATAATTCCACCACAGAGGACCCACTACCCACTTCAGTGCAAGTGTACACAGAACATTGGCATAAACATACACAAACATACAGAATCAAACACTGGCCACCTACTAGAATATGATCAAAACAAGTGTGGGAACAAAAGTTAGTCCGAGGAGCCTCTGCCTCATACGCTCAGACAAAGATGTATGGATTTTGTATTGCTGATTGGACGGCCTTTAACCGGGAGAGTGGGAAGTAGTAGTCTTTGATGTGAGCTTCCCGCTGGGCAAAGGTTTGTGCACGTAAACAATCTGACTGTATCATTTGTAGGGTATCACTTATACGTTTGCTAATGACTGTTTAGACAAAAAAAACAACACCTCCGGATGAGCGGTTTCACTGCAGGCACCGAATCTCAGCGTGACGAGTCAAACACGGTCACTGCAGGAAGTCCATTTGATTGAATTGGACACATAGATTCACCATTGAAATTCCAGCTGAAAAACAATATGTTGTTTCCTTTACATTTATTCTCTTTGTATTGCACGTCAGTATAACTTGCCATTTTTCAGGTTCAGTCTGTACCTTTTTTTTTTTTTTTCAACTTAACGGCGACTTCTGATCCCTTTTGAAACTGCGAGCTTTTGCCCAACACGGCGCTCTAACAGGGTCTTATCAAATAAATAAGACTTGTTTTGATCTGAGATTAAAAAGGGTGATGATGTGGAAACGCGGCATTTCTTAAAAAAAAAAAAAAGAAAAGGTGTTGAAATAACAGTCTACACAGAGACCCTCTTTACACCCGCTGCTCTAATGCCGAGCAAGAGAGAAGAACAACCGTGCTTGATCTGGCCATGTGTGATGACTCTTGGAGGTCAGACAGGTTAAATGGTATTTGATTAAAATCAGTAGATGGCCAACTCTCTCTCTCTCTCTCTCTCTTGCTGTCTCTCTTTCACACATGTTCACACACAGACACACACACACTGATACACAAACAGACCCTGCTAGTCTGGCCTGTTGGGAATAAGAAGAAGAAAATAGCCTTCATTCTGCTCTCCCCGTCTCTCTCTAAGGTTGTTGTGGTTATGGAGGGGGTTTGGAGAGAGGAGTGGGCTTTAGGGGGGGAGTGGAGCGGGGCGGTGAAGTCGACCTGTATGTTTGGCTGGCAAAAAAGGCTTGCCACTGTTTATCAAGCCACGGCAAATCCAATTAGCCTGTGGCCTGCCTTCCAACCCTATTAACCTGCTCAGCTGTGAGAGCACTCAACAGCTCCTGCCAATATCTCATTTCTCCCAGCCGTTGATAAGATCGGCTCAAGATATTCAGTGGGGTTCACTCCGGCTCCATCTCAGATGCTACAGCTGCCGCCGAGGCTTTAAAACCACAGCATCCGTCCTGATCTCTCCCTCTCTCCCTCTGTCTCTCCATCGCTTGCCTCTTCCTTTCATTCTCTTCTCGTTCTCTATCGTTCGCCCCGCTCCTCCGCCATCCGCCCCGTCACCTCTGTCTCATCCCGTCTTCCTGCCATTTCTTTTTCCCTCGCCACACCTCTGCCGCTATCCCACCCTCCACCTCTCTCTCTCTCTCTTTCTCTCTCTCCTCCGTCATGTAGCTACACCGAGACAACAAAACAACTAGGACAGTAACTTCCAGGCCCATGGCTTGTTTCCTCCCAGACAGCGATCAGGGCGCAGGCCCCACTGTCTGACAGGAGGGGAAACTGATTTTCCTTATCATGGCCTGCCCACAAAGGGCCAGGCCAGGCCCGCATGATTAGCATTCCTTGGTGGAGATGTGTCAGCCCTATTTCTATCACAGAGACAGATTGAGGCTTTCACTCAGACTGGCGACTGAGTGACACATGGCCCTGACCGGGGGGACAACATTGTTATTTGAGTTAAGAAATCAATTTGTATCAAATGTACACTGTAATTTATTTGTTGCCTTTGAAGGGAACCTGGCTAAGATAAATGGGAATGGACTTTTTTCCCCCCTCTCCCTTACCTTGAGCCTGAGCCGATAAAGTTCTTGTGAAGCCCATGATAGTTCCCTGCGTCAGAGTAAAAAGTGACAAACATGTTTAAAGTTGTGCAGTGATCTTTAAATCTCAAAAAGAACACCTTGTCGGACATGATAGAACATTTTTACCTCTTCCCTCCCGTCTGTCAGCCGGCTCTGCTGACATACGGCTTTAGTATTTTTGCTGACATTTCGCTTTATCACATACATCTAGCGGCGAATGGAGAAGCGATATTTGTCCCTTTTTAATACTTTTTTTTTTCTCACTCGATTCACAGTGAGCATCCAAGCTCCGAGATCAAGATGGTCTTTGGGGATTAGAAAGATTAATCTTTTTCTTTCATGTCATATTTTAAAGTCTCTGAAACAATATTCATATTCTGTGACATGCATCCTTTACAAGAGAGGGAGCTCTAAAGCCCTGCTGATAAAAACTTGTTTACGCTGTTTTTATAAGGAGCATTTTTAGAATATTGACAGAATTACTATTTATCACCAAAATGAATTATGTATGCGACTGGAGTAAGTGTGTTTGTTTTAAAACAGATAACAGTACATTGTTGTAAAAAAAAAGTAAATGTCAACCTGCAAGAATATGATTTATTGTGTATATTATTTGATTTTTATATTATTGTGGGAGATTTGTTTTTTCTTACTCAATGTGTGTTCTTGTTAACAAAATGAGCAAACACTGATCTGAAACTGAATTCTAAAATCTTTCGGTGCCACCATCAAAATAGAACCCGTCTTTTCTGATACAGTGCACGGCCGTAGCTTACTTTGTAAACCAAGCAGTTACACAAATATGAGGAGGAAATCTGGTTTCATTTAGTCTGCTGCTGCTTCCCTGCTGGCTAAATCTGAGGAACAAATGTCTTCTGCATCATCGTGCCATGAGGACTTAACACTCAATTCATAGGGGACCACTTGGAATGGAAAACCTCTCAGCACTTCACAATTATTTTACAGATCGGTGCACGTTAACTCTTGCAGGTAATTGCAGCAAGCGCGGGTCTGAGAGTAAAAACCAATGAAGGACATGAATGTGCTTTTTTTTTTGTAACATAGTTTGGATCTTTGAATTAATTCAAATAGTTTTAATCAACATATAGAGCCAGATGGTGTGGTGGATTACATGGAGCTGACATTAGTGCACGTTCCCTCAAGTAGATTATTCAGTGTTTGAAAAGAAACAGTCAAATGTTTCCAACAGCTTTACATAAGGTTTGAGTCTTATTTCTTATAGTGTAGTGTAAAAAAAGGCAAAATGAAAAAAAGGAGAAGGAGGGAGAAAACAAACAGGCAAGAAAGAAAATATATCTCATAGCTTAAACTTTAAGGGTATATTTTACTTGCACGAAAGAAAAAAACAAACTATTTACGTCATCCATTTGGGAGGAATAAACTCAGTGTCCTTTCTACATCTGAGGATGTGAATTATGAAGAATAGCAGACTATCCCATTAACATCAAGAGGGAATTTAGCATTTCTCAGAAAGTGGAGTAAGAGGAAAAAAGCAGGTGGCTATCTCTACACATCAAACATATATTAAGCCTCCAGGTCGACCCAGCATTGCTTCTTAGTTCGGCTTTTTTTTTTTTTTTTCAGAGGGCCGCAAAGCAGAGCCTGTCCTGAATTTCAGTACAAAATTTAGATATGCAAATGTCCACAAAGGATCCACGATTGAAAAAGGATGCCATATTGCCTCAAAGCCACATACTCTAAAGCTAAACAAGATTAGGAAAATTGAATCATTTCAAAAGCTGTGGGCAGAATGTAAACTGGTTAGCATTCTAATCCTCTGGGCCAGGTGACCAGCTCAGCATGTGTACAAACATACTGTATGAAGAACAAATGAGACGAGAGTCTGCAACTGTACATTGGCTCATTTGAATGAAATAATACCTGAGCGGCTTCCTACCTGAGAAATACATTTATTTACCAGCTTTGTATCAGACGTCCTCTGTAGGCTCCTGGCCACAAATATTATTATAATTCTGGCCTAATTTCCATCCTGGCGTTCTGTTGCCATATGTTTGCCTGGGGAAGGTTTTGTTTGCTTTCCTGCATCTTCAATAGCGGGAAAACAGCCTTGCTTCTTTCTTTCCTTTTTCTGCACAGAAATTGCAGAAAATAATTATGTATGTATTTTCTACAATAATAATATTTTCACTCTATAGCCATTTGGTTGAAGCTGTTGGGCTGTGGGTCAGTGTGTTTCTGCAGTTTGTCGGCTATTTTAAAAGACATTTTGATGAGATGTTATTAACCACTAACCTAAAAATAAGTGAAATCAAAAAGTACTCACTCTTATATTAAGAACATACTGTGACCTGGGCTATCCACATTTTCTAAAGATTATTATCCTCTAGTTATGTGATGGTATTGTTTATATTTCACTTCGTTGAATATCACTTTGTTGACATAATATCTGATTATGTGGCTTATAACATAGTAACAACCTCACCCTTTGGCCAGAGGTGTTATATCCTGACATATGTAACTATCTTACTGAATCTCCAAGTAATGTATTTGTGATGTCTGTCACTTTTCTTCGTTGTTAAGTCACTTTATTTTGCTGTTTTGGTAGTCCGTCCAATGTGACCTTACTGCAAACTAATTACACTGCTGTGGCAAGGCGAAGCCGCTGCCTCTATTTTGAAAGCTCTTGACTGGACGAAGTATTGAACTCAGTTCAAAAAGCAGGTGATTTATAGTAGGATCATATTTTTAACAGTGAAAACTTTTGTTACACCATCAATAAGACTTTCCTGATTTGCTGTTTGCCACTGGCCAGGTCCCAAAGTTTTGTTTTTACTTTTTTAAAAAGATGTGACACAGCAGCTTTTAGGCATGGTGCCACAAGTTTTTCAGAATGATGGCAGCACTTTTACTTTATACTCTCGTGTATGGGAGCCTTTGGGGTGGGGTAGGGTGAGGTGGGGGGCACACACTTATGTTTCATTTAACAAACAAAAATAAACTAGAAATAAATAGGAAATAACAAGACACGGATCCGTTAGCAGGGTTCATAAAAGGAGGACATATTTAACATATTTCCAACTGTATATTTGAGGGATTGTATTTTCTCAGTGTTAGGGGTGGCACAATCCCCCTTCCCAAAGAATGAGCGGTTACACCCTTGCTGTTAACCCTTAAAAACTGATAAGTAAACAAGCGACTCTCTAATAAAGTATCACATTTCAACTGTTTGTTTTCACAGAAGTCGACATTCAAGCAGGCAGAAAAGCTTGGCATTGGTTTAACTGTACAGGCAACAGCTTTGGTAACGTGTTACCCTACAGAGGGCATCATTAAAGCACTGTGATGGTCTTGATGTATACAGTCTTATCGGTTGCACTCTGGCTGACCTTTATGCTACGTTCTCAAGGCTCCACTCTATATTTGTCATATCAACAGCAGAGTGATACTCTTTCCATGCTCCTCTCAAATGACATTGTGGGAAACAAATCTTGGGTCAACACAGGAGTTAAGGTATATTTTGGACACAGAGGCACACACTGACGCACATATGGGTGTTTTGCATCGGGTTTCGATTAGAGACCAGATGAGGCAAGTGTCTTAAGATGTTCATGTGGTAAAAAGATTTATCCTCCTATCATACTTGAAATGTGCAGTCAGGCTTTGATGCCGCCGGATAAACTACAGTGACCAAATCTAACTGCTGTATTTACAACCTGTCAACAGGGATCCTGTTGCTAGCAATGGGGTCAACAAACTGCTTAATCCCTTCCGTCACTGTCTCATACTGACAAACTGATAGATGTATCCAGGTTTGTCACAGGAAGTCTTTGCCCGGTTTGGGTAAAACTGGTGGTGCTGAGGGAAGTGAAGGTGAGTTTAGTGAGTTGTACTCGCTTAGACTGGACAGAAGAAAAATGACTGGGTTGAATTTTACAACAATTAACAGAGATGGACTAAATAAACAGGTCTATAATTTATATATTGTTCAATAAAATAAAAATCATATATAAACATGCAATAAAAACACAAGTAAACCATCTTATCAGAAGTAAAAAACAATGCATAAATTTTAAGAACAAAAACAATTACCAATTTAAAATAAATACCAAAGGGATTTAAGAGTTTAAAAAAAGACAAATTGTTAATCATTTATAAACATTCTGTAGTAAAGCAATTCCAGTACACTTTTGTAAATGAATTCTCTAGTCTAAAAATATTTTGCCTTGGTCCTATTGGTTCATTAGTTCCCCACTCTTGTTCCCAAAGCATGTGGCGTACCACAGGCTTCACTCCTTGGGCCTCTGTCGTTTTTGATATGACAGTATATTAACAATGTTCCTATGTCACCAAGAAGCTGAACCTTTATTTTCCACATAATACAACAGTCTTATGTTTGCATGAGGATCTTGTCACAGTTGTCAGGGTATTAAATGGAAAGCTCCTTAAGACGCCTGCCTAGTTTAATTTTAACTGTCATCTCTTACCAGAAAAACAAAGCCATATATTTTTCTTAGTGCAAGGATTTAAAAACCATTCAAAAACACAATGATTGCTAACATTCCTACAAACAATTATAAACTATACACAGACATCCATCACACCTTTATTTGCTCTGTTATGTGTCCTCCATTTATTTAATACTCTCCATGTACACTACGTGTGCAAGTATCCAATTATCATTTGGTATATCTTACAGACGTTCCATGATATGGAGCAGTGCTGGAAAGCTTTTTGTAGCTTCTTTTAACATCTTGGCTTTTAAAATATTGTTGCATGTACTTTGCAGTGTGCTTTGAGATAATATTAATATAATGTAGCTTTGTGCACGTGGGGTGCCTTCACTGGGCTGTTACAAACATTTTCTAGAAAACATTTGTTACTATAAGAAACTGAAAATAAAACCAACTTTAATCATTTTAGTGGAATTGTGACAAATATTATGACCAATGCTTTTTAGCACAATTTAGCAAATAAGTGCAGCTGCCTTTGATCTGCATCTTCATAGTTTGCATAGATCAGCTGACACTTGAAAATGCCAAGTCTCTACAGGACACTGACTTTATCCTAGTTGAAACAGCTAAAGCATGCAGCTATCAGAGATCAAGGCAAGTGGTGGAATGCAAATAACACAATGAAAGGGAAATGATATTTGGAAAGGAATCCGTCCTTATTTTGGAAAAGGTCCCAAATGAGTAAATATATAGTATTTGAATTCCAGTGTGAGATAAATTCTTGAACTCAGAAGGTCCAAACATGTGTTCGCAATCTGTTTCTCAAATATGTGACACCAACCTGTCACATAAGTGCTGCTTCCATCACCAAATTTATCTTGGGTTTTTTCAATTTTTGCAAAGCAAACTGCTAAGATTTCAACATACTGCGTGTTGAACGGATTATTTAACAACATGCATAAACTGAATGTGTTGCCTGTCACTGAGCAACCTGTGAACAAATTCATTTGACCCTAATACATCCAGGACAAGATGCCATCATGTAATGCCCCCTGACATTTGGCATTTGATGATTTATTGTTTCCTGGGTCATACAGGAAGAATCTGTTGGTGTAAAAGTTTAAAACGGGAGACCCTAGCATACCTACGTCATTTGCAGTGCAGATGTCCGACCAAGCCAGACTGTGCAGTTTCAATTGCTGCAGTGAAACTTGAGTGAAACATAAACGTTTTAATATGTGCACCTAAAAATAATCTGTAGCTCCATAACAACAAGGAAATATGACCCCCTCCCCCTCCTGCCCCCACATTGGAAGAACTATGCATTCAGCCACCAACCTGTTTGTACAACCCTGTTAATACCAATGAACTATTTCATACATCAAGAGCTTAAAACCATAACTTGGTTGTGTTGGAGAGAGATTCAGTTTGGCTTTGACAAGAGAGGCTCAAATGCCATGCTGCTCAGTATTAATCCCAAAAACAGATTTACTACTTGTAAGATATTTGGAAAGTATCCTGGTAAGTGAAAGAGGGAGATGTTAATAGCAAGGGGCAGGGTTGTCACAGGATCGTTGCCTGAGAGCCTGAAGTGAAAGTTGGGTCGCAGCGGTGCAGTATATTAACTGAAGAGCCAAGAATGTGTGTGATAAATCTTGCTCAACCCGGTGCTAAGTGTCACATTGTGTTTATGGTGTACAGATTGCATACTGCTTGTTTTCTCCAGGCTTGGGCCAGGACAGGCTGCTTTGGCTGGCAGTCAGACTGGCTGACTGACTGACTCCACAGGCAGACTTGACTCCAGTATTGTCGGGTTGACTTTGTCCCTTCGTCTACCTGACTGGCTACCTAGCCGGCTGAATGGCTACCTGACTGACTGACTGACTGACTGACTGACTGCTTTACAGCCTGATTAGCTGTTTTTTTCCCCCTGGTTGGCTTGCTGCCTCAGTGCCTGGCTGGTTGAGTGATTGGTTGGCTGGCTGGCTGTCTGACTGAGGCTGTGTGATATATGATGTGGTTCAGCGTGGTTGCGATTAACGGATTGGCAGAACAGTTGCATCCATTAATAACTCCACCCTATAGGGCTGGAGCAGTCCCCAACTCCATGCTGTTATTGCACTCACATCCCTGTTTTTGGAAAAATTAATAAAGATTTGTAGACTGTGATTTTGAAATGTGTTTACTCTTCCATTTGAGAGTAAATATCAATTTTGATGCTGTTTGTGGTGAAAAATACATCAGAGGTGTCATCATCACTACGTTTGACTGTCAAAGACAGGAAGATGCACCGTTTCCCTGCGCTGCATATAGATCTCCTTTGAATCTCACCCACTCATTGCTGCAGGGTTTGAAGAATTTAAGTTAATATACTGGCTCATAAGGCAAGATTAAAGATGCCGTGTAATTTGATTAACTGAATGGGAACGAGAGAGGCCACAGATGGGAAAATAAGCTTTTCAAGGGCCTCATTAAAGGGAACAATCCTGTAAAACCTCCTGGGTGAAATTCTACTGTGAAGAAGCTCTATGAATTAAAAAAAAAAAAAGAAAGAAAAAAAGAACATTTTTATGGAGTTTCAGCGTGCTGGTGAAAAGTGGCTGCCGAGGAACATTTTGTAATAATTTACATGCTGAATGAGAAAAATGTTTCCAGTCGCGGTGGCCGCTGTGGAGGGAAACATCCTGTACCTGATCCCCCAGTATTATTTTTGTAACGAAACTGGCTTAGCTTCATTGTTCAAACATGATAAATTTGTTTCTTCTTTCATAGTCGTCCAAAAAAAAAAAGACGTAACGATAAACCAGAAGTGTGACTAATTCCATGATAACTTCAATAATAGCCCTATTTTATTTGTGTGTTCAGTCCATTTAGTTTGAGAGTTCTTCTGTGTTTTAAACCCAGAATATCGAGTCAGTGGCAAATGTAGTTGTACATGTTAAAAGACATAGGGTAGAATCTAGTTATGTAGCATTATAGTGTATTTAAGAGAAAGATATAGATGCTGAAAATGAAACCATGTGGTTACAACACCACATGGTTTCTCTGGTTTTGTCTTGTTTCTCACCCATACATGTGTGAAACACATACATACAGTACCTACTACGAAACCCGACCAGGTTTGATATTACGCCTCTAAAATGCAGATGTAATGTGTTTGTACGCACGCGTGTGTTTAAAACATGCCCAGTTCCAGACTCTTGTCGGCCCAGGTAATACATATTTTTCATTAGTTTGGGGATGTTCATCTGAGAACGTTAGAAAAAAAAAAAAAAACATATGCCAAGTTCATTCTGATTCTTTCACATTTTCAATGCTGTCTGACTTCACTCCCTCATCCACATGTGCAGGGAGATCAAGATTAGGTGTCTGCAGAATGAAAACCCAGGAAGCTCACCTGCTCGCCCTTGATATTACGCTGGAAATATAAAATCCATTCCCAGATTTAGACATCTCTCGCCACCAAAAAAATGTTCTATTCTGTCTGGAGCCACAGACTGCCTGTCTGCGGCGGCGTTCCTTTATGGCTCAAACTAGATGTCTTAGTTATTGGGATGAAGAAATCCCTGTCAGTGGACATTCACGGGAGAACCCCCCCTCCTCCTCCTTTTTCTCACTCTCAGCTAGGTGAGGTTAATTTATATTTCTCAAACCTGTTCCTTTCTCCTTAGAAATGGATTCAGTTGAAGTGTTGGCGCCGGATCGTTATCGGCGTGCTATCATTCCGCCGGGACAGCCCAGCCATCATCACAAATGGCCGTTTTTCAGCAGAATAAAACATATGAATTAAACTTCATAAGCTTATCTGGTCTTTGATATGTAGAAAGCCCAAGGTTTATTTCCACATTAATCCCCACACCCGTCTATTGCTTTGGCTCTTTGATGCATGAAGGTGGGTTTAGAAACTGGAATCTGCCAGGTATATATAACTGCATGTTTTACCCATCGCTTGAGCTTCGGGCCCTCTTTTCTCCCTCTCTCTCTGTGTCTCTCACTCACACACACACAGGTTTTCCCTAAGAATTTCATTACAAAAGGCAGCCATATGCATTGAAATACTGCCGGCAAGCAGGGGTCATGTAGCTCGATACTGAATTTCCCTTGCCTTTGTGCAATCTTAATTGTCTGTCATTTCTGTCTGCAGCCCCGTCTGTGCGCGCTCCAAATAAAACCTATGGAAACATGAAAGGTGGAGCACTGCCCTCACTTTCATCAAGGGATCGCTTACCAGGCCTTGCCGTGGCTACCCCGGGCTTGTGTTACGTACCTCATAAAAGTAGCTCTTGTTTCACCGATGCACTGCCCCATCTGGGCGCTGGACTAATCTGTCAAGCCGAGCTCCCAGGCAAATTCTTCTGCAGCGTAATAGACACTGTTACAAACTCCGCTGCCTTTTCTCCTCCGCTCGTTTTTCCCCCCTCATTTTTTTTTTTGCGGAGGGCTCCCCTGATGCCCTCTGATGCTGCTGACAGTTGGAGCTGAGGCTGGATGCCACGGTGAATTTATATCGTGCTACTGCATCTGTCATTGTTTTCACCGAGGTGTTGACCTCCACGCGTCCTCATCAGAATGTTGCCTCAGTTCTGCAACTCCAAGCAAAATAGATACCTACAACTCGGGTTGATCGTAGAGGGTATTCATGCCGCAAGAAGCCCCTTCCCATTTTCGGTAGTTGGTGCAAAAACTTTGACAGGCAGTTGGAAACCTCGGGGGAATTAGGTCACAGAGGAGTGGGAGAGAGACAGGGGGCTCAGGGGAGTTGGGCTGTGTTTCTATAGCTCAATGCGTACACTGCCACGACAGTATACATCCCGAGGACGGGAAACACTCTTTCAAACCGTAACCTATCTAGTGTCCTTCATACTTCACCCCTGATATGGTTTTGATCCTCTCCACCTTGATCTCATTGTCAGTCTCCACCCTTGTTGCCATTATTCACAAAATCTCTTCTTTTGTGTAAATATGTATGGAAAGCACTCCATGAACGACATTATCGCTCTATGAGGAAACACGAGTGAGGAGCTCGCAACATTCGCTCAATGTATTGATCGCTTACTTGCCACTATAGCGGTTGATATATCCCACAGCAAAGCTTTCTCTTCCTTATCCAGCGTCGAGGGCACGGAGGCAGATACGTGGCTTACAGTGGGAGGGAAACTGGTGACAACTTCTCTGTTTTTGATGGCGTGTGCCAGTCACCGGGCTTCCAACAAAGGCAGACAGTCGCCTGTATTGAGTTTATTACTCTTAAAAGCAGCCACCAACGATCACACCCTCCGCGAGTCACATACAAGACAGTCATGGTATTTTAAGCAGATTTCTTCTTAAAGGGGAGGAGAGGCGGATATTTCTCCTTTAAAGTGGTCTTATCACTCGGGCTGTCGACTCGCTGGAAAGCCTGACAGCTACAGCCCGCTGAGGCACCGAGTGGCCTCGCTGTGTCTTCTGCTGTTAACGATAGACAGGCGGGACAGCCGTGCTGCTCCGCTATTCTTCTCCTCATAACACAGAGTGGCGTGAACCTTTTTCGCCTGCGTATTTATGGACATAATGCCCTTTTTGTGTGTCAATGTGAAATTAAATAACTTGCAATGAGGAAAATCTGCAAAACATGTGCAATATTTTTTCAGCATGAATAAAGAATTGGCCCCACCGCACACCATTACAACTCTTGTAAAGACTCCGTGATGTGATTGATGAAGACACTATTCTCCATCATGTCATAGTGAAACAGTGTATTACGCGTCTCCGTAATTTCTGGAAAATCTAGAATCATAACTCCAAGTTAAGTTTTGCAAAGAATTATGAGCACATTTCTAAAAGTAAACCGTATATAATTTTGTACACTATAAACATGCTCCTCTTATCTTAACTTATATTTTCTCCTCCTTAACATGACACTTCCCACCACCTTTACTTTGAAAAGCTGCCCGCGAGTTGTCACCTTTATCATTATGCTAATTCAAGTCTGTTATTTATGCGTGAGTGAATTCTTCTGTCTCAGCCAGGGGTCAATGTTCAGTTAAAGGCCTCAGCCATGTGTAGTAAAGTAAACCAAGCCTTGGCATTGTATACAGAGGGGCCTGTAATATTCATTATGCTTAACAACACACTGAGCTGAGAGTTAAGCTCTCCTCACATTCCAGGCCAGTTATTAGTCAGCATTATAGTTTATTTGTCCAGAGGTAAGATAAACCACAATGCTCTCGGCCCCCTGCTCTGGACCTGCAACACTGACTGGTTTGTTTGAACAAAGGGAAGTGCTCTCTTATGACAAATAGTCCAATAACAGAAGATAATGCATACATGGCCTGAAAAGCAGATAATGCCACTGTCTAGCTGTGACTGGAAATTATTAGACCTTCATTTCTTTTTTTTTTTGTCTTCTTTTAGGTGCACTTTGATGTTGTGTTTTTTGGCATTGGTTACAGGGCATTTATCACCGTGCTAACCAAGGACGGGCTGTATCAGTGAAACTCGAGATCCCAACACAGGAGTGAGTTTGTTGTCTGGAAAATATTTGAAAGCTTTGACATTTTTGGAAACGAGATAGCACTTAGAGAGTGTATCGCTGCAGCTTCCCATTAAACAAGCTGTGGCTTAAAAATATTCTAATTCATCGTGTATACACATCTCTCATCCTTCACTTGGTGGATTTGTTGGCAGCGGCCGGGTCTACTGCTCTGTCTGAACACTGTTTTCTTCTATACAAAACCACATGTTCTTAAACTTAAAGCCACCCATACGCCAACTTCTGGCTTTGCTTGAAACGGCACATGACAGTGTCTCTGTAAGTGAGCTATTTTCGCCGCCACATGAATGCACTTAACTAATCTTTGCATGCAATCACAGTCACGTTAAATACATGTGACCTCAGCGCGTCAAATGTGTCTCTCAAGAAGTTAAATCTATACTAAGTGTTTATCCGGCAACATCCTGCCAGCGGTCATCTCAACTTCAAAAATGCATTTTTTTAAGCTTGCAACCTCATTGGAAATGTGCATCACTACAGGGCTGTATTTCAATTTTTGACTTTTCAGTGTAGTTGTCACTTTGTATGAGCACTGTTACATTTATTCAATATTCTAATACGAATGCAAATGTTTGACAAAGACATCTGTTACGGGCATTTGTAAGAAATGTCTCAATCCACAGAAATGTGCGAATTCACTGTGAGCCATTTTCATACGTAATCCCCCAGATAACTACAGTAAATAAACAAGTTAAATGCAAGGTGTGACACACACATACACAAAGCCACATGGATCGTCAAACAAACCACACCACCCGTGATTTCACCCGTTTGCTCTGAGTGTCTAAATGTTTTTAATTAGCTAGAAGTTGTGGTGTTCCCTCTGTGACTGCTTACTGCCTGCCCATCACAGTCACTTCCTGATGTGTCCTGAGGATGAACTTTGAGAAAAACATGGTTTGGAAAAAAAAAAAAAAATGAATCTTCTTCTTAACCAAAACCAGCCCACAGTGAGGCGGCTTGCGGGCTGCCTGCTGCTGCACAGAACATTCCCATCACAATCATGTTCAATTGTCCCCTAATTGTCCTCCTCTCGCTCCCCAGAAGAAGTTGCTGACATGAGAAATTAGGCAATCAGGATGGCATTAGTGCATGAGCGGAGGACCGAGGCATGGTTATACTATAATATATAGGCCCCATTGGGGGTGCAAATAAGCAGGAAAATACTCACATCTCCCTTTGAAGTGATGGCTGCTCCCAAATTAAACTCTTAGTCACACTGCTATCAAAAGGATATGGTTGTTAGCAGTGCCCTGCTCTGATCTGAGCACACTTCTGGATCTTATTACAATGTGACTTCTGATTGATGTCCTTTAGGGTTCATCATCATCATTGTGAGTAAACATACATATCCCTGTCCTTTTTCAGGAGTCTGTCACAGGAGAGTCGTGACATTATGGCATATTATTCCAGAATGAATGCAGTTGCAGAACAGATACAGGAGCATAGTTTGGTCAATATCCGAGAAAAAAAAGAGTTTGGGAATTTTTTTATTCTTTAATTTTGAGGCAACTGTATATGTATTTTTAAATGTAGGAAGGGATTTACATTCTGTCACAATGTCATAAGTTTGTCATTTTAATATGTTAAAATTTAAATTAAGGTTGTTTGAATTAACTTTTTTTAAATCTGAGTTATTTGTATTACTGATAGTGTCATTTACCAGAATCAGTGCCTTTCATGAGTGCAGTGAAAAGGTAGCTATCACTTATGAGATAAATGTATGATAATTCAAGTCACTGTGATTACAACACAGTTACAACTAAAAAGGCTTTGAGATAATAACATAAGGAAGAAACTGTGTCCGAATAAACTGGGTCAGGTAGAGCACTATGTTGAGAAAAAAAAAAAGAAGAGTGGGGAAAAAAAAAAAACAGAGAAAAGTTCCTCCAAACCTCCTGGGGGATTCAATGAGATTACCCCCCAAAAAGATTGAATTAGTTTGGCCAACAGAAGGAAGAAATGCTAGAAACTAATGGCAAATAACAAGCTTGTGACAATTCATCAGGCAACTTCACAGAGGGGAGGGCTTCAGTGGAATGCCTGAGACGGGACCTTTCCCCTGCGCTATGTTATTCTAACAAACAATGTCAATGAGATGGCATCCTACCTCTCACCAATTTGCATGGTTGTCAGAGGAGTGAAAGCCAGTTTAAAGGTACATCCTTTATGTGCCGGAGAAAGGATTAGGGCCAGCCCCACAAAGAGGCTTTGATTTTCTTGCAAATATGTATAAGAAGTTTGGCTGAGAAAAGTGAGTTTTCAAAGCTGCAACTTTTCCAAAGCATACGATTTTTTTTCCTTTGTGTGTGTGTGTGTGTGTGTGTGTGTGTGTGTGTGTGTGTGTGTGTGTTCAAGAAAGAAACTCAACAAAGTTCACCCCCGTGAATGAGAGCAGTTCTAAATATAATATTACACAACATTTATGATCCAAATGCTGTTGTAAACTTTAAACTGCAGGAAATAATGAGAACGACGAAAAAAAAGAAAAGTTATTAATTAGGACTGTAATTGTGGAAGACAACTGTGAAGTGATTGTTTTAAAGAAAAATTTAAGGGCCAGAAATTATTTTAAAAATCAAAATGATTTTTTTTTTTTTTACATTCCTAAAATTGTATTTATGGTGGGAGTCTTTGCAGCCTTCTCCTTTTCTTTGTCTCTTTCTTTCTTCCTTTCTTTCTTCTCCTTTGTGTTTTTTATTTGTTTTGTTTCAGGGTCTCTGACTGAAAGCTCCTCGCCGCTCAGTTCAATGATCGACACACTGATCCCACATGAGCGCGAGGGGCGAGCCTGTGTGTGTGCGCCATATGCACTTAGCAGTGAGGTTAGAGTGCAGCCCTCATTAGCATGTATAAACTCCCCGTGTCAAGAGGTCGCCTTTGACCCTAACACGCAAAGTCTTGCTCAAAACATGGCTGACACAAAGTGTATCCAAGTGGGTGAGGGATGTGTACCGCTGCCTAGAAGTCTCTTTAACTGCTCGACATTTGTAAAAGTAGGCTGAAATCCCTCCATTGCTTCAACATGGGTTTATCCAATAAAGACTGATAATCAATTGATGTGTTGTTTTTCTCACCACTTGAAAACAAATAATCACCGAAAAGAAATAAACCTGACTAAAATCTTGCAAACAAATATGCTTAAACTACCAATTGCTGTGTAAAAAGTGTACAAATATTTGGTGCCATACAATAACTACATTATGAATTAGTAATTACTTCATTTCTAGTTTTATAGATGACAGCTGTGTTGCAGCAAACAGACTTCCTGTGATGACTTGTGTGCACTCGCTTACAGCAGACTTACAGAAATCCTTCACTGTCCAACAGTTGCTTCACAACTTTAAGTCACTTAATCGATTGATGGCTACATGGCGGCCGCATTTCCAACAACTCCAGTTGACATTATGGGGTTTGCGCACAAAAACACACACACACACACACTTCTTTCATGCTTAAAAAAGATCACCGGAGAGGCGATGTCCCTTCGGTGGCAGTCCAGCACAATGTGTTCCAGTTCACTTTCATCATGTTGTACCAGCTGAACATGGTGTAGTTTTCAGCCCTGCCCTGTGGGAAACCAGCCTGTCTTTTCTCTCGCTGTGTGTGTGTGTGTGTGTGTGTGTGCGCAATGCTGTCGAGCTATGTTGTCCCGAGCTTTCAGCGGCACAAACTCCCTGTCCTAGGGCCTCCAGCGTGGATTGGCCACAGAGACTCTGTGTGGCGTGCTCAGATGAATGCTACCCCGATTCTCTACCAGAATGCCACCAATGCAACCCCTAAAGCATGTCTGTTGGACAGCGCTGGGCTGCCAAGAGGGGGCCACTTTCTACATTTCTTGTTCTACTTCTCCCCTTTTCTCCCTCTTTTACTCTCATTCTCACTCTTTAAAGGCAAACAAAGCCAGTGTCGGCCTGAAAGCAGTGTGATGTGTCTCCGGCCCCCTCGTTCTCTTTCACTGATAAATTCACCCCCCCACCCCCACCCCCTCTTCCACTGTCTCCTTACTTTCTTTTGTCTCTCCTTCCATCCTTCCTTGTCTCTTTATATCTCGCGTACACACAAATACACACATTATATCTCTTACCCTGTTAGTGGTTAATATGCTATCAGCCCACATGGGAACCTTCCTCTTTAGGACCGCCGCTTAGCTCTTGTGAAATTGTTCTCCTCTATGCGTGTTTATAGGTCAAACCATGAAACTTGATCATATCCTCTAATAACGGTAATTGTTCTGTTTATGTCACGTGTGAGAGAGTCGAGCTCGACACCAGCAGACCGGTGCGGCAGTAGTCAACCAGTAAATTGCTCGGCTGTAATTGTTTGATTACAGTATACTGCCTGGGACACTGGATAATGTAATCATACTTCATTGAGGTTTTACACATTAATTCCTTTTGTTTTTCTTTCCGTCTTTACCCCCGAGTTCATGTCGAAACAGCTGTCTGGCATATAATACGGTCCTCGATGACTCGTGTCAACAGGTTTACGAAAATAACAATGTTGTCATTGTTTAGACAGGCCACCGTTCCAGACGGTCTGAATCTCGACTTGTTGACGTTCTTGAATACTTTATGATATTAATTCTCTCCCCCAAGGTGACTTAACGTGACCTAATAACAAGTGCCCTTATTTTCGTAAATATACGTGACAAATTCTGACGTTAAACTCGATCCCCCTCTCTGTGCGTGGTTCGCCCAGCACAATAAATCAGAGCGCTAAATAACATAAATGGGAACAAGAATAATACACCAGAGATTCTGCTCAGCGTCACACGTAAAGGGTGTAATCTAATTAGATGGTTGTTTAATTCAAGTATCAGTCCTTGTCCACAGAGAGGGGATTTTACTCTCAGTGTGAGTCAGACGGTCATTTCTGGGCCTGGCTGCATTTCAAGCCCTTGTAGAGATCCATAAAGACATGTGTGCGCTTCATGTTAAACTCTATGCTCGGGCTAATTTTTAAAGAGACTCGCCACAGTGTACATTACATCTGGTATTTACTTTGTGGCATTATTAAATTTCTGCAGTGACCTTAAGCAGCTGTGGACATTCTGCCAGTTCACCAATTAATACATAGGGGCCAAATGTTACCGATCCCAGAGGAGGCAAATCTAAACAAACTCCAGGTTTCCATTTTCAGGCAACCTTAGAAAAGAGGATGTGAAAGTTTGAATCAAATATCTCCTTTCACATGTCCGGTTTGTTTACATTCTGTTTCCTCTTGTATCCCTTTGGGGAAGCTTGGAAATGGTAATAATGTCAAGACGCGCTATGTCTTTAATGGCCCGGGCCCGACGAGGAACTTGCCTCCAATGTCCATGTAAAACCAACACTGTGCTGCGGGTGTTTGCACGAAAGGCCTAATCAATTCTGAAGCTGATACGTAGGTAAAATAAATGAGACTTCAAACAAAGTAAAGTAGTCCTCGAGGGATGAAAACAAGGCACAAAGGGAGGCGCACTCTGTGTGACACACGCAATGTTTCATCTGTGAAGAACACCAGTGAGCCCCGGCCTGTTTAACATAAACTCAGAGAGGCTGGATTTGTTTGGTGTCAAATCTAGTAAATAATTAGCTGATTCAGAGCAATGTGGAGTTCTTCAGAAACCTAACCTCAGGGCCACAATAACATAACAAATATAAACACCTATGGCACTGGCTGGGAGTCAAGAATATGCTGGGAAATAATGCAAAGTGCATAGAGGGTCATGCACGACAAAAATGTTTTTATTTATTTATTGTAATTCTCATTCACAATTTATTCCCATTCATTCCGCCAATGGTAATAAATAAAGTGGGTTTTGTAGATGTTTTTATTGTTCATGAACCAGAGGGTTTTAATTTAAGCCATAATAAAAAAAAAAATTAATTTTGGAAAAAAAAAAATCACTAGCAGGGGACACGTGGTTTGTCAGTTTCCTTTATATGACGTGATACCTTTTGTATAAATTACACAATTAATTTGCTGTTCCTTTGTTTGACAAAAACAAGATCTCCCTCACTTTTATTTATGACTTCGAAGATTTATGCAAGCTTAAAATATTTGTGTAGGCAAGTATGAAGGAAGCCATCTGCAACTTAAAAAAAAAAGTCTCAGGGGACTAACTTTGATCTACAGCATATATCACTTTTTTTGCTGTCTAAATGTGCTCATGCCGTCTGACCTCATACCGTGGCCCTTTTTCAAGCTGTACAAATGTTCATTGCTGTTCATTTCATTCTTCTTAGGTTTAAAGTCTTGTGCTTAATAATGACTGAAAAATGACTAACTCAGCTCCAGCGAAGCCACAAACCTGAAAAAAAAAAAAAAATCCCATCGCAGGTTTGCAACGACAGCATTTGGAACCGTTTGCCGAAGCTAGTGAGCAACACGCTGCCTTCGCGATCAGCGGTGAAATCAGTCCTCAGAAATGTCTGCGCTAACCAAACATTATCTGCTGGTGATTTTCTAGCACCACTGCTGAGGTAGTGCGATCCAGTAGACAGAGATGGCCCCGGGGAACCCTCCCTTTTCTCGAGAACTAATGTTTACAATCATTTAGGGGCGTCCGTGGAAGGCATACAGGAGACACTGGCGTATGTTTGTCTCCGTTTGGAGGATTGTGGTTAAGCTGAAGCTCATCTGGCAACCTTATGGGCTGCTCATCCACTCCAAAGCTCCTGCCTCTCCTTCCTCCCCTGTCCTCTCCTGCTCTCACACTTCTTCTTTTCTCCACTTTTCTTCCTCCTCGTGATCTTGTGATTATTTAAATGCTTTTCTTCACCTCACACTTTGTAATATGGCTTCGTTTCTGGGGCCCGACTTTCTTCTCCTCATCCTCCACGCCGAGCGCGTCCTCTCTGTTTTTTTGCGAAGCCGCTCATCGTATCAGCTGTCTCTAGTCATACATGTCATCTGCTGGTATGTGCTGATGGCTGAGTTTTTATTCGGTCTTTCATGTGTGCATCATGTGTAGCAATGGCTGGAATGGGATGTAGCTCGAGTAAATCAATTTGTCATATGAGTCAAATCTGCTGAGTGTGTAGGTTCATGAGCAGGTTTTGTGGCTCATCTTCTTGTCTTCTCCCTCATCACATTCTCAGCTCGTTCCAAATGGCCCCAGTGATCCACCGGCATCATATATTTAGAGAAAAGAAGAAATACCATGGTTAGGTCTTTCTATAAAACTGCTTTAAAACTGCTTTCACTGAAGGCCCACACATTACCTGAGCTACCCTTTGAGTTAACTTTAATGCCAGACTGACGTACCAAGTGTAAAGCTTCACTGACGTAATGGTCTGACTCAGCACTGATGTCACTTCCAGAAGAAATACAGAAGTGGAGCAATATTAAGTCTTTCATTCCAAATTGATACATTTCCCATATGAAAAAAAAATGACACCAACTCATGCAGAATGACTGCTGGCATCACGGCACTGTGTGCAATAAGCAGAAAGTGCTATAAGATGGTGATCTGAAATGAGGGCTGCGGAGAGCCCCGGCTCTCTGAAATCATTTAAAATGAACGGTTTGTGAAATGAATGTTAAATTATTATATACAAGCAATGCAACTACACGTGAAGGCAGGGAAGCACAGCAGGCACAACACAGGGCAAGAAAGTGAAGGAGAAACACTTTGACATTTAAAAAGTGCACTGAAAAGTAAGGGAGCTGTGGTTGGGGCAGAGGGAAGGCATCTACATCTGTTTTCAACTTCACAGAACCGGGATTCGGGCTCAGCTCATACAAAGATGTTTTTTACGGTAAGTTATCATATTTAGCTGAAGTTTTTCTTGTTTAACCATAACTAAAAACTTGGGGTTAGGGTTAACCAAAATTATTCCTGTTGCTGAAATGTAACCCGAAACTTAACTCTTACTGCTCAACAGCTTTAGTCGTAACTGCGTTGAAGTGTTTGCTGCTTCTGTCACACGCAAGTGGAATCACATTGCTGGACCATGTCACATAATTCAGTTGATGGTGAGGTGGTATATTAATAATGTAAGTTGTGTTCACACATAATGTCTTGGCTGTAGGACACTAAATTCACTGATGTGCATCATCGATTGCAGAAGCTGCGTTCAAGTCCCTTTCTTAAATTTCTCATTCATTGTTATTTTTTACAGAACAATCCACCATAAAATGTTAACTTGAATAACAATGTTCTCCCTAAGCCCTTGTTTAATGTAGCCCAAATAAGCAATAAATCAGGCTACTGCTCATCATATATGTTGGAAGGACTATAGTTCAGATGCACTTTAAGCCCCTCAAAGACAGTCTCTGCTAACCATTTCCATCAGTGGACTCTATCGTTTTTGGTCTGACATTGCATGTTGAGATGATTTCTGCTCTGACTGGTTTTCATTCTTTTCAGTTTAACATGAAAATCATGTCCTTCAATCCTTCACCCTTGTGCAGTAATTCACTTCACACACACACATGGAACCTGAAGTGAACATGCACAGACTATGGACTGGAAAGTCTGCTGGCTTCTGTTGCATTCAGGTACTTGTCAGTAGGTAGGAAAAATGGGCAAACTAATCTAAAGCCCAGTTATAGTTGTATTACCATGTTACACAGCTGATTCTGATTTGACTTGGAAAAATCAGAGAATGCTTTTCATAGGAAACAGATCATATATGTCTGTCACATCAAGTGACAAAGCCATTCCTACCAGTTGTTCTTAAGCCTTTCCAGAAATTAAGTGAATGCAAGATTGTTAATCTTGTAAAATAGAGAAGGGAAAGAAAAGTGCATTTGATGAAGTGAGTCTTAAGTATTGCAGGGAAAAAAAAGAAGTTTAAAAGCTATGCAAATGACTTTGACATAAGAACTATTTGATCTCACTGCATGACTTGGTAAACACCGCTAACACCAGCTTTAGGTAACACAGCAACACTAACTGACTAAAACACACACACACACATACAAGAGAAAACACAGCTGAAGAGGAAATGGCATCCTGGGGTCTTTAGCTGGACCAGTGTGTTTATTTTCCTCCCATGGTGCACCAGGGCCAAGCTGCTTAACGCGAGGCTGATGTTCCTGTGGGGCTCGGTGCACTGTATGTGTGTGTGTTTAACTGTTTGCAGCCGTGTGTGTATATACATTTAGGAGCATTATTATTACTCAAATGTATAGGGAATATGTGAGTGCATGATTTTTTTTGCAAACACACAGTCTAAGGTCTTGCTATTTAGCTTGTGTACAAAAGTTATGAAGTATCTGAAGGAAAAAAAAATGTTACTACAGCCAGGAATTGGGTGCATTTGGTCAAGCCCATAGTACATGAACCTATATACTATAAAAACAACTAGTTGAGGTGGAGCTGAGAATGAGCCTGGGGCCTGAGCGTTGGATAAACGTTTGGTTTTCCCCACTGCCTCTGCCTGTGTCTGGATTATGAAGGGCAGATATACAGCACTTCAGAGTGTGCCAATTAACAGCCCCAGCAGCGGCCGCCACACAGGAGGGCCCCTCATAAAGACTCACCCTATGGTGTAAGCCCTGCCACTTCCAAGTGCTTTATCCGGGGCCGAGCCCATACACACAGCTGTTAAACTGGCAGGTTTTTAAGCAGCCCCAGCATCGCCGACAGGCCCAGGAGTTCATAAAGATTTTCTCAGCAAGTGCTTTCCCAAGGAAAGAGAGTGAGATGAGAGGAAGGAGACAGAGAGAGAGAGTTGAGGCTGAGCAAGACGGCTGGGCAATCAAGGGGCAGACCTTGCTCAGAGACAAGATAGAGCCACCACGCTTCCTGCCTTCATCCCTCTCTATCCCTCTATCTCTCCATCTCTCTTCCCGTTCTTGACTGCACTCATCCCCCTCTTTTTTTCCTGTGAAGAAACAGTGATTGTGATGGTGGGCAAGCCAACAACAGGCAGGGGGTGGCCTGCTGAGGACTTGGAAGTTGGGATAACTCCAATCGTCCAAGCCACTGCCACCCCTGCTTGCCACGTACCAACTGCTGGCATTTGAACAGCTTTGATACATATTTTAAAGGCTGCAGTGCATCAGAACTGTACTAATCTTAGTTAAAAGGCGAAGCACCATATACCGCCTTTTTTTTTTTTGCCTGCAAAGAGGCCCAGCGGCACATGCTGCAAATTGCTGGGATGGAAGGACACACAAGCTGTGCACAGATCGACAGGCTTATGAAATTTTTAAAATGGGCAGATATATTCTCGTCGACAAATGTATACAGATTAAAGAAACACAGAAGTCTCACCCATTCATTTTTATGTAACTATATATGATAAGGATTTTGTCGCCAGATGCTGCTTGAAGAAGTCTTTCTATCAAGATTTTAGTGTTGGGAAATCAGGAAAAATAACATAAAACTATAATATTATTTTACGCATATTTAAGATATCAGTAATCGTGAGTCTCTACAGCGAGGCAAACTTCTCACATTGAATGAAAGAGCGTCGTGTTCACTGCTGTTGTGAAGAGGCCTCGAGCTAACTGAACAGCACGCTACATATTGTTTGACCAAGCCGAGTAAGTCCGTGTTGTGTGCATGGTTGCACGCAAACCTGCCCATGCATGTATGCACAGAAGTCCAAACATACCCATAATGTGCATGTTTGTGGGTACAGTCAGCGTGCGCATATCTAAATGACCACATGCATTTGCGCGTGTGTGCACGCACAAGCAGCCGAGGGTCCGCCGCCATTGTTCCTGCAGACTGAAGCAGAGATAAAGCAGCAGAAACTGAGTTGACCACATGCTAGACAGTATTGGCCACAGATGTGCCCAGGCAGATCACAGAGAAAACGTGATGGCATTTCCTCAAGATGTGGATGTGTATTTTTAAACTTTGATGTGAACATGATTTGCCATGAAAAAATGCTTTGTTCGTGTGATTCACATGGTCTCAATAACAGAGCTCATACATATTGTATGCCCATCCAGGACTTTTCTTTGTCTCGGCAATAGCTGTCTGTTGATCTCAGGACACTTAGCAGCGTTCAGAATTAGCCTGCTGGTAAAGAAAAACCATGGTTGAAGCTTGTCAGTGGCTGGGAACGGTTGGTATCACAGTTACAACAACACTATGTGATAGCCTTCACTTCGAGGTCATGTGTGGCCACAGGTCCTTTGTGCTCATTCCTCTTTGAATACATTAGACAAGCAGTTAAAAAGACAAGATGTGATTTAATAAAATGGGATCAAACAAATGTAACATCTGAAGGCTGTCATACAGATGCAACATCTTAAGGCTGTGTGGATGGATATTTTTGTAGGCAGCCAACCAACGTTTTTTTTTTTTTGTTTTGTTCTATAATCGCCTGTTTTCCTTTCCACCAAAGACCATTTTGTTATCCGTGTTGACTTTATCTGAACTGTCGCTGCCCTTGAGGCCATACAGAACATTTTCTTCTTCAAAAGGTGGCTATGACTGATGTTTAAAGAACCAGTTAAAAATCGCATGATCTAATTGTTGTGGAATAAGAGTTGGTGCTCGATAGATTTCACGTTGATTTGAGCTAATTTTGTCTTGAATGACTTTGATTGAATTGTATAATTTTTTGTCTCTATCTCATTTTGTGCTTTTAATGTATATTTACCTATAAATGATTCACTAAAAACAAACAAAAAAACAGCTGGATGTTTAAGAGAATAAAAGCTCACCCTTCCTGACATCATTTGCATGACACACCACCTCAGTGTTTGTTATGACTGTATAGTTAATATTTGACGTATATTCTGTTCCCAGCATTCTGCACCATGTGTCTTGGCTAACATTACACAGGGTACCGTACAGGGCGGCAGGCGTGAAGAAAGAGCCTCCGGTTCAAGCAGAGGGGAAAGGTATCACTGCAAGGTAGTCTGGCCGTTGACCGGCCGGCTCTGTTTAGTTCAGGTTTGCGTGTGTGTGTGAAGTGATAGTTCCAACACATTGTGTTCTTGTTCTGCTCTTCTTCTGTTTCAGCTTTGGCAGGTGACCCGCCATTGGATGTACTGGCTACTGTACACTAGGTGACAGCTTCTGACATTGTAATTGTCTGCTTTCGGCAAGGGGATGGAGGGTGTAATACATCTTATGTTTCCTTTCAGTAGAAATTATTGATAACTGGAGCTGAGAGGTGGTGTTGGTATCACTAACCTGGTCGGAGCAAGTCTTGATTGATGATAATTTGGATTCGCAGATATTTTCTCAAACTACAGTTAGAATGACCTGGAATCAACTTATCAAACCTCCATCATAAATATCAAGACAAACAACTTTATATCGAACATGTAATTGGTTGTACAAGTGTAATAATCCCTGAAACAAAGCTGTAAATAAAATAGCAACTTTTTTTCATCATACTGTGTCAAGATGCTGAAGTGTCAAAATAGAAACTCTATGGAAGACATTAAAGGCAAGAGGAAGTGTTGAGGTCACATGTCAAATGATACTTCAAACACTGACTTGATTTTACTCTTTACAGCCTTCACAGATGTCACATCCTGAAATGTAAAATTGAAAGAATATTTTAATATTTACCCATCCTCAAATCAAAAAATAAGTATTATTATATTTAGGCTATAAATGAATAATAATTTTAAAAAAGTATCACACATACTTGTTATAATAAATGTGAAAAAGTGGAAAAAAAAAAAAAAAGTACAGCCTGTGGATATACACACACACTTTATAAATGGACATTTTTCACCAAAGTGAAAAGCAGGAAAACAAGAGCGACGGGTGCAGAAAAGGAGAGCTGGACAGAGGGGAGAAAAGATTTCACATTAGCAGGGACGAAGATGTTGAGCTGCATTTGATATCACCTTCTGCGCTGCACATGTGCTGCGAGCGTTCAGAGAGAGAGAGAGAGAGAGAGAGAGCGAGAGAGAGAGAAGCATCCTCTACTAAATGGAAATTCCTGTGCTTCAGCCACAGCTGCAGTATGACACTTCAGATGGCCGCGCTTCCCTTTGTACAGCCCCCTGGAATTAGCCCAAACCACAATGGCAACACATCAGAAAAGACGGCAGGAAAATCAGACTTTATTATCTGTCGCTGTGGAAATACAGTATCTGTGCAGAGAGGAAAAGGGGGCACGAGGCCCTTGGCTTCCCTGCCATGTCAACCTGCCTTTTATTATTGAAAACACACACACACACACACACGACTGTCTTCAAATAAGCATCAGCTAACCCACTGTTATGATACCTGTGCTTTGGGATGGCTTGGCACGGCACTGGAATGTAAACACTGCTACACTTAACGTTTACCTCTTCTTATTGCTCTAATTCTGGAGGCGACGCAAACTAATTTTCAACAGATTGCTGTCAAAAGCAACAAAATCTGCTCGCTGTGACATGTTGCAACTGTAAATTTCTTTTCGCTCCGAGGAAATTGATGCTGCACATATAGTGTCAGACTAAATCAGGACTGAAGGAACATTGTTCGCAGAGGAGATGCAAACTCTCAGCTAATGAAGTGAAGTAGTATCGCAGAGGATAAAACTTTTCGTCAAATTGTGTTTGGGGAGGGGATTCACTTCAAAGAGATCTCAACAGCAGTGCTGTCTGTCTAATTTACGTTTTCAAGCACATGCCAAATGTAAAAACCCCAATTTTGAGGAGTGTATAATTACAGGGAGAGAATGAATGACTATAAATACCCCCATCATTACTAGTCCCTCCTGAAGAACATGATCCATACTGAAGGATAATTAAGGCAAAATATTTCTGATCCTCCAACAGACTGTACCAGGAATGTGTGCATGCGTACTTGTGCTTCTGTGTGTGTGTGTAAGAGATAGTGTGTGTGTGTGTGTGTGTGCATGGAGGGGGGGGATCACAAGGCATTCTCCCCTAAATATAGTTCTGTTCTGGTAGAGCTGCTATGTGCGGATACTTCAGGAGAACTCAAGACAGACCAGCTTTAATTGGTTTGCGGCGTCATTAATGGAACAGAAGCACAACTCGAGTACAAGTATGTGTGTGTGTGTGTGCGTGTGTGAACATGAGCGCTTATGCGTGTATATTGGACCCTGTCAATGCCCTTTAAACAACAACAGACACATGGAAATAACTTTGATCAACAAACATGTAGCAAACAAGAAGATAATAATGAACCTCCATGTTCAGCCGAGGTCTCTTAAAATAGAGCATTTCAACTAGGATATATCAGATTTGAGGATAATATTTCTAGATTAGGCCAGCTAATTAGTGCCCCAATATTTGGCACGGCGCTTTGACTGAGATCCAAATAAGCATATTGTCCTCCTCGCCGAGGAGTGAGAGAGAGAGCTTTCCCTGTGTTCTTCACTCCGAGTCAGAAAGAATGTTCAAGTGAGACGGAGGAAAACTTTACTCGACTGCTCTCCCTGCCTCTCGCTTTGTTATCTCCTTCTCTCTTTCTTGCCCGATCAAAACGCAAGAATGTCGCTTTGAGTGGCCAAATGAAAGAAAACCAGGCAAACATGAGCGAGAGACCGTGTTTATTTCTAGTGTATCTATAAGCCAGGCCAGGTTTTTGTGTCAGCAGGGGTCTGCATGGGTTGTTGAGTTGTTGTGAGTTGCTGCTGAACCGGCAGCGAGTCAGTCAGCCAGCCAGTTGTCAGCCGAGTACCAGCTCCTTGTTGCTATTTGTGTTTGAGTGTAGCCGTGCCGAGAGGCTCCCTCCCTTCGTTTTCCCCCTTTTCCAACCGAATCCTCAAACCTCTTCCTGTGGCAAGAATCGTGTCTTACAGCAGCCTCTCGCTCCCGGAATGAAAAGCCTGTGACCAAGGCATCCGTCCCTTTCACTGCCATTGTGTCGCTGAAACAAGGAGCAGGAGCAAAGTAGTCAGCTGAACATGGTGTAGCGGGGTTCGACGGTGGCCCCGCTGTGGCTGCTGCTGCCGGGCTCCACTGACTTGTTGTTGCTTGTTGTTGTGTGTTTCCCCCAGCTGGGGCCGGGGGCCGGGGCCGGGGGACGGCTTTTGTGTCGTCGTCTGACCAATGCTGCACTCATGAAGCTAGATAAATGGATTAGAGGGGCGCAGATATGGGCGGGCATCTTTGAGAAAAGACAAGGGAAATGGAGGGGGGGGGTTGGAAGAGGAGGGTGAAGGCAGAGGAAGAGGCAAAGACATTTGTGTTGTTGGACTACAAGGGGTCGAGTCTGTTGTAAGAATGGGCTGCTTCTGCCAAAAAAAGACAAGACAGTGATAAACTTTCCTCCCCATGCGGTCACCTCTCTCCCCCCTCACTCTCCCTGCGACGCACGCGCTCTCGCACACACACACACACACACACACACAAACTGTCACAACGCACAATTCACCACTGAAATGAATGGATTGCCACAGTGTGACACGTCTCAGTTGCAGGGGGAGATGGTCCTTGTTCGCCAACAAAAGGCTGTGGTATTATGGGGGGGCCACAGCCTGCGACAGAATGCTAAATTGTTTTAGGGTCAACAACTTATTGTCTTTGCATGAGCCACAATTTATATATCTCCCCAAGTAGGTTTCAGCATTCAGTCGTCAGATGAAAAAAAGCAGAGCCTCCTCAAGCCTTTGAAAGACTTACAGCCTTCTAAAGGTTTCAGGAAATAGTTTTGATGGGTTGTTTTTCTTCTTTCTGTCTTTCGTTCAAAAACAACATGTTTTAAAATAAGTAAATGAGTAAATGGATTTATGATATAATGTATGGTAATTATTAATTTGAACCTTATCACTATACCCAATATAGTACCATAATATAAGCATTGTTTACTGCAGTGTTTTAAAAAAAGAAGATAATATTGTGTATTTACCTCTGTAATTCTTCAGCTCTGTATTTACATTTAATTCATTTATCTGCTCTTCCTTTTTTTTTTCTTTTTTTTTTTTTAAATTTCATGGTCTTTTTTTTCCTCTCCCTCCCCTGCATCGTGGCCCAGGGCATGCAGGGAAGAAATGGCTGCAAGTGACAGCCTAATTATCAGCTCCAACTCCGCTCATTACCCATTAGACAATCCACTGTACATCCACTTACTAAATGAATAATTTTGTATATATTATGGAAACACAATATTATGGCCTGCAGCAAACGCCTTTGCACTAACCTCACGCTGTTTCAGTACAAAAGAAATAAATGGGACACCGAGAGGTTATTTAATTTTAGCCCCCAAAAGCCAGCTCATGAGAGGATGTCATGTGCAAATGCAGGGGAGGGGAGGGGAATATGAAATTTTACACACCTGCCTTCTTTTTGCTGCAGCAATATTAGAATCATTATTGCCAGAGCTGGTGTTGTAGCATAAGTGAAATTGACAAGAGTCAGTTCAGGCTTCACATGGCTTAATATTATTCTAATTTCCACAGACTGACATCTAATGACTGGGGCTGGACACTTTTTATCTCCAGGCTACAGATTGTAATATTTTATACCAGCTGAGCTACAAAAAAAAAAATAAAAAGGCAGGAAATAAAACAATAAAGGTGTTTAGTTCATATTGACGCAAACCTGCTACAGTGAAAAAAAAAATCAGTATGAATTTTCTTTTCTCTCTGTTCATAAACATAAGACATAAGCAGCCTGTTTTGATGTTTGCATATTATGATGTATTTGTGCTGTGAGTAAAGTTATGTTAACCTCATTCTAAAAGCGGACTGACCCCTCTCGGGTCAACAAAACCTTCAGTGACCTTTGTTAATTTTTCCTGCACTGAGTGACTGTTTAGCAAAGGGCCATTTAAGTGGTGCAGATTTATGCGTACAGACGTCCCCCCTCTGCCGCACAGATATGCTCCAGTCAACATTTAAAAAAAAGAAGAAGAAGAAGAAAAAAAATCACTTTTGCCCTTTTGCACTTTGCTGTAATGTTTTCGACTTGTGCAGCTAATTTGGAAGCTCTGCAGCCTCTTCATAATATTGCAACCCCCAAAAAGCAAATGATTGATTGCAGATTACTGTTTGAAAATGAAAGATGATTTTTTTTCTCCCTTTCCCTAACGAAAAATAACCATATTTTTCCTATCATATTTAATTGTGAACTCAATGTCATCATAGTCCCCATAAATAAAGAGGTTCCTAGTTTTGTCCTTTTTGTATTCCTCCAGATTTTTTGTGAGAGCACAATACAGTTTGGTGCAGTGGGCTTAAATCAAGCTGTAAAGAATACTGCATTGTGTGTGATAATGCAGTTAAAGTGCGAGCACATTCGTGTGATTTATAGCTCTTTTGGTGGGCGAAAGCTGTTTCAAGCCGGAGCCATGTGTTATCCTACTCGCCTATAGAGGTCGCTGTGATATTGCAAAACAGATGTGCATAAGTCACTCCACAGGTTTAGGCCACTCAGATCATTCTCAGCTCAGTTCGCAGCTTACTGTCATTTAAAAAGAGGAGCAAAAACACAGGTTTTCTCTGGTTGTGCTCAAGTAATTTAAGGCTTGGGAAAAAAAGTGTGTTGTTTTTAACTGGACCACAACATGATAAATTGGTAAAGCTGAAAAAAAAATCCAGAAAATTGTTAAAATTATTAGGCCTCCATTTACTTTTCCTATAATGTTAGAATCAAAAGAAAAAAAGGAAAACAAAACAAAACAATGTTCACATCATGTCCCACCACCAGCTAATTATTGCACTCCCCCCTTATTATCTTATTATGTTTAAACCCCATTAGGCTGCTGGGGTAAATCAATATTTGCTTTTGGTCACCGACTGAGGAGCAAAGAAGCTGCTTTTTAAAGCCTAATGATCACCATCAGCCACGGAGCAGACAGGACCCCCAAAACACTGACCCTGCACCCCCACTAAAAAAAAAAAAAAAAAAAAAAATTAATAATTTATCTTCGAATCGACTTCTCTCTCTGACAGATTAGATTTTAACCATTTGATTTTGTTTGGACTGGGCGTTCCCATATTATTACTTAATGACCTTCCCAGCTGCTCCTGTCCATTTTCTGTCACCAGCAACCATCTGGACACTTATTAGCACCTCAATGCATCCACGCTGCTTTCCTCCCAAACTTGAATAAAATTAAGCCTGCTTGCACACTGCCAATATATATCCCCCCTCCCATTCCCATTCCCACCCTTCAGCCGGGCCTGCATTTTATTTCCCAATAATAATAATAATAATAATAATAATAATAATAATAATAATAATAATAACAATAATATAATAACAATAATAATAACGTTTCGTTATAAAAGTAATTATAATAATGGTGGCTTAAATCTACATGGGGAAAGAAATATAAGCTGGGGATAGTCTTTGGTTTTCTCTATAATTTCATTTAGTTTATTAGGCAAAATATACGATCTGGACAAATTCCTTCAACGCTTCATATTTACAAATTTAAATCATTTACATTAAAGAAAGGACACCAAAAACACAAGATAGAGACAAAAATAATAATAATAATAATAATTATAATAATAAAGTAAAAAGCCTACCAAAGTGTCCCAGCCTGCCTGGGCAAAGTGGAGATAGAGAGTAACATTATAGGCGCGATTATAGGCTACACAACAATAGAGGAAGTCATCCATCCATCCACAGGATATTACCAAATTACGCCATTTGTTCTGTACCGACTCAATGCTACGCTGCATTATTATTTCTCATTGTCCTTTTCAGGGAGTGTAAAGTCTTTTTTTTCCTATGTTTTTTTTTCCTTTTCGTTTTTTTTTTCAAGCACGAAAAAAAAATGTCTTGATCAAGCCGAGGAGAGGGCAGTGAGGACCCGTTGCGTGGCGTCTGGTGGACTCCTGGCGCTGGAAGGCAGAGAGGATCTGGATGGAGAATAACAACAGAGAGGGAGATAAATACCCCCGCAGTGTTTGGACAGCGGCTCTCAATATGCACCTCAAGTGTGATCTGAAACCAGGCTGCAGCCCCCCTCTGCAACCCCTCACTTTCCTCTATAATAATAATAATAATAATAATAATAATAATAATAATAATAATAATAATAATAATAATATGCAACCTGAGAGATCTTAGTGTGTGCACATTTTCACTTGATATTATGTCTATATGATTCTCTCCATGCAACAGTGATAAAAAAAAGAAAGGAGGTATTTTGTAATACTTGAAACAGAGGCAAACTTTTTTCTTTTTTTTTTACCCCCCTCTCCATAAGAGCGCTCCCCTGGGCTCCGGGTCTCCCAGGGGTCTTTAGGGAAAGCACACAGCCCAGACAGAGCCCGTTTTACTCGGTGACTTGATAAGTAGCCACACTCTCCCCAGAGGGGAGGAATTAAAGGGGGTGTGGGATGAGAGTCAGGACCCCTGTCACCCCGTAAAACAAACTGGGTTTTATTTATCTTGGTTCGTTTTATTTTGTGGTGCTATTATCGTTGTAGTTAAATTTAAAAAAAATTAAAAAAAAAATACCAGGCATAAACTTTAGGTTTGTATCCTGGAATTTAAAAAAGGAGTTAAAATGTCTTCAATTATCTTTATTTACATGCTTCATTTTATTTATTTAAATTAGTGCTGCTATACACACAAAAAAAAATCTGACCCATAAAGCTCATGTTTTAATTAAGGCAATAATCACAGCATTTTACATTTATAATTTAATATTAGGCTGCCAATTTTCTTCTCAACAATCCAGAGGAGCTGAGCAGTGAAATGTTGTCTCACCTGTCATGGATGGGTCGAAAGGAAGACTTCAGGGTCTGTGTTGGAGGTGAATCAGACCTTACACCGTTTTCATGGTCTAAAAAGGAAATAAGCAAAAAAACACACTTATGAGCACTGACATGCTGGATAAATTATAGGCCTGTATTTTATTTTATAACTCAACATGAAGCCAGTGTTGTTGTGTATCCAAACACTGAGGATTTAAGTGTGTTTGTGGAGCCTACTCGCTTTGTTGTCATAATTTTATGTGTAAAAGAAAAACCAAGAAGCAGGCGTGAGTCGCGTTATTAATGTAACACACACATTGTGTTCGGTTATGGAAAAAAAAAATGTGCGTGCACGTGCTCCTACCTATGTGTTTGGGACTGTGGCTCTCTGGCGGGGCCTTGCTCTCGTTGCTGAGCGCTGCCGCAGCTGCTACCGGCGACACCACCACTGACGTCGGCTGCTGCTGCTGCTGCTGGGCCGGCACGTGATGGTTGTGGTGGTGATGGTGATGGTGCTGGTTTACTCCCAGAAACGACCTGACGTTCAGCAGGGAGTTCTGGCCCAGGAAAGCCCCGTTCGTCCAGTTATGGAACTTTCCGATCTGGCAGGTGTACAGTCCGTGGCTGGGCAGGAAGGCCGGGTGGGTCTGGAGCTGGTGGTGGGGCGCTGAGGGGTGGGTGGTGGACGCCGGGGCGCAGGGGGACGTGGGTTTCTGGGACGAGCTATCGGGGCTGGTGGCGGTCTCTGCTAAAGACCAGATTTTGGGCTTGTTGTTGGAGGGCAGGGGAAAGCTCCCGGGTCTATCTGGGGACAAAACTCGGGTGTTGTTGTTGTTGCCGTCCGGGCTCTCCTTACTCCCTGGGTGAGCTGAAATGGTGCTCTTAGATTTGTCAAAGGCCTCGTGGGCCTGCAGGCTGAAGGCCCGTCTTCTCTCCAGGCCGTCCAGCTCTGCCCCGGCTCCGACGCCGCCCCTGTGCTCCCTGCTCCCCTCGGACTTGTCGTCGTCCTCCTCGTTGCTCTGGTCCCCGTCGTTGTCGTCGATCTTGTCTATATCAATGCTCTCCAAATCGATCTCCTCCTCGTCTTCGTTTTTCTCCGCCTCGTCCCCGCTGCCGAACAAGTTCCCGTCCCCGTCCTCTTTGCTCCTGCTGCCCCACGTCACCTTGTTCTCCTTCTTCAGCCTCCTCCTGGCGTTGGCGAACCAGGTGGAGACCTGCGTCAGGGTCATCTTGGTGATGATGGCCAGCATGATCTTCTCCCCTTTGGTCGGATACGGGTTCTTCCTGTGCTCGTTGAGCCAGGCCTTCAGGGTGCTGGTGCTCTCCCGGGTGGCGTTCTTGGGCCTGGCCGGGTCCCCGTACTGGAACTGGCCGTACGGGTAGAAGGCCGGAGATGTGTGTGCTGCGAAGCTGGCAGGATGGACCCCAGGACTGTCCTTCAGCTCATACTGGGACCCCTTGAAAAAAAGGAGCATAATATTTTATAAAAGTAGAACAAGAAATATGCACATTTTGTTTGAGACACTGAATTATAAAGTGCATTTTTTTAAATCTGCATTTGACCATTTTATATATCTGCAATTCAAACAAGTGACAATGGCCTCGATTAAAAATCCAACACTTGCAGTTGCACCTGACTCTTTCCACAAATAAGCTTCTCAACTTGCAGAATACCGCATGCCAGGCCTCCACACTCAAAGACCTTTTATTAGCAAGCATTTTTCATACATGACAGTCCAATAAGGGAACAAATGAAGTCAACAGGAGCACAGAAAGTTGCTTGCATCACGGCGAGACGCACAGATGGCGTGAAAACTGCCAGCTTTCACGTCTACCTGCCAGACTCCCCTCCACACTCCTCAAGTATGCCAAAGCAGTTTTGGGGATTTTTTTTGCAGGCCCGAGTTAAGTTTTCCCACACTTTATATTTGGACACTCAAACGCATCCGTCAGATCAATAATGGATTTTGGATTCGTGGCTCTTATTTTGAAGCCAGTGGGCCTCGCGCGCACATTAGGCAACACATTAACACACCGCGAGTTGATTATTATCGCCAGGTGTATTTTAGGCCAGTGCATATGTGACAATTCTGCATCCACACACAGGAAAAATCCACGTGGCATTCAAGCATGACAGGAGGACAAACTGCAGACAAAACAAAGCTTCGAGATCCAAACTTAGCCTGTGGCATATTTATAGACTGAGCTGTTGTTTTATTCTAGAGAGCAATTCTTTAAAAAATCAGATTAAAAAATATATAACGTAGCAGAATAAGAAAAGAGTAGAAACTTTTTTTCATTCCGTGCATTTTTGTGTTTCAACATTCATCAATCCAACATTAAGATAATAACAGCCTGGTTGTTGTGAATTATACGTTTTGTTTACACATTTTTCTTGAGCAAATAAATCATTCTGAGTCATTTTTTCCCTTTTTTGTTGCAGCCACATGTCAAACTTTTCCCATCCCCAACTCAGCCAAACAAGGAAACTAACAAATCGATTAAATACTCACGAATATTTATCGATCCGTATTTTATAAATCTGGCACACCAGACTTCATTTATATTTCTTAATCATTTTACCCAGCCTGCCTTTTTCTTACCCCCCCTCCCTCCCCACACACCTCGATCACACAGTCACAGCAGCTCCACGCAGAAACACAAACCCCACGTTTATTCTTACCATCTGTGAGAAGAGAGCCAGGTCGGCGCTGGTGTACGGTAAGAACGCGCTGTAGTTGTGTGCGTACGGGTTGGCGTACATGCCCAACACCGACGTGACGGCCGCGGCTGTGGCGGACGGACTCCCCCCGATTTCGGTGCTCCCTCCCCGGGACGAAGGCGTAAGCACTCCCGGTCTCTCGCTCCCGTACACCGCCTGGGAGGCACTTAAATACTGCGGATAGCCGAGCTGCGGGAAAGACATGTCCACCGGCGAAGTGGCGCACAGCTGCGTCCGTCCAAACTGTGCGCAAAAACAGTGCGGAAAAAAAAGAAAGGAAGAAAAAAAAGAAGCCGGGAGGAGTGAAAGGAAAAGTGTTTAAGTCAGAGTCACAGCTACTACAGACATGCGGCGGTGTTGCAGTCACAACAAGCCGCTCTCAAATCTCGGCTTCCGCTCTTTTCTAGCGCAAAAGTCCGCTGGATGTGATCTGATCAACAATTGCGCTCCGACTGACGCGCCTGGCCCCGAGGTCTCCAGGCTGATCTCTCAGATACAATTTGAAGTTGATGCTTTGATTGGCATCCCCTACTTGAGCCTGCAAGCTCCTCCTCGTTTGGAGCAATGTGGATAATGTGAATATGGAGTGAGTGAGCACATTGGCTGGGGCCTCTCTCTCTCTCTCTCTCTCTCTCTCTCTCTCTCTCTCCCCGTGTTTGGACTTATTGTATGTTAAATGTTCAAGCATTAGAGTCCATTCACCGAAGGCTTTGATTGTTGTATGACAACCTGTCTACACGATTTTACAGCTGTCCGACACAGGGGGAAGTAAACCCGTCAGAAGAAGGAACTTACTTTGAATAGATTGAAATTGTAATTAAAGACTCTGCAGAGGAATTAGTGTTTGCTACCACCGGCTGCTGGTGCGTCGATCTCATTCATAGACGCTCATTTACTCTAAAAAAGTGTCTTCATTAAGTTGGATTTATTCTTCTTCGTCTGTTGTTTTCAAAACTTACCGTCTTGTTGAATCGATGTAAAAGTTCAATTAGGGTGAGTTATTTTAAAGGAAACGTTTTAATAAAATTAACAAATAAATAATGACATTCCAGACATGTCAATATATCAATTTAAAGATTTTTTAAAAAGCTAATTTCCCCCAAAAGTCAAAACAGTTATGAAAAAAAAAACTCCATATGATTTATTAATTATGTATGTTTTTATTGCCTTGTGTGTTTTTGGTTTGCTTTGATTTCTTCATGCAGGTTTAATCAGCCCAAATCTCTTCTTCTCACCCTCTTTCCATCTGCACGCGCGCGCGCATGTGTGTGTGTGTGCATACGTGTTTGTGTGTGTGTGTGTGTGTGTGTGTGGACTTAAACCAGATTGCTGTTGTCCTTTGTAACAACACAGCCACTTCACGTTTCCTTGTTTTGAGTGAAAAGGAATGAGGATGAAAGAAAGAAAAAAAAAACAGACAAGTCAAACAGAGTGTGCACGCGCCACTAAATATTATCCACATACATTTTAGGTCACTCAGTTAATTTATGTTCAACATTTTAACTTTAAAAATAATGAAGGATGAAGATTAATTGATTTGTAATTTATCAGAAACCTGTAGCCTAAGTGATGACTTTCCTAAAAAAAAAAAAAAAAAAAAAAAAAAAAAAAAGCATAACTAATTTCACAAATTAATATTCCCTTTTCTCACATAAATTCCAAAAAATATATGTAATTCCATAAGATTTGAGTTGGAGAAATAATAATCAGATGCTTTTGGTCACCTCCTCTTGAACCGCTTTTCCAATTTCCAGCTCAGGGGAAAAAAAGAGAAAAAAAAAAAGAAAAGGGACTTTAACCTCTACTTTCCTGAGCTGTCCACTCCTGACACAGGAGGAAGAGGAGGAGGAGGAGGTGGGGGGGTGTTCATGTTTTAACAGTTCTATTTTGATTTGATTCTGATTCTTATATCACCCACCTCCCGAGTCGACGGGGGGGTCTTCTGTAGATCTAGATTTAATGCCTTAACGACTGAAGCTCAAGAAGTCAGTAGATTCTGATCTGCACCAGATGGCTCCGAGTGGATATTGCCGAGCGCCGAGGATCTGTTAAAAATATCTGAGGGGCACTGATGGTAATCTGGGTAACACATCAGAAAGGAGGGAGGAGGGAGGGAGGGAGGGGGGGAATGGCAATTGTGATAACCCGCTGGAAATGTGTGCAGGGGGCTAAATATGATGGTGGTGGAGGGGAGGAGGGGCTGGGGGGGAAGGAGACAGAAAATATCTTTAAAGTGAAATGAGACAAAACGAGAAACAGAAAAAAATAATTTGATTAACATTAAAATAAAACTAGGTGGCGATTTAATACTACTGATAGATATATAATAGTAATTATAATTCTAATAATTGTTGCTAAAGAATGTTTGTCTGTTTTTTTCTCTTTTTTTGAAAAATAGGAATTTGACTCCTGGTAAACAATGACACGTGTTGAGGGCAATAAACCATCACCGTTAACTGATTTATTGAGTCTTGTTAAACTCTCATTACCACCACAAGCTCTTGAGAGAGAGAGAGAGAGAGAGAGGGGAAAACTTTGTTCCGGATCCTCTCGTCGTCCACCCCCCCCACCCCCCTTTTAAAACTCGTCCACAACGCACTCACCGTCTCGTGTATTTCCTCCAAACAGATGGGCTTACACCGACGTGCACAAGCCACGCGCACGCGCACCACCCTCACGCACGCTCCAACTTAACGATTTCTGAATACTCTCCCTCTCTTTCTCTCTCTTTGTAAATCCTCCGGCTGCTCATATGAGATACTTTTATCATGTAAATCTACAGGAGGCTCTTCATAAGCTGTTCTGCCTTAGTGGCCTCATTCTAATAATTCACTCAGGTAGTGGAGACGTTCTTTTTTTATGAAACAGTCTGTGTTACACATTTTGAATTTCCTGTCACCAATTTCATCTTTATTTTCTTGCCTCTTGCAGAAATCAAAATAAAGCCTCGTGTTGATATTGATTATATGCTATTGATTGAGTGTATTGGTTTGTGAGATCAGCAAAATCCAACAATCTGTCACCTACAGAACCTAAAAGAAAGAAATGAAAGGATAGTCTCTCTCTCCCTCTCTCTGATGGCCTCTCGAGGTTGAATCTCTAATGATATTTAAGGAACAGAAAGAATATTCTCAGTTACTGTGGAGGACACTTCACTCATTACACATGTCCAAAAAGAAGCAGAAGACCTAATTTTTCACATTTTATTTTAATAAATACTTGAGTTTATCAGGTATTTTCTTCACTTAAAAAAATATACATTATAGGCTATTATTAAATTTAAAAAAGTAAAGTTAACACCATTTTAAAAGTTGACTTTATCAAAACATACATGGCTGCAGTTCTTTACAAATCACACCTTTGTTATGTTTTATTAGAATTTGTAAAAGTTGTCATACAAAAATGTCCTGTTTTGTATAAAATGGCTGAAGCTGTAATCTTATTTCTAAAGTTCTATTTTCTTAACTTTTGATTAAAATATCAGCCACAAAGTTAAATTAAAAATAAAAAGCCGGTTGTACTTTAACAACCATGTTTCTGCCGTGTATATATATATTTTTAAAACTATGTTAGCGTGGGCTCATGTCAATGTGGTCATAATTTAACCTAATTCGGCTTAATTAAAATCAATGTACGCTTGAACTCGGGCCTCTAGGAATCATGCCAACACATAGACCTGAATGACTCCAATAGAAGTCAAAGAGAGTGAACCTGCATTACAATAACATCAGTTATGTTGACTGTTGGCTACCACCGCAGAGGTCAAGGGTGTCTCTGTGAACTAATAACTGTGGTGAAAGATACTCCTTTCCTGCCTCTGGGAGTGCCAAAGTTGAGGAAAGGTTAAGAATCCGCAGAATGTCCCTTTTGTGCTTTTCTCACAGATTATCAAATTAAGTGTTGAAACCAAAACTCCTTTTCCCCCCCGAAGAGAGGAGATTAGATGAGTATCAATGATATCAACGGACCGGCGCAACTGTTAGACCTCTTCCCTTCGACGTCGCACACAAACATGTACACTCACGCATGGGTCCGGCGTACTCCCTGAACTGCGTCAGAGCAACTCAGCTATTTAGCTGTGGGTTAGAGTCAGAGGACCACTGGTGTTACTGTGAGACATTCGATACAACGACAACTGCGCCACACCTATAGGTAAGGAAACTAGGAATTTCCTGGATAATAAAAGAGGTCTATTCTGGGTATTAGAAGGTCAAGACGTTATGCACTTGACAGCTAAACACTCGGAGGGGTGGTGTTCCCCGGGTTTTGAGGTGACAAAGAGCGTCTGAGCTCAAATTGTTGCTAAATATAAAGGTGCTTCGCAGCAGTCGGATGCACAGCACAGTCTCTCCAGTGCTGTGCACGTTGAGAGGCCTGCAACAGGTACAAGGTAATAAATAATTTGACTTCAGAGTTCTCACATTTATAATACTAGAATGTCACAGTCTGCTCAGGCCCAGAGAGAATATTTAAGATACTGGAGTCTTCAAATGGACAAATTCATGCTTTTGTCTTTATTTCATGTTTATGTTTCAATATGATGCTTAAAACCAACCTGCATTTTTACAGTTGTAACCATTAATTATATCTTTGTATATATTTAAATAGAAAGAGCATTGCATGGAATTTTGTTTGTCCAAAATAAACTAATTCAAGCTGGATACTGAAAAATGTTAAAAGGAGGAGAGTAATACCACTTTCTAAATGGTTCCCTTCCAGATTCCGGCCAAATAAACATTGAGTGTTTTGTTGTTTTGCAACACTTGTTTTCTGATCCCTCTTTTCAATGTCTATCACACAAATAATCAATCATGTGCCTGAAATTACACTCACACACTGCTAATTTGTTTTGACAGTGATGTTTTTATAAGACACACACAAAGCGCAGGATTTGACACTGGAGACTGAGGTTTGCAACTTAATTCCCACATGTTTAGATGTAGACCACAACACCTCTTTGGATAAAGTTTGGGTAAGATCATGATCAGTTAAATGTTCATGATGTGAGCACGTCCTGACTTGAGCTTCAAGTCCCTGTTTTTCATGATTAAACCAAGAGCACAATCTTTCTCTAACCTTTAACTAAGTGTCGCAAGTGGCAAAAAAACTAAAATGAAAAAATGTGAATCCATTTAGTTGCTTTAGATGTTGTATAAAAAAAAACAAATAATAAGTGAATGGTATGTTGTCAGTGAACATTTTGCAGATATGTGCATTATTAACATTTTACTAACTTATTATTTTACGACTTATTTATTGATTTAAAAAAAAAGTTATCTAGAATACATCAGATTTTGCTCGATGTATTTTCTGTTTCAAGTTAGTATTGTCTAAATGCTATTTCCATGAAGGAGGGTTGAAAAGGCCCAAGTAGGTGCGTTTAAGGTCACTCACAGTCAGCGGAGTACATTGTCCCGCACTGTAATTCAATAACAATTGGCTACTGCAGCAACAACCCTACAACCACTATTGTTACTGAAGCTATAAAGAATATATAAAAGACAAGACGGAGCAGTATGCACAGAGGGTGTTATCTCATCTTGATTAAGTATTATCACGATTAAGTAGCTCATTCAAATAAGAGCCGCTTGCTGCCACGTTGAAGTAAAGTTGCAGGGAAAACACAGCACTTCATTAATGTTCACAAGTTTCTTTTAACTCATTCTGGCTTCTAACTGCATACCATACAAAAGACAACAGCCAAGGAGCTGACTTTTTTCCTCCCCAAGGGCATTCTCAGGGGTGGGTAATGAACGGGTGGGCCCAGATTTTGATGTGGTTAGGGGCCAAGGGGAGAGAAATGTGAGAAGGGGTGTTAATTGTTTTGGCTCTTTGCTGGGGAAACATATCAACATTAGATCTAATGGAGGTTAAAGACTCTCATTGCCATAGGGGCTGGAGCTAATGAATAGCTATAGCTAGCCAAGGAGAGAGAGAGAGAGAGAGAGAGAGAGAGAGAGAGAGAGAGAGAGGCAGGAGAGGGAAGAAAAAGAGGATGTAGCATTTACTGGCCTTTAAAAGGTTTTAACTGCATTCAGCCGAGTGTTTCATTGCAACGTTGACCTAAGAGGATTAACATTAAGAACTCATGAAATATTTTCTTAATATGAGTCCTATTTTTTTTCTTTTTTTAAATGGGACATCTAAAAGTGTAAGCACAGCTATTCGCAAACCACAGGGAGTGACCTCAAGGACGACTTCAAGCACGAGATTAGACAGGAGACGATTCCTCCTCATTTAAAGTAATTCACCTTCACCCGATATGATAAAACCTGTTGCATACAGCTTCACAAATAATGTACAAGTCAGCACACATTTGCTCACGACAGCTATAGGGCTGCAAAAGCTAATTAACCATTTTGGCAATTCACAAACTAATTCCATTACTTGGTATTTAACTTCTCTGTGAATAATGAAGTGGATTCTAGTGAGCCAACAGGCTTTAAGCCACAGACTCCTGGTCTGCAGTTTACTGTATGTGCACATCTGCACAATTCACTTGCAGATGTATGCAAAGTACAGTAAAGAGATGTACAAAAAAGACTTTGGACAAAGAGAACAGCGATATCAAAGTCCTCTCTTTGTCCCACATATAATTTTATGCAAAATCTCAATGAGGGAGACTCAAACATTGGTTTGAAACGGCAGCTAAGAAATATTCATAAGAGTTAGTCTCCCATTTCAGATGTTTATTTGCTGCCTCAGAAATGGTGGGGGAAAAAACGGGAGCATGCAAATCTGCTTTCAGATGATACAATTCCCACGTTTATTTATCAACAGAGTTAATTGAATTTCAAGGAAGGGCCTTCTTGGGGAAAAAGATTTTTGTACACTGAAGTATTCTTTTGAAATTACACCCTTTGATAGTGGTGCAAAGGATAAACTTATAGATAAAATGATCAACAAAAAGCATGACAAATGGAATTTTAATGAGACTGTTTCTTTCATCTGTTATCATGTTGTGCTGCTTTTTTTTTTGCTTTGGTGTGTCTTTGTACTAACTATTGATAGTAGTTGAAACCTGCTGTTTTCATGTTGCTGGACATGCCTCCCCAGGATGCCTCGGCCTCTCACTCCTAACAACACTGCTATCACCTTGATCACTGATCAGACTGACTCTGTTGCAGTTGCTTTGGGGTTTAACTTCCTGGTGTGTTTAATTGGTTATAAACACACAAGCCTTAAAAAAAAAGTGAAGAGAAAAAAAAGTCTGACTTATCAGATATTGCTGTCATGGGAAGGTTTGGATGCTTTTTCCTTTTAGTTGTTTTCTCAAAAACATACATATCACCCTGACATATATGTATATATGTTAATTAAATTCTGATGAAATTCATAAGGTGTGTTACAGTTTTAAAAAGATTTAAAAACATAAACAAGTTATATATGTAAATATGAGTTAAATTATAGTTCATCTGTGTTTTAAAAATGTTTAAAACTAGTTAAAACAAGGGAAATATGAAATGCTTTTGTTGTATTTTATTGTTGTTTTATTGTAAAGAGAGAGAGGAAGTACTGTGTTTGCATATAGCCGCTCCCAGTCATTATTGTATTGACTTAACGTGAGTGATGACAGGAAGTTATAGGAGAGAGCTTGACCAAGAGACAGAGTGGAGATAACAGGTGTGCTGTGCCGCTGTTAAAAAGGTTGAGTAGTAGGAGAGTTTATTTTAACTCAGTGAGTAATAAAGGACACTCTTGGGTGCTACGGGACATTTTTGATCAAAGTTGTCCTGCACAAAAGGTGTTTTTTAAACTCTTAATTGGACTAGCACGCCGAGGCTAGCATCCGCTAGCTAAGTGGATGCTGCAGCTGCAGAGTAGCGAAGCTAACCCAGCTCGCTACAGAGATCGCTTTTCACCGTCCGGCCAGGAGGTGAAGTTTGGGTCGCTGGAGGGGTGCTGCTGGACTGCTGGAGGGGTTTTCATCTCGTCCTGGACATCGGTGACAGTGAGCCAAGGCCTGAACAACGGACTGGTGAGTAGCACGTAGCACGTGCTTCGACTCTCTTCACATGAACAACTACGTTTTGGTTGGCTCATTAAGTGAAGCGGCCATTTTGTTTTCGGCCTCGCCGCTCACAAGCACCGCTCAGGCCTGCAACGTTTAAGATTTCACAGTTAAATAAGCCGGCTGGTGTGCGTGTGTGAATGGTGAGTGGGCCCCTCACATGGTTTAATATTTATTAATTAAATTCTAACTTTGTATGTTGATTGAGCTATGTGTTAAGTGATAATTTACATGTTCAGTAAATTATTTGTTTGGAGTTAATCTACTGGTTTGGTCATTTTGTTTAATTTGTGTGTGTGTGTGATTGTGCTATGGGTGTCATTAGGGTGTATTAAGAGTGGTTGAAATTTAAGTAACAGTGAGTAGAGTTCGGTGGTGGACTTTTAATTAGTCTTTCATGAAACCACAAGAACCTAGCAGGCCCTTACCTAACATACTGGGTAAAGGTGGGCTACATACAGCATGTGCATATTTAGCTTTACTTCAGTGGACAACTAACTCTGCAGGTTTTGTCAAAGAATATTGTTGTTGACGTCTGCACTGTTTGCTGTCATCATGGCTCCTGGCTTGGCTAACCAGTGTCCCACCCTCTAGCCTTGGGTGTTATGGGGTCACATATGAAAACAGCCGTCTGTCAAATGGACCTGTGCAGTAATGAGTTATAGACACAGTGATCTGGGAAGAGGAGGAGGGGGAGTGTTAGATCTGGAAATTGATGTATTAGATTAGGTCTTTGTGGCACAGATTATATCTTTCCATTGCAGCTGAGCAGGGACAAACTACATGGAGTCTTCTTTTTCTCTCTTTAGACAACCATGACAAACCTCTATAAGCTGAGGAAAGATTCAGGTTGAGAGCCCTGGTGTATATAGAGTTGTTATTTGGTAATGCTCAAGACGTTATTTTAGCTTGGAGAATCAGTGTGGCTCAGATATGTTCCACCAGGTGAAAAAAAAGACCTATGTTGATCCAACACCTAGTGTCTACTTTTGTATTTGTCTTCCCTTTTATTCATCACAAAGTGTTCTGATGTGTCATTCAGAGCAAAACTATCTACGAGGTAGAACTATTTTAATATACTGCAGTCAAATTACAAATATGTCCCAAAGTTGATGTGCACCATCTGCTTAGTTTTCATTTAGCCCTGGGTTGGATATGCTCGTCTTGACAATGCAATGAAGTCTAGTTCCATATAAGAACATAGTATATTATCAGTAGCAATATCAGACTTCATATGCATTAGCTTATTTCTCATGTTGCACTGGCTGATTCAAATAAACAGCTGGTTGCATTAAAGCATTAAATACTATGAGTGCCATAAGTTGTTTTGGTTTTAGAAAGTGTAACGTAATCTATAATTGGACAAAGCACATTCATTCACATTTGAAATTCAAACATTCAACCTTGGAGTGTTGTTAGTGGACATACCAAAACTTTATTTCTGTTGCAAAATTTTTCACAATTTTTCACTTTGGTAAATAGTGTGGAAATGACCAAAAATAGTCACTTGCCCGATAAAGAGTTACGCTTAACCAACATAGCTATTTTACGTTCAGTTGATAAAATGCACCAAACCATCCAAAATTGGAGTATAAATGAACCAGTTGTTTTGTTATCTAAACCCTTTTCCTTATTTATGAGATATCTTGCTTTCAAGATATGTGTTTGGATGGTCCTACTGAGAAAAAAAAGACTGTAGACTGAATATATTGTGGAAAGGTTCACCTACACAAGGACAAATCAAAAAGCCCTTAAAGGAACAAGGGTGTGCGCTTCTATTTCAAGTGCAGCGACGGTGTTTGTTGGATGGGTGGCAGGTTGCAGCATGGCTTTTTACATCACGCCCATGTTGAAGCATCATTGATCCCAGCTGAAAAAGAAACCAATCTGGACAATGAAGTTCAATAACAATTGTCCCCCCATCTCAAAAGGGGCCAGCTGATCTGGCGCGGTGTAATGCTTTAGCATTAGTGGCACTCAGCTGTTTCTGCCAAACATTGGCCCACACCATGAAATCTCTTGTTAAGAAGAGAGAAATAGTGTTCGGCTTGTAATTGAACCATTTTATACCCCCCTCCTCTTCCTCCCAGCCCCTCTATCACTCTTGCTACCCCCTTTTCCACCTTCCTTCCTTATGTCCCGTCCTGCTCGTCCCCATTTGTTTTCCGCTCGCCCCGTCTTAACACACACACACACACAGTCAGACACACACACACACACACACTCCTTTTGTATGAGCAGCAGCACCCATCAAAATCTGGATCGATCCCCTGGTGTCATTGTGTGAGGAGGTTATTTATGTGGGCATCCAATCTGCACCTGCCGTTGTGTTTGAGCAAGAGGGGAACACGGCCAGAGTTTGTTAACAGTGAAAGGGGAAACATCAAAGCTGAGGAGGGGAGGGAGGGAGAGGGAGAGGGAGAGAGAGAGAGAGAGAGAGTGAGAGAGAAAGAGAGAAAGAGAGAGAGGGTGGAGGGGGGAGAGCAGCTACCTCGGAGCCCCATGAGTACCCGCCAGCTCACTGCCTCGTCTCTCGTGAAATGAGCACTTTCACAGTCAGTTAGTCTTTAAGTAATAGATATATTGAGTTCATCCCTTGTAACGTTAGACAACTAATTTATTATTATTTTTTTCCCTTTCCCCCCCTCCTCACCCTTTGCAGCCCTCCCCTTCTCCTTGTCCCCTTCCATCTCTTCCCCCCCCCTTTCCCTCTGTGTCCCTCCGTTCCCCATCAACACTGGATTATGAAGGTTAAATAAACTCTGTGAAAATGAATGAATATTGCCACCGACCTCCTCCCCTCCCACCCCTTCTGCAATCAAACCCACACCGCCGCCACCCTCTTTCTCTCCACCCTCATAGCCTGGAAAAAAAAAATAAAAAAATAAAACTCCAACCCAGGCTATCTGGCGGCAGAATGAATGATCCTATTTATGTTAATGCATACATGAACGTTACACAGGTTTTTCCCCTGATAAGGCGATAGGTTAATGAAATGCTCATTTCATTTTACCAGTTGTTTTCTCTGTGAAGTTCCGATAAGTAGCAAACCAATGAAGCTTGTAATTACAATCTTACAGAAACCCGGCCAATCTGTGTATAAATCTCACCATCCAATTACAAGATGTAATAATTTTGCAGTCAAGCTGGTAATGAGGTCTAATACTCATGCATGTGATAATCCCCCCTGGATGCTGACTCTATCAGATGTTAGCTTTGTAATTATATGAGCTTGAGAAAAAAAAAATCATTATTTCATGTTCAAGTAGAAAATGAGGTTGGTGGGAAGTTAATTTTCTCTATGCTCTGTGAAGCGTAGACAAGAATTTAATGATTTAATTACAGTTGTTAGCCCTTTTTTGCGAGAGGCTTAAATTGAGCTAAGCATTTTTCATAGCCCCCGACATCAAGAGTCGGGGAACATCAAAGATTTTGACAGCATACAAAGTGATGAGCAGGCCCAGTGGCCCTGAGATTTTTTTTTTCTTTTTTACTTTTCTTGGTAGCCAGAAAATAATGCTTCCTTTCCTCTTGGTTCCTTCCTCCCCTCCTTTCCTTTTGCTTCCTCTCCCTTTCCTTTTTATGCTTTCCTTTCCTTTCGGTCCGTTCCTTTCCTTTTCCTTTCCTCTTTCCTTTCTTTTTCTTCTCCTCAACGTCAGGATAACCACAGCCCAGGGACAGCAGACCTGCTGGATAAAAGCAACATCAACAAATATTAACCGCTCTGGCTTTCACCACCGGCAGCTAATCCACTGTATGTGAATTTGTCATATCAGATTACTATGACAGTCATGGTGCAGCGCAGAATGGAAAGCATCCTCCTGCATCCTCAAAAGGACAATATAGTTTTACTCCCCACCTTCTTTGAATTTCAAAACAGCCTATGAGTGGTGTCTGTAGTCCTCTGATTTCCATACAGCCTTTATATGAGAGAAAGAAACTGTAAATACATTCCTCAGAGTAATCCCTAGAAAGAGGAATGGCTGCTTTTGGCACTTTAAAAAAAGTGCTTTGAGCAATGTAATTCAACTTCATAGTAACAGTGACTACTTGGTTATGCAGGGTGGCATGGTGTGTGTGTGTGTGTGCACGTGTGTGTGTGTGTGTGTGTGTACTGCTGTCAACCATCCTTTTATCAGGTTTTTGGAACCTTGCATCTGGGGAGTTATTGATTCCGATTTTAATAACTTATTGAAGCTCGTAAACTTGACATGAGAAAATAGTGAATTCATAAATGAATTGTGACAATGTAATAGTTTGTTTTCCTATTTACTGACTCTTGAGATGTTTCTAAATTACAGACCACGATCCAAGAAAACACAGTGTTAATGTATGTATTTGTCGATTTGTATGTGTGCATTTTAGCAAATGTATATCGAGTTATTTACATGTAGGCTTTGGTGCAAGATCTGTTGCCAGTGTGAGAACTTTGCAAACATATCTGTAAGAGTTAAAGCCCAATTACTTTAGTTCAGTTAGACCAAATTATTTAGTTTATATTTGAAGTCACATTTAGCTCATGGCTTCACCAAGCTTTAAACAAAATGTCTAATGGAATCAACATTGTCCATATTTGATGTCGACCATCTGCTCTAATGTGCTTTTCACTTGTTTGTGTAAACTCTGTTAAGTACACAGGCAAATTAATTCTTCCTCCAGTTGTGACAAAACCATAGCAGTTCCGCCCAAAATATGATATATGATTTTACAGTTTAGATCTTCAATCATAGCCTCTCATTAGGCAGAAAATGTTCCTATGTTTTTAAGTTACTGTCGTCATGAAAAGTGCTTTAATTCCCCTAACTTACATATAATACCAATGTAAACATTTCACTTAAAGCTTCAAATACATCCAAAAGTTTAAAATCGAAAAAAACAAAAACAAACAAAAAAGTATTAATATACTGTGACATGCTGCTGTAATTACAGTTTAAGCTTAAACAAAGATATGTGTGGACTTTAACTAACACTTACTCTACTTATCAATAAATCTCTTGATTATGATTTTGTCTATGATTTTGTCCATCTTGATATCCAGTAGTTGTTAGTATTAGTGGTAACAATATTTAGTTTACTGTGATGAAAAAAACTACATTTGAGAACCTGAAACTTGTGATTAAAAGATCTTTTCTTAACATGAAAACTAATAATTAATTATCAAAATCATTGATTGACAAATTGATTTACTGACTAATAGTTTCAATTCTAGTCATGCCATGTTGTCAGTATATTTGTTCATATTTACCCAGAAATGCCCATAATCATTGGCCTTTGTACATATTACACTTACATATTTAAACCATAATGTGGAATCCTGTGTTCAAAACTGCACACGTCTAAGGAGTGAAGCCGCCCTTATTCATAAAAAAATAATGGCTTCCCATGATCGTGCACTCACCATCCTCTCTGTTCTCTCTGTCCCCCCTCCCTAGTCCAGTAGTCCCAGCCTCCTCTTTTGACCTTTTTTAATCCCCCCCCCAGCCCTCTCACTCCTTTCTCTGTGCTTGGCCATGTCCTGTTAAACAAGGAACGTGTTGCGGTGTTGTGACCCGCAATTGTGGGCAGCTTCACGGCAGGTTTTGCAGGCCTTTTTTCTGCTCTGGTGTCCAGTCTGCCTCCATCTGCCACTGCCTCACCACAGTCCCACTGGGGGAGATGGGGCTAATTCTGCAGTCAATTAGCAGAAGGGCCGCTTTTGTTCTCTCACTGGCTCCCATGGGCCCTATCTGCTTCACTGCTCCCTCACTCTCGCTCCATTTCGATGCTTCTCACTTTCTGTCTCATTTATTTTTTCATGGTTCTCCATCTCTCTCTCTCTCTCTCTGCTCGTGTCATTTCTTTTGTTTCATTCTGCTCCCCTGTCCCCTTCTCTTTCGTCGTACCTTTACTTTTGTCCGCCGTGTTCTCTTCATCCCTCCATCTTTCCTGTTTCTCCCTCCGACATTGATTCTTTGAGGTATTGAGTGTCTGCCTGCCATATTTCTCTCCCCAGCTCGCCCTCGCTCCGTGACCTTTGTGACATTGTTGGCCAAACGTTGTCTCTGGCAATCATGAGCCATAAAAAGAGATGGAATTATGGGTAAATATTTCCAGACAAATTTTGATTCATTGCGTCATAAACATTTGCCATCAGTTTAAATGGCAAACAGCAAACAGCAGGCTACAAATTAAGTTAACATGCTGTGTGTGTGTGTGTGTGTGTGTGTGTGTGTGTGTGTGTGTGTGTGTGTGTGTGTGTGTGTGTGTGCGTGCGCACGCGCGCGCGCATGTGATTGTTTGTGTGCATAACTTACTTGCTATGTTTTTTTTTTTTACATTATTTTGTATTATCCTATTTCATATAGAATTAGATATTAGTCATATCACTTTAACAACAATCTGTGAATGATACGTTTATTCTTTTACTTATAAAAACAGGATTAAATTATATGCAAACTACCATGTTATGCTATAGCATGAACTTAGAAACACAGGGGAATATAGGAATAGAGATCGCAACATGTGTATTTAGCAAGAAACATTTTCAAATTTTCGATGTTTAAAAAAAATGTTTTAAACGTGATAAATACTACTTTTTTTCCTCCTTCACAATAATAAACTTTAAAACATTATTTTTCAATGAGGAGCAACACTCTTAGACATTTAGTCCTTTCCCTTCATCTTACTTCCATTAGTAAAAAAATGAAGCATGATTGAAAAAAAAAAAAAAAGCACTATAAAATAAGGTAGAAATCATTCTTTTCCCTCTGTCTTTTGATCGATGCGGCACCCTGTGGGTCTTACCCCGCTGTTGTCCCTGTGGCTCTACCTGGCCCTACTGAGCTGTACCTGTCTCAAGTTAATAAATCATTTTGGCATTATAAAATATTCAAAGGAGGGAGGCGGGGATCAGGCAAGGCCAGGTTAAAGAATTTCTTAAATTTTCATGGCATGACAGCCTGTTCCACATACGCCCCCCCTCTTCAGCTGCCTCGTGTTCTGGGTTGTGTGAGTGTGTGTGTGTGTGGCTAGGGGTTGGGAGGATCTCCCGTGTCACTCTAATAGTCTAGAATTACACTTGTATCAGTGTCACTAGCATATGGGGTCTATGTATACCCTTAGGCCCATCACACTTCCTTCCACCTTCCACTGTCATGGCATTTAAAATGATACCATTTGGGCAAAGCTAGTTTTGACAGAAAAAGTGAAAAGCCGTGTGTTTCCCTCCTTAGCCCGACGACAGAGCTGCAGCCACCAGGGGCTCCTGCCACTGAGCAGCCAATCAAATGATTTTTTACAGGATAATGATGGAAAGTAGCTTTACCTCCTTAGTGAGTGCTCTCTCTCTCTCTCTCTCTCTCTCTCTCTCTCTCTCTCTCTCCTCTTTTCCTCCTTCTCTTTTCTTCTCTCTGTCCCCATCTCCTCCCTCACCCTCTCTTTCTAGCCTCCCTGTCTGCTGTGCTGTGGGATATAACAAGAATCCAATGGTGAGGGTGACATCCTTAAAGCAATCAGCATTGTTCATAGACTATACTGCAGGAATGCAGCGTAATCAACAGCGAGAATAACATTTTGTCCACCAGTGTTTCAAGTGGAGGTGCATCAGATTCTGTCGTGTTTGTTTTTATTTTGGTAATATCTGGCTATTGCAATATTTCTCAGAGATTATTTTCTGTCAAATTTTGGATCCTTGAATTTCTTTCATGTCTATGTTCAGACAGACATTAGATTGAGTAATTGAACTGAGTGTTCCCGCAACAAAGTTGAACCCAAAAAAGGAAAAATAAGAAGTAAATAAATAGTAAATAAGTAAATGAGAACCCAAAGTTTGGGTTCATTTGCCCAATCTGTATGTTTACAATGTGAATGCTATAATTCTGCTCTTTACCTGCCAATCAATACAGCAGTATATAAAGAGAGAAAGGAGAAAGAGAGAAACATTTCCTCATAGTACAAACCTTTTTGCATGGTTTTGATAAGCCTTTAAACTCATGATTACTCAAACTTCCTGTATCATATTTAATTTGAGGAAATGCACCCAAAAATTTAGTTTTTTCGTTTTTTCACAGTGATGATTTTGGTCGAATGCCTTCATGTCACTAAATCTGTGTTTCCCGTCGATGCTAATACCAGCCTCTTATTCTAGCCATCATTAAACAAAAACTTTCATCACGTTGAACCTCTATTAAATCACTTGTGTGTCATATCATTTATCAGAACTAGAATTTATTTACATTATTTTATTTTTGGCATTTTTCAGTGCATAAGTGTTAGATATCAATATGATGAAAAAGACAGATTATCACATGCTTAATTTGCCTTGTTCCAGTTTGTCTTGTGTGTTGTGAGCGCTGCGTGTGGAGATCAGGCGATAAAGCTAAAGTACTGAGAGACGAATCATTCTGTCCTTTGCTGTATCAAACAGCTGTAGAAGCCTGGAGTAAGTTAGCCTCACAAAGGTTAAACAGCACATGAAATAGTGATGAATCCACGGATAGAGGGACCAATTAAAGCTCACTGCACCGTCTCTCCCATCTCTCCCTCTGCCCCCCCCCCCACCCTCCCCGACCCCTCACACCATCTCTCCCTCACTTTTTCCTCCTTCCTCTCATCCTCTCTTGTCATACCTTTCACCATCCCTTGATCCTCTCTTCCGCCCCACCCATGCCTCCTAATTCCACTTTTCCTCTTAACCCCTCTCCCCCCTTCTATTCATCCATCCATCTATCCATCCTTACATCCTCTCAAAGACAGACAGTGCTTTGGCTGGCTGTGTCGCGCACTGTGATTAATTCCCTCTGGATAGAGACTTCACAGTTGGTAATGTGGGAACCTGGGCAGGTGAAAAGGTTTGTTATGCTGCCATGTAAGGAACAGTGGAATGTGTAGGATGCAACGTGGAAGAGAGCAAAGGCCTCGATGGCGCCAAGTGAAGCACTGCCTTTAGGGGTTTACAAGAGGCCTGGGTGCAGAAGTGGCTAAATCTCAAAATGGAATTCAATACAAAGTTGTGCATAAAGAGTTTTACACTATGCTTTCCTGTAAATACTAAAAGTTGAAGCTGTAAGAGATTCACCATTAACAATACCTTAACTAAGACTAATACCTGGTGGTCAGTGAAGCAGATGGAGAATTGATGCTTGCAGGTGCAGAGCTAGTTGTTAACATCAGAACTGCTGCTTCCCAGCAACAGGTAAATCTTACAAAGACTTTTAAGTTCATCTATTTAACGTGGGCAATTGGCACCATTTTGTGATTTAAGATCTTAGCCAAGGTGAGTTTCTCCCAGCTAATGCACACTTGCACACACAAGTCAGCAAACATAAGATGTATCAATGCAACCATTATCATAATTAGGATAATATAATAAAATAAAACATGGTTCTTCATCAATGCTGTTAATTCTGACTAAAGTCTCACATAGTTTAAGCAGCATTATCTGGCCCTTGCAGCATCTCCAGCACCAAAGTCATACAAATGTTCTTGCGTCTGCTTCTTTACCGACGTCCACAAACACACACACACACACACACACACACACACACACTTGCAATATTGATATGTTTTTCCTTTTTATCTCCTCATATCTCGTCACCCTCTCTGCCACGCTAGTTTGACCTCTCTGAAATCCCTAATATATGCCAGTAATTGCACATCAAACCTCAATGCATTATTTCAACCACCAAACTCTCCAACACACGCACGCCTGCACAAACACATTGACACTCATTACAGTACGTGCTCGCATGCAAACACACACACATATAAATCTGTAATTGCACGTGCATATACAAGCACACATGCATACATTCACACACAAGCTTGCAGGCCCCATTTTCATGTATATACACACACACACACAAATATGGCTTGCTGGCCTGCTGATGGTGTAGGACTCATGTATTTTGATGATATGAAAGTTGACCACATTTACATGCAAATCGAAGTTCCAGATTAATAGGGTCCACGTATGAGGGCGGTGGAAGACTGCATGGTAATATGCTATTATGGCTTTTAAATACATTTACCAATGTTTTGACGCAGAATTAGCATGGTCCTAGCACAAGGAAATCATGTCGGTCTGATAGCAATTTGGTTTTCCAATTGGGGATACAATTTCATCAGGTTCAACTGTCATTTCTAATAATGACTCAGGTTGTGCTCACTAAATTGAAGATTCTTTTCCTCACTTTTTTTTCTTCTTTTTTTTTTCTCCAACCTTGCTGGATGAAAGAACAAACACCGTGTTAACATAGGCTCTTGCAGCACAGAAATTGCTGTTACCTAATACTGTTTACAACAACCTCACTGGAGATATGAAAAACTGAATGGCAAGTGTCTCTGTGTTCACGCATGTGCATTAAGAGTATCAGGTTTATAAAATCATCAAATTGTGAGATGTTCATTTTTTTCGTCTTAGGAGGAAAAAAAACTGTTGTCAGTTGACGACAAAGGAAAGGTGAAAATGAGTCTTAGGCACCACTGATAGTCCTTTTCTTCTCCCCGGTTAAAGAGTACATTTGCATATTCCACATAAAGCATAATTTAGTCCACACCCCGTCAAGTGATGGAGTAAATATGACTAGTCAAATCACTGCTTGTCAGCCACCGCAAATTGTCAATCATCCCTCACCCAAAATGGTCCTGACAGCTAAATACAGATCTCAATTTTCCTGCTGCGAATTCATTACTTCAGAATAATAAATGGCAAAATAGATTGTTTAATCTTTTGCATTTCTATGCTCCACATTTTGTCTTCGAAAATGACGCATCTCAGTGTGAAGGCTGTTGACAAAACTCAGAGTTCTCGACACATGATTACACTGTAGCTTGACCTAAAGGGATAAACCGAATGCTCTCTACTGTTATAAGCCTTGTTTATCAAGTTTGTGTGTAATTAATGCGTTCAACTGTATCGCGGTTTGATTTCCTTTGAGCACATTCAAACATGAGAGACATAAGGAAAGGAAGGCATAAAGGAAAGCAACTCCCCCCCTTTAAAAAAAAAAAAAAGCAGACATCATCCTCGGGTGTTGGACTTGTGATGTATTTCCTTTAAGTTTCCCCACTCAAGAAAAACAAATAATTAACAGCCCCACGGGACATAACACACAAATAGAATAATGTATTTGTGTCAGTCAAATGCCTTACCATAGCTGGGCAAAGAAAACATAATAAATGAATATGAAATACGTAAACAGAGCCCGGGTACCATCCAATTAATAAATACCATTTTTATCGTGTCTTCTGGGGGCTAAAATACTTTTGAAAAATCGCAGCGTGCCTTTTGGCGTCCTTGTCAATTTATGTAAACAGCCTGCAACCATTCTAGGGGCGAGGAGCACAAGGAGATCATAGATTATTAATGGAGTTTGAAAATAACAAAGGCTGTGTCAGCTGCATCCTGTGCCACGGTATCAATGGCACCCGGTCGCTAAATGGCACAGAATGGTTTCTTGCTTTACACCACAGGTTCGATATCAAGAATTCCTTTGAGTTAGTTCTCCTCCTTTAGAAGCTGGTAAATAGGTGATCTGACCGAAAAGTACAAGAGTTAAAGCGGAGAGAAAATGGCCTTGGAATAATCTTTATCGCATTCAGGCTCTGATGTGCTGAGGGTCTGCTAATAAGGGGGGTGGGGGAGTGTGTGTGCGAGTGCGGGACTCCTGGCTGAGTAGGCCAGAAATGTTAGGCCTTTGACATCCAGGATCGATTCCACTCTGCGAGGGCTGAGCGAGGGAGAGGGAAGGGAGGACTGTGGCGATGCATGCCCCTTCTCATTAGCTGACTATGGGGGAGCGGAGGCGTTAACTTGGCTTCTCCTTTGGGACTCTAAATGGGTCGAGGGCCACCGTTGATGGGGGGGGGGGGGGAGTTTGCAACCGCAAAACTGGGTCCAATTTTTGAGTTAAGCTAACTTTGCTTTTTCTTCATCAGACCAGCTGGGTTGCTAAGTACCTCATGCAAAAAAATGGCCAAGTGGTGATACATGAAACAAACCCTGCAGGAGTGCAATTTAACATGCACTCGAGAACACACGCAAATGCACACGCAAGCAATCATGAACAAAAAAAAATCAGAAAAAATACAAGCGCACCCTTTTTAAGAACAAGACATCATAGCAGTTCACTAAATGAGATTAGACTCTTTAGTTAATTAATCTCACACACCCTGTCATTAAACTACCAGGTAGCGAGGAAACGTTAGTAGACAAATAGGCTGCTTTGACTAGCGAGGTTGAGATAAAGGGTTCAGATAATGAGGGAGTAATCATCCGCATCAGTTAAGTCCACCAGGCCTAATTTCCCTAAAAACAAAATACCGTACACATGGAACTAATCTCCAACCATTTATTTATTAATTTACCATCCAGAGGTTCAGCGCCACGCTAATAAGGCGTACTCACACAGCCACGCGAGCATGCATCCTAGCCCCCTCCTTTCACACATGTGGAGATTAAAAGGTGTTATGAGGCATGGACTTGCAGAACAAAGAGGAAGAGATTATAAGTAGATAAAGAGTATACTCATAAGGAGATGCAGCTCTTAGGATAATGAGGCATTCGAGGCTTCGCTGAGGGAGCATCTCCTTATTCCTCAACCTCTTCTTTCACCTTTCTACTCATTTTGCGCCTCTCTTTGTCTTTACTTTTCTGTCCCCTCCAACCCCAACCCTGTTTTTTTCCCTGTATGCTGAAAGGAAATATGGAACACCCATATACTGTGCTTATCATATTTGTGCAAACATGAATGTGTGTATATATGGTTGCTTTCTTGTAAATGACAGGCATAAAACTTTTTTTTCCCATCATAGAATAAAAAAAAAAATTAATTGCACTCTAACTGCTGTGGGTTGAGCAGCCGAATTTGACAGCTTGCTGATTGACACTTGAAGCCCTCACTGTAGCGTATAATGCTTATAACCAGCTGCAAATTAGACAGATTCTCATACATGCTTAAATACTTTCAAATCTGCCCTTGGTAGTTGTCCATTGTATTAATAACCAATTATTTGCACCAGTAGCATAACTGTAAACCCAAGTTATAAAGGAGAGAGGCATTTGCCTGTCTCAAGTGCTCTAATTGGCTGAGCTTGTCGTTCTCTGAGGTCTGCTCTGTCTTTGTTAACCTGACAGATTTAAAGAGATAGAGAGTTGGAGAGAGAGAGAGTGAGAGCGAGATGGAGAAAGAGCAACAGCCCTCCACTGGAACGAGATGTCTACAGTCTATCTCAACACATTTTTTAAACTTTCATGGCCTCCTGTTTGGCCTCTCTGCCAGCTACGTCCCGGAGCACTCTACTGTCAGCGTAAGAGAACACTCAAGATTGTGTTGGTCTTGAATAAATAACACGGCATTAATTAATGAAGACACAACAGTCCCTAAACATAGTGTACATCTGAGAGGAACAGCAAGCAAGAGCTGGGAAATAAACTAAAGTGTTTTGTCATTTGTTGGCAAGCATCATCACAGCTGAAGTTTTTTTTTGTTCAAAATGCAAAAAAATGCAAAGCAATTCATCTCACTTCATACATCAAATGAGTCAATCTCTTATTGAAAAGCATGCATGGCTCAGCTTATTCCTTGAAAGACAAGAGCATTTTTTCCTCTAACTTGAAACAGATGTTGCACATCACAGATCACACCTTGCCTCTTCTCAAAAGCAAGGGGGGGTATTTAACATTCAGAGTCTTTTCTAATCCAGTGGTACAGTGTAATGCAAGATGATACTCCCCAACATGAGGAAGAGAAGAGAAGAGAAGAGAAGAGAAGAGAGGAACCAGCAGCAACATCGACTAGCATGCACCATTACAAAGCTGCATGGACCACCAAAGGCCCAGAGAGCACAGCTAATATGACACCCCAAGGCCTAATCTTCTTAGTGGGGTGGGATAAAATGAGTATCCATTGCGGAATCAACCTTCATCCCAACCCTCTCTACCCCACATTACCGCCGCCACTCCTCCATCCCTCCTTCCTCCATCCACCCGTCCCCCGCCCTCCCCTCCAGAGCCGGTGCTAGCATTGATAGCCAGCATTGAGACAATTGGCTGACTCTGGGCCCTAATCAGGTATTAGCCACTAAAGCTGTAAGGGAAGGCTGCTAATCTCCATACTCACTTCATATGTAGAGGCAAGGCCCCAGCAGCCCAGCTTTCCTCTGGCACGGGCCTAGATCAGAGATGCCTGCTAGAAATCAGATTAGAGTAAAGAAGGGAGGACAGGGTGAGAGGGAGCAGGGTGCGAAGGCCACGGATCCCTCAAACCTCCCTCCACCTCGGCTCTTTTAAAAGCTTTTTGCATAATCAAGGAGGGGAGTGGGTGACTTTAGTCTCCAAAAAGCCTCTTAGCTGCAGATGAAAGAAAAAAAAAAACATGAAGGGGTTGAAAGATAGGTAAAGTCAAGGGAAATGTCCATCATGGTTAATTTGTCATTTGAACCTACTCAAGCAAGTCGTACTCTACAATACAGAAGCAGAGCTGACCAGTTTTGGTAATGTGATTTGTGTCTTCTGTTTTATCCATGATATAAAGAATGGAAAGACTTAAACAATATGCATTTAAATCATTTTTGGTCAGATTTGTAAGTTTGACCTTTATCAAACATGTCATGCTGCTCTAAGGTTGCCCACTACCCAAGTCCACCCAGCAAGCAAGGAGCCTTAACTTTATGAGACAAGCTACCTCATAATACATCTGTTATTACTCAACTTTTGTCAATTGCTTACCACTAGTAAACTTTTTTTTTTTTTTAACTTTTGAGGGGACATACAGTCAGACAGTCCCAAACAGAAGCTATAAGAGCTTATTAGTGGCATCATCCATGTTTGTTTAACCTCCTTCTTTTCCAGAGTATTAATTTCTCCACTTTAATAGACATGGTTTTGCAGACAATAGTACAAATCCATATATCGCTTGCTTCCTTGTCCAACAGTTAACAACATAACTCCGGTAGCACCTGCCTTAATTATCAACAGTCGCCAACTTTCAAGCACCACCTTTGGTTTAGGCTGAACTTTGCTGACCAGGGCTTTAAAGCAGACAGGTTATCAAAGCACGTGGCTCACACTAAAGGGCCACCCTGAGCAGGGAAAGACAGCTACACTGGAAAACTTCAAATCCAATTTTCAGTCTTGATAGAGAGGTTGTACCTTCAAATAAACAAATGCTCTCGCTTCTGTAATGTGGATTGTTTTCTCATTGGCCGCTGCAGGGCACTGATTCACCTTGCTCTGACAATTTTTAAGGTTGCCGGTTCGCGCTCACACACCCCTGTCCCTTGCACGCAGACAAATACACACATCCACACATACTTGTAAAGTGCATGGCTATTGTTATTGACTGGAGTACATTGGGTTCACACTTTTCCATGATGGATTCTGAGGTGGAGGTGGTCCTTTAATTGTGAAGGCAGCTGCCCGAGTGGAGCAGAAGGTGTCGGGGGATTTCTGCCGTGTCGCCTCTCCTCTCGAGGATGGTCAAGGGCAAGCTGATGCTGGAACCTCACACACACACGCACACACACACACACACACACACACACTGACACACACATATGTGTCACATTAATTCTGTGTTGCTTTTGCACATATCGGGTTCACATACCAGTTTCAGCTACTTGTGACCAAAATACAACTATGGTAACTTTGCAATGTTTGCAATCTTCCTTTATTTTTCTAGCACTTTATTTCCATTTAATTTTCAAACTTACAATAAACACTCTTAAAATTAACCATCTCATTTCCATACACAATTTATACATTTTCGGTTTGGGCAAGTTGACATGCGTCTTTAAACCAGCTGCACAACACAACATGGTACAGCATGACCATTAACTACACAGTGAAAAGTGAAAACAGGCTAAACTCACCAATTTTGCACACACTTCCTGCATTCTCCATGGGGGACAGCCTGTCCTTAGCGAAGCAGACAAATGTTAATTCCCTTCAGTGAGCACAGGTCTGACCTCCAGACTTCTTGAGGAGAGCACACACACACACACACACACAGTCTTCTCAGAAGGTCACAGAGCAGATGACACCAGCCTGTTCCCTGTTTCACTTCGATTGGCCCATCTTTTCTCCTTCATTACCGCACACAGCTGTGAATAAGAGAGCATGTGTGTGAGTGTGTTTGTGTGAGCACGCGTGTGTGTGTATGTCTGTTTCCCCAGTCTCTGAAATGGCTAAGTGCTGTTAGTGCAGTTTTTATCAGTGAGGCCACTGGCGAGACTCAGGGGAACAGACCGGGGCTATCTCTCTCTGCCTGCCCTGAAAATTGATATTGAACATGGAGGAGGAGTAGGGGAGAAATCTCACATGCTGGTAGCAATTAGCTAAAAAGGGATTTGCAACTCTGTGATTCATCACATAAGAGATCGAAGTCATTTAAAGACACTGTTTTTTCCCCCCACTTTGCCTTACTCCTTGCTCACCTCCTCTCTGGCTGCGCCTCCTTTAGCCCACTTACAAGACAGTGTGAGATTTCCTATTTAAGGTTTATTTCTTCCCACTGAAAACCTGCACTGTGCTGCAGCACAAACAAAGTCTTTGATTTGACTTGCTCTGTGTACATACCTAACACCAGGGTGCTAAACTGATACAAGGCCACTGTTGGTTTGCTTTAAGAGTTGGCAACGCAGTGCAACACACTGTCAACAGCGTGGTGAGGGAAACACGCCGTCGCTGAAGGGAGGGGAAACTGTACAGGTTGAACAAACTTTCTACCTCAGAGTCGAGGTTTCTTATTTATGGCACTCGGAGGCCGGTAGGCTTTCTTTACACTGTGTGCTTCACAAATAGTTTGACCAAGCTGCCAACTCCAGGATATGAGGTTGAAGTAGAAAAGCACACGCTTGCCACTACACTGACAAAGTTCAAGTTACAGTGAGAAAGAAGAAGCGCATTCACCTCATTTTGTTATCTTAACAGCTTAATGTTTGGAGTGATGGAAAAAGTCTATTTTGCCTATTCAAACATGGACTTAATGAAACTCGTACACCCCGGTCTGAGAGAATGTGCGCAATGCTGGCTCGTGTGTTTATGCAAGTGGTGGGGATGAGGTCAAAAAAGCCTCAGGGTAAGGGCAAGAGCTCATTGGACAGCAGGTATGTGTTTTTTTTCGTTTGCACGACAAAATTAGTGTTGCTGGAGAGAGAAAAATTCAACTTCTTAACTTTCAATTATGTTCTTAAGTAATTTTGAATAAGTGTTTGCAAGAATAAAAAAGTAAGTTTGTAAAGCAAATTTATTAGGATTCTTGTGAGATTTTGTTCAATGTAATTAACAAATAAAATGTCCTATGCAAAGGAAATTTGCTACATATACAACAAATACAAAATATCTGATAGATGCAATATTATGCAGTAGACTGGTTACATATTGTAACAGTGGTGAACACATGCAAAGCCTTCTGACAGGGCTCGACAGACATCGCCAGTCATTGCTGTAAAGTTATGGACAAGGTCTTCGGTGCCAAATTAAACAGCAGGCTGACTTGTTGGTGTGAGCCTTGCACCTGTAGAACAAGAAGTACAACTGGCATGTGTGCTAACAGAGCCCTGTGTAATAACTGTAATTTCCATGATAATGGCATGACAACACGATGTTAAAATGTGTAACAGTGACCAATGTAAATTGATACAGACTGTAGAACAGATGTAGTAGTAGAAAGGACCTCAGTGGACAGTGGATGTGGGCAGCGTTAATGTGAAAAGATCCACTTCCAGATGTGACTCATGATGTCGGGGTGAATGAGAAACATCTTTGTAGTGGCTATTCTCTGAAGTCCAGCGCCAACACCAGCGCCATATGCTCTGTGGTGAACACTGTCTCTGAGGGCGCAGCGGCCTCCTGCCCAAACAGGGCGAGTGTTGGCTGGGTTCAAGTGAACTTTTCTACTTAGTAGATCACAAAGGTGTTAGTGTCATGTTTTTGAGCCTCTTGTGTTTTGTTGGTTTATTTTCAGTGCATTTTTCAGTCCTTTACTCCAGTGTTTTTGGTTTTGTCTTGTGGTACAGGCATTGCTTCAGTGGCTGGAGGTGTGGCCTGCAGGTGCTGGGTCCCCTCTCCCTTCTCTCAGCTGTCCCCCATTCTCCTTAACGACCGGCAGCTTTAAAAGCTCACTGGTTTCACCTGGAAGCTGCCGGATCGTCTCCTCACTTTCTTCCCTCGCGTGTTCCAGTGTCCCCTTTGTCTCCAGTGCTAAGTCTTCACCTCCACCACCTGGACTCCTTAGTTTGTCACCTTTTGTCTTTCTCTGTCAGTCCTGGAGCTTTTTGTGTTTAATAAGTCCATTTTTCTCAGTCCCCCGCATCTGTGTGTTGCTCTTGGGTCCAGCAAAAACTGAACTTGTGACAGTTAGTTGTTGTGCTGACAAGAAAAAAAAAATGAGATGGGGTCTATTTCTCAGAACAGAATGAGATTCAGATTGGCTCTACCACTATTTCCACAAAGTGTATGCGGATAAAAATACTTAATAAATAATTGATTACATTAGACAGTGTAGTGACAAGTATAGTAAATAATAAATTTTTTTTTTCATGTTCCTACACTGATTAAGAAAACTCACAAAACCCATTAGAAACTGAACTTACAGACCAAACATTCTATATATTTCTCTGTGTTTTTCTTTTTCAGAAATCAAGACATATACGGTGTTTCACTGGACAGGAGGGCACACACTCATCCCATTTCCCTAACCAAAGGCCTCACTGCACAGCAATCTCACTTTCTCACTTCCCCACGCACATAAGCATCCAATACACAAAATGACACATTCCTCATAAAGCATATACAGGCAGCAGGGGAGCCTTGCCCCGGCCACTAAACCTCTACAGTTTAAAACCTGAGCTGCAGCCATTAATAGAGCCGGCGATGACGGATGAGTTCATATGCCATGCAAGCAGCCCCAGACAATGGCTTTAGCCTGATGACAGATTGCCTGACCGTAACCCAGTTTATGTTAAACTCATTCTTGCTGTTCAATTTCACAAGTGTAATTTTGTCGGGCTGTGCTGCATTGTCCTCGACTGTGGGTGAGGTGTTGGGGTGTGCTCTCGAACTCGCAATCCCTACCCCGGTAATGATTCCCCTGCTCTATTCTATTGTATTGTTTTCTGCATAATCAGGTTGGTAGTCAAGGGTTTGGGTGACACAGCCATCTGTCAAGTTCATTTGCTCGGCGAAATGCAAAGGAATAATGGCCGATCCTACGGGAGCCTATCTTTTATCAAATAGGAGAGGTGCCCCCTGTTTATGGCGCGGCTCCACTGTACAGCAGAATGGGATTGTGTTAGCACGCGTGCACACACACAAATGCAGCACACACAGATGTATGTGAACTCACACTTGCTTTTTCTAACGCGGGCCGGAGCAGGCACACTGGCTACATACAGTACGAGTCCGCCACATACTGACACGTACTGTTGTGCATGCTTGGCTTGATCAGCTCATTTTACTCTGGTATAGTTGTGTAGGCATCCTGTGTTATGAAATCTATAATTCACTTAACACTGTGAGCTGTTGTCCATCTGGAGCTCCGCGCCAGCTGTTTGTCTGAGGACTTGTGTGCTCAATGTGTATATTTGTGTGTGTGTGTGACGGGACAGTGGCATGTGTTTGTTGGCTTTCAGCGTATAGACACATGTAATAGTCATTTGCAGTTGCGTGTGTGCGTTTAAGTCACGTCTACTTACACACTGTATGAGCATGCTTTTGTTGTCACTTTTAACCTGTTACCTTATTACTGCAGTAACCATGCATCTGTAATTGTGCACTTGTGCCACACACACTGTTCCCACTGTAAAGCCTAATGTAAAATAGATGAGATTAAACTTTAATGATCCTTGTGGAGAACATTAGGCTCTTTTATCAGGAAATGCAGGTTACAAAAACAATACATCAAAACAGAAGAGTCATTAAAACATACACAACACAGAAGTCAAACAGGTGCAGCATTAAATCATCACCTCATCTCCACATGCATCATGTTTGCTGTATTTTTCCTTTTGGAGTGATCCAATAGTATAGCAAACACAGTTAACTGACTCCTCATTGGCCATTGCGAATACTTATTGTTAAATTGAGATGATGCTCAGAAGCAGATTCAATTGAACCGAAATACTACGTCATCTCCAGGAAATTAATCACAGCTGCCATTATAATTTGACCTTGACTAACAACGCATTAAAATCCTAAACTGCTCATTGTGATTCACAGAAAAGCTATATGTAACCGAATTGTTCAATTTAATTCAAACAGCTTAAATGCTCTTAAATAGCAAACTCAAAAAATAGTACAAGTACACAACTCAGTGACAACTCAGTGGAGGTAAATTTAGACTCTTATTGACATTCACAGCTGCATGTTAGAACACTTTAATCGCTCCACAGCTTGATTCAGAAGTTAAAACTAAACCAGACTGGGTATAAAATGTCTAGTTTGCTGCTGTGACGAGTAAGAGGCTTTGAAAAAGTGAGCAGTCATGTAGACAAATGTCTTACTAACAAGCACTATGTAGGTAAAACCAACAAAGGTCTTTGGTGTGAAGACAACAACGACGACAGTAACAAACTAAAAACTGTATTTCACATCGTACGGCAGACAGAAAGATTAAAGCAAAGTCTGTAGGTTTCGCATCACGTCAATGTTAACTTCAACCGAGCAAGAAGCCCCAGAGGAGCGAAATCTGAAAGAAGCACAAAAACTGCACGGTGTGGACTCTGATCTGAGGGCAGGTTCTCGTCAGCACCTCACTTCTGTCTGCTTTCTCTTGCAAGGTATTGATTCAACGTTGCTCTCTGAAGTCGGTGATCAGACACAAGCACCTCCAGTATAGGTGGTTACAGTGGATGTTTGAGTGAGCGGTCAGCTGGAAGGAGTTTGTTGGAAATGTATGACAGTCCGCTTGCTGCATTGAATTACGATACAGCACTTTATTGTATATTAGAACAAATTACTGAATGATCATTAGTCTTTCCGAAGCATCTTTAAGTGTCACCCAGGAAACCCTTTTGATTGACAGTGAGATTGTGATGACTGTTCATTCATTTAAGCTTGTGTGATCGTTGTGAATTTGTCTGGAAAAAGCCTTATATATATAGAACAGCCTATATATTTGTTATGTACATACACATGAGGTTCTTCCACAAAAGTGCATCCCCCAAAACAAATGATTTAAAAACTTAATATTTGGTCACAAAACAACAACAAAAACTTCAATATATTCCAACAGAAATGCTTGTTACTGCTTAATAATCAAATTTTTTCTAATGTACTGTGTGTGTTTACTTTTCACTATGTTATTATTTATATGTTCTAGAAACCACATTTTGTCTGTTTTCAGTGCTATTTTTTGTCAAGTTCACAGACGGCAAATGAGGACATTAAGATAAACTGACGCTACAGAATTTAAAACGATGATTGCTGTCTGACTTAAAGTGACACACGAGGCCTTTTTCATCTGATCCCCTCCTCTCAGTTCCCCTCTCTCTCTTCCCTCCATGCCTCTCTTTTCTACCCTCCCACCGCCCCCCGCCCCTCCGCTCCCTCACCTAACCCATTATTCCATAGCTTGTGTGAAAAGGGTAATCGCTCAAATCATTCAAAGGCAACTATCTGTGTGTGACACTGGGGAGCATAACCATCATCACAAGCAGCCGCTAATGGCTCTCTCTGGATCCAGCAAAAACGCTGCGCAGCTCAGCCTAGCGCAGCACAGGGCAGCAGGGCCAAATGCTGTGGGCACTACAGTGCTGCAGCCGGGGCCAAATTTTACCCTAATGAATTTGGACCTTGCCAGGTTATTGCAAAAGGCAGCCGCGGCCATCCAGTACCCTCCTAGATGATCTGAAGCGACTCCCGTGGCCACCGTTCATGCCAGGGAGCCCAGTGCCATGTGGAAATGGAGGAAAGAGAGGGGGGGGGGGCTGTGGCTGTTTTTGTCTTTGGCACCCGTCTGCTCAGCTCAAGCGTTCATTCCTGCACACACACACACACACACACACACACACAAAGGGGCCTGCAAGCAAACGCAGGCATGACCGAACCCACACACGCACGTGCATCTCACACGCACACACGCAAACAAACGCAAGCTCCTGTACACTTGCACACGCTTCCAAACACTGGCACACTAGCTGTAATGAAGCCTGAAGAAAATGGCACGATATCCGATTATTTCCGGTGTTCAAATTTGGAGAGAACGCTTTTTTTTCCCGCCGATGCACAATGAACATATTGATTTTTTTTTTCCTCTGAATTGCTTGGAAGCTTTTGCATATTGTATATTGAGCTACTGGTCCAGTCCGCATCGAAATGTACAGTTTTTATGGGATTTGGGAGTGAGTTGAAATTCTAGCTTCGAATCACTTTGTTAGCGCTAATTTTTGCAAAGCACTTTTCCTTGTTAAAAGCAGATTTTAAGCTGATGTATATTTAGAAAGCAGATTTGTTCAACTACCCAAATGCTGAAAGCCCAACATCCACAGGCCTTGGAACGAAAAAGTGCTGGTTATGCTTCATGAGTGGGCCCTGTACAAAATCCACCATTAGACAATGCTGGTATCCTGCTAATGCATTAAAACCATCTCTGTTTCTCTCAGTCGTTTCTTTGTCTTATCTATCCATCCACCTTTCCCTCGCTCCTCTGCTTCCCACGTCTATCTTCCTCCATCCCTCTGTAACCTATCTCCCTCCCTCCGCCCTCTCCTGTAACACACACTCTTCTTTCTTTTCTCCCTGCCTGTTTTCCTCTGTCCAATATGCTCAAGGCCCCCCCAGCTGTGTTACAGGTAGCGAAAGTCTCCTTCAATTAGACATAATCATCACTCACGGTCAATGATTGCGCTAAAGGCTAACTTCCAGTCTATGAGGGGCCCTTCGCATCTAATGCACTGATTCAGCTTGTCTCGGCCAACTTCTCTGTCTGCTGAAACCAAAGCAATTTATTCGTCGCCCAAGGCTCTTTTGGCAACAGCCAGTTGAGCGAGCTAACAGAGAGACAGATAGAGAGACACGAGGAGAGGAGGGGAGAGAGGGAGAGAGAGTGTGAGAGAGAGAGAGAGCATGAAGGAGGGGAAGAGCTGTAAGGAGGACTCTCTCTTTTTCTCTCTCTGAGATACAATTTAATCAGAGACATCTGTGCGCAGGCAGGCAGCTTTGGGGAGACTTAAGCAGAGTCTTAGTTAGGGGGCTGTGTTTGAAGTGCAGGGGAATTATCACTTTCTTCCAATAACAGTGCCAGGGATGGAGAGAGAAAGAGAGAGCATAGAAAAACAGAAAATCTAGTTAATCTGCTTCATCCCGGTGTGCCGGGGTGTGCTCCGGACACATGAGAACCAAATCCAATCATCAGACAGGAAAGGCACACAGCTGACCAATCAAGTTACCACCTCGCTGGCCAAATAGACAAGGCCAGAGGAAATTAAATACTGTAGGTTTTAAAGCAGGGAATGTGTGTGTGTGTGTGTGTGTGTGTGTGTGTGTGTGTGCGTGTGTGTGTTAGTTAATGTGTTTGCTCATCAGTAATACTTCAAGAAGGTGCAATGTCATCTGCAAGCGTTAAAGCTCAACAGTAGGCTACGTTCAAGAGCAATAAATCCAGAAGTGCTCAGCGTAACACAAAACTATCAGACTACTAATAGCAGGCATCTGCATCCTTTTTAATGTCCCATTTTATTTCCTTAGCTCATTACTCAAGCCTGTGATCTTAATTGAGTCACGACTCAGAAATACAACATGACGTATCCCGTTGGTCCATTTAGCTCCTCTTCAGCAAGACGTCCCGCTCGAGGTGGCCGAGCTGCGAAGAGACATAATTTGGGTGAAGTCTGAGAGGGAGGCGATAACCGCATAAGAGTGGGGCGAGAAGGTTAAAAGGAAAGATAGCTCTAGTCATCGTGTGCTTCGCTAAAGGGCAAGGACTGTGTGTGTGCGTGCACATGCTTTTTTTTTTTTCACGACGAGTGTGTGTGTGCTATATTTGCAGTTCTCCAGTGCACGTACGCGTGCGCGTCCTCGTCCATCCTCGGTATCTTAAAATAGTCAAGCGATGGAAGCCCGACAGAGATAGAGACCTTGAGCGGTTTGAAGTCACAGTTCAACACGGGCTGAGTGTCGCCAGACGTCGCCGTCATCACTGTCACATCAAAGGAATGAGGAATTTGAGTCTGCTCTTTGCCCTCTTTGATGAATCTTGTATGATAAACCCCATGATAACGTTAAGAATTAGGCACCCGATGTAAATTCAACACCTACACCGGCGCAAATCCAAACATTGTGAGTTTTTTTTTTTTTTTCTTTAAGTGTTCTCTCGAGTGTGGTCTTTGACAGAGTTTGATCTCAAGTGTGGCAGTAAAACAGGCAAACAAAGAAAGCATTAAAATCTGCCTGGGCATTATCCAGGCAGCTTATGATCTCATTATTAAGGTATGAAGAACCACTGACTTAATGACAAAACAAACATTTTTTGCAGGGCAATAACTTAAACACTTTCTGACATTTATACCAACCTGTAAACGAGCCGGCCCGTGTAAGATGAAGAGTATAATCCTGTGAAAGTGAAGGCTGCGTGGGGGCGCAGATGAGTTACAAAGTGAGCGGTAAATCAATCAGGCAGATTGTTACATTCACTTGAATCATAACAGACACATGCCAAACAATGATGAGGTTCTCTGTCTGTCTCACACAAACACACGCACAAGTGCACTCACACACACACACACACATGCACACACACACACACACAGTCTATGATTACAGCTTGGGAAAGTAGTAATTTAGTCCATGATTACAATCTATCAGGCTGCCTGGGGCCAGACTCTGAGAAGTGTCTGTCTAAATGACACTTTAATAAGACGCCGTCAAACACACAAAAGGTACAGGCACACATGCAGGCACACGCTCATGCAGGCTGGTAGCCACAATGCACACACACACACACACACACACACACACACACACATGCACCATTTAAGCATGCATGCACAAAAAAATGTATGCATCCATTACTTGTGCACGCACAGGAAAGCACAAACTTGCAGCAAAAGTATGCAAGCTTGACGCACTCTTGCATGCATGATTGCACACACAAAAACAGACACACACACGAACACACACTCCAGAGATGGCATCTAGAGTGATTACTTTTATCACTCACAGTGTGTCAGCCATGCATCATTTCAAATGAACGCTCCTCTCTCTCTCTCTCCCTCTCGCTGCCTGACACTGGATAAATGCAAATGAAGTTGTTGTGGAGCAGATCTCATGCAGGAAAATGAATAATGCCTCTTTGTTTTGTTGATTTTTTTTTTTTCAGGCACTGGTCTACACAAGACTGTTTCAAATATGTAGGCAAGGTGTTTTAATTCTGCCTGTTCAGCTTAAATAATTAGTCGTTACCGGAGCTACTTTACCTCTTTGAACCTCCATGAGGAGCAAAGGTCATCAGTGCTCTTCATCAGGAGTGAAGACATTCAGTTATATAATAAATCATTTCTTTGCACTCGCTGCTTCTGTTAATGCTGCTGAGTGTGAACACGGTGCTCGATTTAAATGCCAAGGGATGTATTCGCCATTGGGGCCTATTCTGTATGTTCTTAATTTTATCCTTAAGAAAATGCACAAATAAAATCCACTAAATCGGACCTTGGTAAACAAAAGGAAAAAAAAACTTTGTAGGTGAAGAAAAACCTCCCAAGCAATTACAGTGAAGGACAATTTATCAAGCAGCCATCACAGATTTCAAAGGTGTTCCTTCGCCTACACCAGCACATGTTTTACATATTTTACCTTGCCTAACAACCAGTTGTTAGATTTGTAATGTTAATGTGAGTCATTCCAATTCAATCACTTTTACACATAGCGTAGTTGACAGTGCCAAAGAGGCACGCGGTTCAAAATCAGCGCTGGATTTCTCGCGTGTGGAAGCAAATGGCACATATTTCTATTATAGCAGAGTAAGAAACTTAGAACACCTGAGCAAAGAACTACATGAATAAGTTTCTTATGTCGGCAAAAATACAAGAACTTCCTTATCTTATCGCGCAAGCTGTTTGTCCACTTTCCATGCTTCAGTACGACTCCAGCAAGTGAAATCATTTCAACCTCAAGAAGTTCAAATATTTGCCCCAGAGGGATAGACATAGCGAAACAGATCAGATGAAAACATGCTAATGACTAAAAGAATACACAGACACATAGGAAAGAAAGTCAGGTTAGAGGTATGATTTAAGAATTGCTCCCTCCCCCCAGCAGCTGACATTTACAATGCCATAAATCAGCGAGTAATCAAACCTAATCTCAAACCCACAATCTATCAAGATGAAGCTTTTCAGTTCAGTATAAACACCTGTTTAAAGAGGCCTGACTCAGCTGAAAGCTTCAAACAGTAAGAAATGCAAATAACCATTCTCCAACCCAAACTTCTGTTTCACCTTACAGATGGGTAATCAGCTCTTGTAATCAACCTGGTTGTCTTTTCTTTTTTTTTTCTTCTTCTTCTCCTTTTCACATCAGCAGGGTGGTGCAGTGATAATAGAGAGGCTTTCCTTCAGCTGGAACACCCAGGCTTATTGGGTCGTTACTTGTGACAACAAGCATTTGTCCTGTCTGTCAGTGTGAATCCTTACTAGCAGCAAAACGTTATTCTGTAGCTCTGTGTTCACGAACAAACAGGGAGGAAGGCGATTAGAATTACAATAATGATGTCATATCCTCTTTCAAACCTAAGTAACAAGGCGTTTCATATGGATAAATTTAGGGCTGCAAATGCTAATGAGTCAAGTAAGAAGTATAGAAATGATTAAAGCACAGTACAATATGCTAAAATATACTGCACTCAAACATCACAATGAAGCAACAGAAGCTAAAATGCACAACAGTGTTTTGTTTTCATTAGGATGGCACAGAGTGAATCAACTTGGGCCTGTTTACAATGAATCTTAATCAACTTGAAATAGCAGATAAATCACCCAGGGTAAGTCCACGCTGTGAGGCCTGGATTTCCCGTGAATCTCAATCTCTCTCTCTCTCTCTCTCTCTCTCTCTCTCTCACACACACACATACACACACACACACATACTGACACAAGTATTCCTGTTCAATGCCTGCACAACTAGTGTATACGGATACACACACATCATACATTTTCTTTCTTCCATAGACTGTCTTCTTCTGCTGTCAGCATGATGCAGGAGACCTGGACTCTCTCTCTCTCTCTCTCTCTCCTGTGTCTCCCCACCACTCAGATATTCATGGCCACATCTGGGACAGTTTAATGAGTTAATGCCAGTTAATTACTCACTCCGGTGCGGCTGACCGACCAAACTCTGCAGCTCCCTCTCTCTCTTTTTTTGCTCTCTCACTCTCTCTCCACTGCGCAGTCTCTCTTTCGCTCTCTCTCTGTTTCTCGCCCCCTCTCTCTCCTTCACCACTGATTAATGGCAGAGAGAGAATAAGAGGAAGGGAAAGAGGAGCAATCAGCATCTACTGCCATCATCAACATTACTGGTGTCTGGCTACATTAAAGCTTGGAGAGAGAAAAGGCTGGGGAGTGTGTCTGTGTATGTGTGTGTGTGTGTGTGTGTGTGTGTGTGTGTGCTTTGGGCTGCCGAGACAGAAGACTGTTAGACCACTAATTGAATAGAGATGATTCCATTATCAAGCAGTTTGTTTGAGTGAGGAAGCCAGTTAGTTATGTGTTGGGGAAAAGAGAGCGATCGAGCGAGAGAGAGAGAGAGAGATGGCAGCTTTATTTTTTTTTCAAAACTGCTTACTAAAGAGAGGGAAAATGAAAAAAAGAAAGAAAGAATAAACAGAAAAAACAAAACGAGCCAGCAGAAGAGAGAGAGAGAGAGAGAGATGTGCACGTGTCTGTGTGTAGGTGAAAGGTTTTGACATAAAGCCAGTCTTCATTATGGGATCACTCACTGACCACAAGTAAGCTCACCCATGGCTCATTGAGATCTATATGTACACACACGCACACACACACACACAGAACGATGCAAGGTTGTTCACACACACACTGAGAGAGAGAGGGGGGGGGGGATCTACAGTCTCATGTGAAGTCAGTGTGGAAAGAACACCTTCTCGAATAACTTAAATTGATTAGTGATTATGATCTTAATTGCGTCTAAACAATAACAACACCTGGCATAAAAGCACAGTTCGCTCTTATCTACTGTAATTCTCATCGCAGAGGAAAAAACAAGGACAGCTATAAAAAGTTTGGATGGAATTTGCTGCTCCACTTAACAGACGCTTTGGTATCTTGCAGTAACTCCAGTTCCTGCGCACACAAATGAAACTGTATTAAGATTTATGATAAGAAAACAAAAGACAGAGCGCGTGGGGAGATGGATAAAACTTGCTTTATTCCTTTCTATTTTTCCTGTCTTGCAATTTGTCTGGGGGCCCCCAGACCCAATAATTTATCACGTTAGGTTTTACAGCCATCGATTTCACCCCTCGTGACCTCTTGCACCCGGCGGTGGCCTGTTTGGTCCGCTCTTGTGTGTGTGTGTGTGTGTGTGTGTGTGTGTGTACATGTACTGTATGTAGGTTTAGAAATGGATGTAGAGTATAGGAAGGTTTGTATGCATTTATGTGCAAATGTGTGTGTGTGTGTGTGTGTGTGTTGTGCAAGTTGTAGCGTGAAATATTTAGGGCACAGGCTGTTTTTCCTTTCAGCACTGAAAGGTCAGTCGCAGTGTAAGAAGGATGGCCCGAGGTCAGAACAATACACCGGGAGGCTTTGTGTCTGTGTGTGTGTGGGTGTGTATGTGAAAGTGAGAGAAAGCGCTCATGTCATGATGCATGTGCAGAATTATCCACCCAAACTGCACACAAGTACCTGAATATTAAAATCTGATTTGTCTACATTCCAGCAATTACATGGATCTGGAGGTATGTGTGTATTTATAGCACATTTGTATAAAACAAGCCAATACAGTTTTATACATTTTTAACTTATATAACACACACACACACACACACACACATATATATATATATATATATGTATATGTGTATATATATATATATATATATGTATATGTGTGTGTATATATATATGTATATGTGTGTGTGTATATATATATATATGTATATATAACATAGAAAGCAATACATTGATGCCTCCCCCATCACTAACAACAACAAAAAACCCCCCTAAAAATAGAAGGAAAAAAAGTTGATTTGCATGAGAAAAAAAGTGTATCTATCTAGTTTATCCGACTGGCGGATTGCATGACCATACAGGACCAGGATGCCACCTTGATTGTGTGATTTGCGGGTCTGTGTTTATGCGTGTGCGTGGGTGGGGATGTGCATGTGTCTGTGTGTTTTCCTCCCCAGTGAGCGGTGTGGGACTGAGTCATAGTTTGTTTGTTGTTGCAGCGGTTGCTACTCTCAATTTACTTGGCGCTGGTGGGTTTATGGTTAGGGCTTAAAGTTGACGCTCTCATTTTACCACCGAGGAAAAGTTGTTGGGCAAAGAAGAGAGCGAGGAGGAGGAAAAAGAGCGGAGAGAGAAAAAGAGAAGAAAAAATGTTATTGGTGTGTTTTCCCAAAAATTTGGCATCAGTTGTTGCAGCAGTGTCACATGAGTAGTTGGATTTATCATCTTGCACTCCGGGTCACGACTTTGTGGTTTATTTTGTTGTTTACATCATGTTTCCTCTTTCTTCCGAAACAGTTCAGTCGAGTTGCTGGAGTTGTGTGTGCACTGATATGAGTCTGTAAACAAAAGCTGCAAATGAAAAACACAAGTGACTCACCTGCTGTAAATCGTCATCGACTGAACAGACCTCAAGTCGGTACATTAGTCTAAAGTTTACAGTATTTGTGTGTTACACCAGACATGTTTGACAACTTTGTGGAAGCTTAGTTTTGTTCCTCGTGCTGCTGCTGCTGCTTTAAGAGAGAACGAGGACAAAGAGTGAGACAGAAAAGAGGGTGGAAAACAAAACCGACAAAGAGAAAGGAAATTAATGACACCTCGTATATTGTCTCCTTTGTGCTTGGGGAGAACAAAAGGAAGTTAAAATGCAATGTACAAGGAGAAAGAGATGAAAACAGAAGAGGAGTAAACTGAAATAACAAAAAAAAGACCATGACCGTAAATGCAAGGTTGTAAATTCCACAAAACATTAGCTTCATTACATGGCAATTACTAGCTGCGAGTGACAAAACAGGAAATTTCACTCTCCCCTCACTATTTATCCACCCACCTCTCAGCACATATTGGTCTCTTTTGTTGGGGTAAGGTCAAGCCATTATTTCAAATTAAAGCGGCCTTGTGTCACTTAAGCTTTGTTTATATGCGAAAACGGCACTGTTGTAAAATGCGAGTCATGTGACAGGGAAAGGCTGAGCTTCCAAGAATGTGACACAGACGATGTTCAGTTTGTTGTTTTCATTTCGTAACAACCTGAAACATTTCAAAATATGTGGCCACTAGGAGGAGGAAAGTGATTCTGTTTTCTTCCCATTTTAATGCTGGGACTCTGCTGTTGTGATTTCTGTGAGATGGATGACAACTGTCCTAAAATTTTTAAAAGGGTTAAGAGACCTTGTTAGTCATTGTACAAGTGACCCAAGATGAGGTTAGAGGATGTCCAGTTTCTTCAATCTGTGCTCAAATAACACCACTTTACACATTCACATCTTGTGCAAGTTGAATTTTTCATCAATTGCATCTGCACCAATTGTTCCCTTTAACCTCTGAGGAGAACAGATGTGTCCAGAAATGCCAGGTGATGTAGTTCAGACAGTGACCACGTCTGTGTTGGGTGGAGTTGTAAAGACAGGACATCCATCCAGAAGACTAGTATGAGAAACCAAAAGGCAACTGACTTGTTTTAAAGTATGTTCATCCATTTACGGATATAATGTATTGAACTCACATCATGTCCATAAAATAACTTAAGACACTTATTTTGACCATGTTTTCCTAAACCTGGCCGAGTAGTTTTGTTGCCTAAACCTGACTAAACTCCAACACTTTTACAAAATTAACCATCTGATTATTTTTGTTACCATGACAACAAGAGGTCACCTAATTGTAGGTCTGCTCTCCACATAAGTTAATGGGAATGATCTGTATATCACCTGCATGCAAATAAGTAAATAAAGCTGACTTGAGCTGATCTAATATCAAGTTGAACCAAAATAATGCTAATTATCTGACATTGAAATGATCCGTTTTAAAATACATAACACAGGACAGGTATTACAGTCATGGAAAGCTGCACGCAAATAACTGTTTGAAAAAATATTAAAGCTCTGATAGCAAACTGTGAGCTGGAGCACAGTGGCCCAGGAACGACCTCTCTCTGATATTTATTAAAGATAAGCAGGGAGTGTCAGGATAAGACAGGAGTGAGCGTTCAGATCTGATACGCTTGTTATTATGTTTAACGTTAATGCTATAACTCAATGATAAACACAAGTTGTATAATAGCTGCTTAAACACTGACACAGAGAAGTGCCACTCTCACTGCTCTTTGATGGTGAAGCCCACACTTTGATGCGTCATGCTGTATACTGTATGTTGCATGCAGGTGTACAGAAGGAAAGCCGAATGTCAACAGTGAAGCCAAACCAATGCACATTCTGTATTTTCTAATGCATGCTATCAAGTATGGATTAACAGTTGAGTTTCGGAGATGTAAACTAACGTCATCCTGCAGTAGGTCTGATGTGTGTGCGCTTGTTTCATTGTTGGCTTTAATTAATATCGTGCCTTTGCTGAATAATAAGAGCTCATTTATTTTGAACGACAAGTTTGTTTTCACTTCATTTACACAGCAGAAAAAAAGAGATAAGACGTAAACCAAGTGTTAAAATGTAACTAATAATCATAGAGCATCAATACATTTACTTGAGTATAGTTAAAGTATAATTCTGAGATACTTTACTTGAGTGTTTATGCTGTTTTTGGAGTGTTATTTTACTTCACTTATTTGATGATTTTATTTACTACTTACTCTTCAAATTGATGAACAACACAAAATATAGTCAACAAATAAATAACGATGTATTATTCTAGGCTAAGATAATAATTGGTTTTATTCATGCCCCAGGGCAAATTCCAAAGCTACCCAGCAGTATATAAAGTAATTAAAAGTAGGCCCACTTTACTAGCTGCAACAATAAAGTGATGTGCACATTCATGCATCAATTATTAAAATCCAATAATACTGTAATATAGATCAATCTGAACTGGGTCATTCCATATAATTAATACTTTTACTTTAACACTAATGCTTTTGTGCTTTAAGTGAAATTTTGAATGCAGGACTTTCACTTGTAGCGGAGTACTTCTGCATTGCAGTACTGCTACTTTTACTTAAGGAAAACCTTTGAAAACTTCTTCCCTCACTGTGTAAACTCTAACATGTCACTTCAGTCAAACATTATTAGGCTTTTTTTTTTTTTTTTTAAGTTCATCATTATATGTCTTCAGTTGCTTAACAGTAAAGCTAACATGCTACATTATTTTCCATGACTCAAACCCAGGTGCCTTAAACAACTCCCTTTCCAAGCCCTTTGCCAAAGTAACACATCCTGGAAAAGGCTTATCACACTGACATAACCCGGACATTGATACTGACCATTTACTCTACACTTACACTTATCATTACTGAAAATCTTATCACTTTAAACATCTTCCCGAGTGTTACAGATCAACAGTGGATTTTGATATAGATATAATGAGATCATTTCATAACAGTATCCACCAAACATTAATAACATACTGAAACTGAGTTGAAGTCCCTTTTGCAGCAATTAGCATCTCAGCTGTCTCTGAGTGTAAATCTCTCTTTCTAACACGTCTGCCTCTCTTTATCCACATGCCAATCTCTCTAATTGCTCTAGATTCGATTTAAGAAATCATCAAGCAATTATGACTTTTGCCTGGATTCACCTCATCACAACAGTCAGTGTTCGCCATGTTTCCAAACTTTCTGTGGATCATACTCCAACACGTTTTTTTTTGTAGCTTTCATAAAACCTTGTGACCTTCAACATTTGTCACCTTTGAAAATTAAATCTCAGATGCATATGGCAGACAAAAAATAAAACTTTTTTATTCGTTGACAAACACATTGCTTCACCCCAACAGATCTCTGCAATACACCCTGCAGCCCTCGGCTATGTAAACACGTTTGAACAATTTTAAATGGGTTGAAGAAAAAAGGGCCATGTTAGACATAAACAAAACATGTTAATCCTGATCCTATGTAATGTCAGGTCTTTTGTACGATTAATAAGAAAAGCACAGCCACCAGTTCCTATGTAAGCCGGTGGAAGGCATGTGGAATCCCCACTCTATGTAGGTTAAACAATACACTGTCAAATACCGAGACAAGATAATTATAGCTGTGAGACAATGTGAACTCAGGGCACACAGAGAGAGAACCCCTTATTAAGAGCTGTGTAATTAGGTGTCAAATAGCTGTGATGTGTGAATGCTGTCTTATCTGTCAACTTCTTGAAAGAATAGGGGAATTACATTTTTGGAACACAAATCATTTAGAGCCCCCCCCCCCTTCATCTCTCCAATAAAAGCTTCAACTAAATTCATTTGCTAAAGATTTTTTTTTTGAACGGTGGTTTATGTTAAATGCCGCTCGGTTTGTATCACAATCATTTTGGCCTTCAGGTTTTCTACCGCGCATCATCAGTCAACATAAAGTATTTCTGACATCAGCGTTGTCAAAAGCAATCCACTAATCAATCACTTAATTAATTATTTTGGTGAATAATTGATCACCTTTCACAACACACTTCTTCTCTGATGTTTTTTGAAACATGGTGTTGGGGGGAAACCACAGGGCACTAATATATACATTGCTTTAATCAGGCTTTTGATCTTCAGTACAATTCTGCGATAAGTCAATTAAAACTAGGCCTGCCAAAAATGAATTATGCAATAAGTTTATTAAAACATTTATCAGCTAGGCTTATTATAAATGGATGACTTCCAGTGGAAGACGGGCAGATGAGATGAACAAGTCATCAGATTGGCTTCTTCTCCATCTCTCTTATTCAACTTGGTTGTTTACCATTTTGCATGCAGATTGTTTTTGATTCCCCGAGTCCTACGTATATAATCTGACGTTTTCTGTCTGAATTAAACTGCAGCCGGTTCAATTGAGTGCGAGTGCGCCGTGGTGGTTTCTGACATCGTGAAATGGCAGCCAGAGATTTGAAAAGTCATCCTGTCCTTCATCGTCTGCTTTTATCTCCATTTTTTTGTGTGTGTGTATGTGTGTGTGTGTGTGTGTTTACTTATCAGTAACCGACAAATCCAGATTTGGCCCTAACAGACTGTGAGGCTTGGTGCTGTCCTTGGGGCATGTAGGGTGTCAGGGAGCACGCAAATGCCCCCCTGCCTTGAGGAATTGTCAGTGAAAATGCTACCACCAAATCAATCTCTCATGGGCCTCATGAGACATGGGTTTGGGAGTGAGAATAAACACGCGGGGGAAAAAATTATATATATGTACCGTAACGGTGCAGGTTGACCGATTGTAAGTTAACAAAACAGACAGTATGCCAACCAAAACAATAATGGAACGTGATGACAGATCCTTGTATCCCCCTGAATTAGTTTTGAAATAGATACCGTTCTGATGTTTCACATTATAAACCACGCTTTCATCTTTTTGATGATACGAGGCAAGATTTCTGCAAAGTGGAGTTGCTTTGCAATATAAAGTCACCACAGCAAACAGCACATAAGCCCTCGATGCTCAAGGTGCAGCAGAAATCTTAGGGGTTTGGGGGGGCTGCTGTTACTTAATTAGAAGGTTCAAGTGAAGACAAAATATAGAGGGGGAAGACAAAAACAAAAGGTAGGGACAATTATTTCGTAAGTGTTTTTCTCTGTCTCTGTTTATGTGATTCTTTTGGGCATTTTGGAACCTGTTGACACAGATTATTCAGGTAGAGGCCTGAGGGGCTGGCTGAGGGCGCTAAGCTGGGCCAGTGTGCACATCTCATTGCTTCTCTGGAATGGCTGCCAGCTCCGTCTGCTCGGCTGTGATAATGGAGCCTCCATTCCCCTCTCTGTGTTGTGTGGAAATGTTTCCATTAGCCTTTGACAAGAAAAGTCCTCTCTGCAATTTAGTCCATCTTTTATGTCCATCTTGTTTCTTCCAGCATGCAGATTTTATGCCTGCCTCCCTTGCTTGCTAGTTTGCTGCCTTCTACACCCCTCAAGCGCTGCTGGAATGCTGGGGTGAGATAAAGAAAAGGCCCTGCTCTGAGCAGGTTCGAGTGTTTTGCTTTTTTATATCAATGACCTTTTTTTTGTGGGTTGTAAACACAAGGGATAAACTACGGTTTGACAGAGGCTATTCCAATTCAAATCCCGGCCTCTCTCGCCGGCCATTTAAAAACATGCGCTTTGACGGATGAGTTTAGTATGAGTGAATCATAACACATTGCCGTTTGAATGGTATCCTTGTTTTCCAAATGCGCTCACGTCCATTGACACAAGCACATCTGGAAATTCTGATGTGACCTTTATTTGCATTACTAAGCTCATCAAATTTGAACAATAATTCACACATCCAGCTGAAACTAATGTGAAATATTTTGGCAAGCGCCTGAAATGAGTGTAATGCAAATCTCATGTCTTTTTGTAGCACAAATAGGAACGGCGGCCAAAAGACTAACAGCTAGGCAATAATTCAGTCAGATGTGGAACACACTTACAGCACAGTGGAGAGAGAGGCAGGAAGAGATGGAGAGGGGGAGAGAGAGAGATGTGAGGAGGCCATACAAAGGCTAAAGCCTTTCCGCCTGGCACAGGAATCTGGACCAGTTATCCAATACCAGACAAATTGTGGTCCTCAGTGACTGTGAATTAAATAGCTGACAGTGGATGGCTTCCTGGACCTCTGTGTGTCTTGAAGAACTACTGGAAACACTGTATTGTGATTGATTGTGATTGTTGAACCCTAATGTCACAGCAGCTGAGATTGAGATTATACGTATGGTTTGGTGGCAAGGATGCTTGGAAATATGGATTGAGGACTTCCTAATAGAGCATGTAAAGTACTCAAAACGTGGCTCTGTGTTTTGGCAGTGACCCTCTGGGTTGATGGCCATATGAGAAGGTAGTTTTGTCTTCACACTACCAGCTGCTGAGAAATCAACAATTTGCTGAGCTTTATTTTCAGTCAGCCAGTTTTCCATTTTCATACCAGGCTTTAACTTTGTGTTCACACCTTGAGTCCTTCCTGCAGTTTCTACTAAACTGACGTCATGTTGGGTCATTTAAACATGGTCCTTGCTTTACCGTGATAACAGAGCACTCTTCTGTGAGCAGCCTGCACATAAAAATCTGTCCTGCTGTGCATGAGATGCGTTTTCATACTTTTTGAGAAGCCAACTGTAAAGTAGAGGATGCATCCAGCTGTGGCAACTCAGCATTTTGGATGAAGACACAGAGCTAAGATCGGTAGGAACAGGTGATTCTGCAGAACAGAAAAGAGTAAAGAGCTGTGTGAGCTGGTCTGTCCGTTTGGTCGCCGTCCTCCACCCGACACACACAACGATAAGTGGCAGTTGCACAGTTGCAGTTAATGTGAAGACTTGGATCAACAGTTATGGTGCTAAAATGATGCTCCTAGTCATAATTAATTTTGTGTACGTTGTCCCTATGCCATTGTTTTCATGCCAACCTGTCCTCAACCATATACTTTGCTCATGTATTATATACATTTCTTCAGTCTGCAGACAGTCCTCTATACATATGTATGCATTATGATATAGACGACTGAATCCCCAAGGCAAGCACTTACATTACAGATATTACATGTCATTATATGCACTCACATGATTATATAAAGTTAAATACATGCAGATGTTCACCACTGATTGACCTAAAAAGGGAAGAGACAGCATACTTCATCCTTGAAAGTCAATACAGTTTGGAATCAATTTATTAGCTGTGAGCTGTTTGAAGATTGACGAAAATCAGATTAAGAAATGTACACTAAATGTAGAGAAATTAAAATTAGATAAAATATTGAATTCCTAGTAATCACCATCAATTTAGTGTGAGAGTATGGTCTTGTTTCGTCAACATCCTTTAAGGCTTCACTCAAGACATTAAACTACTATTCCTATCACTAAGACTGTCTTTTAATATGCTAGTCGTCATGATATTGCTTGGCGGCTGTGGCTAAATTAAAATAAGATTAGCTTCAAGCAGGCTATGATTCATTAGTACAATAGATCTTCATTATCATCTGTGACTAAACTGTACAGCAGTAAGTAATTGTCAATTCATAAATTAGTAATGCAACATGCAGCCAGTAGCAAGGAGGGCAAAAGGCTGCGAGCCACAGCTAAAGTCTACTAGCAAACAATAAATACTCAACAGAAGTAAAACTACTGAGAGGCCCTAAGGTAACAACCTGTAATGAAATTAACCCCCAATGGGAGGCCTGTTTATTACAATCAGGCTCCCTGCTGCAGGATTTAAAAAAACAAAAAAACACTCAACATCTGTGGACAAATCTGCAATGAGGATCTCACGAAACCAATCAGGAAAAAGTCTGAAGGTTCTGCTTATGTTGCACGGTGGATGGAAGCAGTATATTTAAAAGTGTGTGTATATGCTTGCATGTGCGTGTGTGTCTTATAGTGCCTATATGTATCTAGACCTAGCAGCAGGAAGCAGCGGGTGATTGACAGACTTCTCTCATTTCCTCCAGGGCAAGGTTGCATGTACTGTTGCATCAGGTGACTGCAGCAGTGAGACTGAGGAGCATATGAAATCCATTAACCCTTGGTGTTATTATTTACCAACCCCTCTGAAACCCCAAATGAAGGTCACATATCTACAAATGCAGCCAGCATGTCATATGCGCCGTATCTCTCTGTATCACTAATGTTTGTGCATCATCCCTCATCAAAGGCAGTGTGATATCAATGCGGCTCAGAGCGTGTGATAAAATATGCAGGGACGTGAGTGACGAACATACAAAGCTGCCCCTGATTGTTGTGGTACATTAAAAAGTGCTTTCAACATGGGAAGTGAGCTCGGAATATCAGTTTACATGACTTTGAACAAATAAGTAGTCTCTTGGATTACATTAGTGAAGAGCTAAATTCTCGACAGTCAGCTTTAAGTAATATGCTGATTTACAACTCCACCGCAAATGCACTTCTGTCGGGACCGCTGCAGGAAAGTCCTCTGAAAGTGTAGAACTGGTCATTTACTGGCCATTTGTCATAGAGAACCAGAGTGTGTGAGTATTGTTCAAAGTTAGCACGCCAGGGAACAGATGTGCTGCCTTTTTCCGGTCTTGTGGAGCTTGCCCAGTCACACTTAATATAGATCCACTGTCGCATACACTTCACAAGTGTTTGCAGGATAAGTGCTGGATTTCACCGAGTGTTAAAAGCTTAATCCATCCAAATGTGTGAAACTGAGAAGTATTTTGTTCACACCAGAAGGGCTAAATTGACTGAGGTTCGGTGTCAAGCACTTCGCTTTGCCATAAGAGGTTGGGATCAATAATGTGACCCTTCATAATGATTTAACTTTCAGCCAACTGTTTAGGAGAGGCCCTCATATACTGTAAACCTCTGAAGTGATGCATCAGACTACCACTGTAAACGATGAACGCGGCTCCATCACAGTATGCAAGACTGACGCGAAAACAATGCTCGACTGTCCGTGAGAACACTGTTGTGAACATACTGTAGAATTACTGCTGTAAGCTCAGTTGATACAGCGGCTCCCATAGCGTGAATGAGCATCATGATTGGTAGCAGGGTAAGGCATGGGCACGGCGGCTGGGATTTCAACAGTAGGGGCCATGTTTGCTGGAGAGTTTATGGATTTGTCATTGGAAAAGACCAGATCTCCATGTTCCAGACTCTATAACGCATCAATTTGATTCCAAATAAGACCCCCGCATAGGCCCCCGTTCCTTATCAGCGAACATGTCCACGTCAGTCTCCAAGATTTAGCCACGGCTAAATTCCTCCGTATTTAGGCTGGCTGAATGATATGGACATCTACGCAGTTCCAATAGCTGCAGGCAGCGCCTCTTGAATAGCATTTTGTACATAAGCTTTAGCTTACTAGCCTAGGATACCAGGCCAATGCCTTATCCCTGTTAACAGAGACCCTTCTAAGACAGGATTAGTGGGGAAGATAGTCGGCGACAAGGGGGGACGGTCCATCTCCTGGGAAGCACCACCGCTAACCCAACCGTAATTGCATTTGTTTAGATAAGGAGATCACAGCAAAATCAAGTGCTATGTTAGTCCGGCAATGCAGAGTGATTTTGAATTCACAGAGGCACAATATACCAAGAGCAGATGTCTATAAAGAAGATGTTACACGTTATTTTGCTGTTTGTCTCCATTTCAGCTCGACCGTCATCTGCTTTTATTTTCTGACAATCATGTGAATTTATTCCCTGTAAACTGTATCATACAGAAATAATGATCCAGTCACATTGTGCAGAAAGGAATTACCTCTGATTTTATGCCAATACCGTATATATCATGTATTGCGGACAATAACATGAGCAGGTCAGTGAGCTAGTTTTCACCGTGTGAAATAAAACAAACAGACAGTGAGTGAGATACTGTGGAGGGAGAGGGAAAAAAAAAACAAGAAGCAACCTGACTTTCAGGTGTGACCTTCCACTCTTCTCCTACTCTCCCATTCCTTTATGGGTTAACCATCCTAAATGCTTTATGTATGCCTTGTGTGACACTCTTTGCATAAATGATACCAAATAATTGGGATTTATAAATTATTCATTGTGTATTAATGCAGGTGAAATGGCTTTTTGGCTTGGACTGCTGTCTGTCGTTCAGAAAATAAAAGAGGAGGAGGTGGGGTATCATAGATACTTCACCGGGGAGAAAAAAAAAATACCCCCACGGAAATATATGCAATCAAAATGCATGAGCCACGCATGGTCAGTGCAGCAACCTTAGTGCTATCCTGACTTGTATTTTTCCTTCTCATAAACAATAGCTAATAAAGCCATTTTAGATTCAAAGTTAAAGCATGGATTCACTGCATATACTGTATACATATCTAATGCCATCAATCTACAAAACACCATATATGATTTGGCCAAAAAGATCAGTTCTGATGGGAACATTAGATATGATAGTACAGAGGGTGTGCTATACTGTGATGCCCATGTAAGAGCTCCAGAGATGATCCCTCATTTCACCAAACATGCAAATGAAGCTAGAAAAGCCACAAACAGACTTAACATCATGCTAACAGTCTCACTGGCTAAAGGCCTTTAATCAGGGACTCACTTTAAGATCTGTCTAGTTATGAGTTATGCATCACAGCTCAGTTGTTTGATTCATAAAACTGCTGCAAAATAGTAATAATAGATCAATATTAATGAAAAGCTATGAGAGAAGATACAGATATAAAAGTCTAAAAAAAGCAAATGCATGTAAAACAAATGGCATCGGCAGGAGAAACAAGTGTCCTCACACTTGTGTTTTAGAGCATTTAATATCCCTAATCACAGGCTGCTCTTTTTCAGTGACTCCTGAACTGCAAACAGCACTGTCGTCTCCGCCTCAGTCCTGAGCTGGCAGGTCCTCAGTTCCCCTATTCTTGTCCTAAATGCCTTGCATAATATCGTAATTACAGGGCTCTCGTGACCTTACTTTAGCACGTACTGACCCAAACATTTGAAACCGGGAGCTGGGGAGGAGGCTAGAAATATTTCGAGTGATAAAGAGGGACCCCGCTCCTTCCCTGGGCGAGTTTTAGTGCGACATAATATTTCTTTTGGCAGGGGTCACGGGTGACTCGACGTACATCATCACTAACTTATTAGATCTTGAGGCAATTAGCCGAAAACAAACAGGCCAGACAGACTGGCTATTGAGTTGCCTGAACAGGGAGAAAATAGCCTATGGCGCTCAGTCATTTCAGAGCCGCATCAAAGAGGAGTCGTGGCATCAACAGAAAGAAAGAAACACATTGTTGCGGTGTAACGCCTATACAGTACTGGGGGCTTAGCGCATTATTTTTCCAGTGATTCAGGTTACAAACTCAACTTGCCCCAGTATAATAGAGTGGTGGAAAGAACTTTTCACCTGAACACTATATGCAATGTGCAGCATGGTTAGTTTAGGATTAAAAATCCATTTAGGGTCCTTCCCTGACATGGGAAATCAAGCCTGTAGATTATAATGCGGGGGCTAGTCCTCAGTCTGTCACTGAGGTCAAGGGGACATCTTGATGTGCACTGCCATAATGACTGCAACAAGACTGGGCGCAGAAATCTTAAACCACCATGCTTTGCTCAAAGGGGGGGAGATATCACTTCCTCACATAATTGTCTGCAATAATTACAAATTGTCTTCTGAGTCGCCCTCGGACTGGACGCAGCGAGGTTGTGTTTCCTTTGCAGCACTTTTTTAAACTTTTTTTTTTTCAACTTTTCAGAGCAAGTTTGAGTAATTTCATTTTCAGAGAAACAAAACCTAAAAGCCACCAATGTGCAGCGACCCACATTTACAAAGCAGACATTTTTCTTTCTCTCCCACATATGTTGCATGCCTACAGTGTGGGAGTCATGCACCTGTGCATGGTTATCTCGCAGCTCCTGTGTTGATGTTTTATCTTTGTTCAGATCATAGTTAAGTATGAGACATCCTCGCCACGTATCAATTATTCCACAATTTAACACAACAGACAGACGTTTGAGAAACAAAAGGCACTTTCATCGGCCTCTCGGAGGTGGAGACAAGGGGAAGAAAAATGGGAGTCCTTTGGCTTTTCAGACTTATCGGTTTCATGTGAATGGCCACTGGAATGCCAAGATTTTAGTCTGCCCTTTTCCCACCAGATTTCTTTCTTTCCCTCCGTCTTTTTTTAATTTGTTCGTCATTCCCTCCTCAGGATCTGGTTCCTGGACATGATATGCCAAATTACCTGCGGTTTCAGTTGTGCCACTGGCGATGCATTGTAAGCTTGTAAATTCCACACAAACCCCCTCAGAAGGATTTGCCTCACCGCTGTCACTAACTTCATTGTCTTTGGAAAGTGGCGGCACAAAAGAGACGCCTTCTGAAGTTGAGAGCTTAGGGGCCGGCATTATCATAACAGAATAACTGTACGTGCACTGGCAAGATGAGGAGCTGTTACAAATTGAGGGACTCAGATGAGATTTGATCAGGGTAATCATTCATGTCTGAGACCCAAACTTACTTACAAGGGTTAACATTTTCATGTTTCATATACCATAGATACAGTAGTTCGTGACAGTATAATAGCATGTTAACATTCAGACACCTCAGATATAAAACACTATATTTCAGTGTTATAGCCATGCAGCCTGTGACTTAGTGGTCAATGTGAAACTGATCCAACTGCGGATATCATGTTCTGACATCCTCTGCTACAGTATCTCAGCTCACAGATGCTATGCGACCTATGAATCATTGTTCCAGGACGTCGTACATTAGCGGGCAGCTTACTGCACCCTTTGTAGCCCACTGAGGAAAAACGCCACGGTGGAAGTGTTTGCAACACTCTTCCTGCAAAACTCTTGCAAATGTATCCTTTCCCCAAAGGTGATTGTTTGGAGAAGTTCAGTTCTGCTGGTCATTGAGTGAAATAAATAAATAACCGTTCCAAAATTGGGGAAATAATACTCTGTATTCATAGAGAATGCCCAAATAGTTGTGGGATAGGAAACTTTTACTGCTGTGCCTGTCACTATATTTGTGCTGAAAATGGATGATCATTTATTGTTTTAGCTAAAAAAATACAAAATGCTGAAACCCCAAAGAACCAACTCTGGTTAGACTCCTTCAGTTTATTAATATAGTAAAGTTAAAGCATGTATATGTGAACCACTGTGCTTAATGATGATGGCACTTTCTTCTCCTTAAGGAATTGTCTTTGTCGGACATCTCATTAATCGTGGTTGTGCTTTCATTTTATTAGGGTTGGATGGATTGTTTTTTTGGATAGTCTCCAATAACGGGCTAACAAAGCAGGAGACTGGGGGTCTGCATTATGTAATTGCACCCTAGTGTTACTATTCAGCAATGGATGGAGCCTAATATCCTTTACAATATCAGTATACAAAGCTGCTTAACACAACTCCCATGCTGAAACACTTAAGGAAATTAAGTCTTAATTAGTCTTTATTTCTAATAGACATTACCATAGGTCAGCATGAACGCCATAGTATTTTCATATGAATAATAGTGAGCACTAACACAGGCTGTATTTGTAACAGCTGAATTACACTTACGCATATTTATTTAACAAGTAACTCACCACTTATGCTTCAGCCTTGCTTTGTAATTGCACACATTTTATTCTCTTTATTACTTTTCATTACAGGCTCATGACCTCAGGCTGCTCTCTCACACATATTGGAAATGCAAAAAGTTAAAGGTAAACCGCATGTTTGCCACTAATATTAAGTAGTTTCTCTGTGATCTTCACTGATCTGCATTTCATCAAAACTGACATGAACTACACCTATTGCATATTTTTGAGGGTGCAAACCAAAGAACCAATCGCAGGGATCAGAAATTGAAATATACAAATAATAGAAACAGACAGAAAAATAAGTCAAGAATGTAAAAAGTAAAAGAGGCAAAACCAGGGGAGATAGAATATCCAAGCTCATCTTGCAAATCAAGTCACAATAAAGATGGTGAAATTGCCACAATTAAAATGAGTGTGATCAGAAGTCGATCATCCAAAACGTTGGAAGCGCAAAGGAGATGTCCACATTATGGCATCATGTCACCACATGCTGTATGAACAGATGTTTAATAAACAGAGGAGCATGTTAGTCATTACAGCCAGGTTGCATTGTAGCGTTCAGCTCTCTCTGTACTTAGGTGTGCTGTATGAAGCTGTAATTTATGGTACCACCCATCTCCACTGTTGGCAGCTCATTGCATCACGCTCTTTTAGAACACACTGTACGCTCCTGCATTGTGTGATAATAACTGTTTTACCCCCAAAGATCCAAGCTACTTCGGCTCGAATCGGGCTCAGTCAGATGTGTGAAAAAAAATCTGAACAATACACGCACAAAGTGTTAGTGTGCACATTTGCATTTTAAAGTTTTTTGCAATCGCTCTCATTTTCATTTACAAGCACGCACAAACACAATTAATATATTTTGAATTACAGCACGTTTACGGTGCCTCTTTGCTCAAATAGGTGGTTTTGCATGTCTCAAGATGATTCTGACTCTGTGATAAAACAGTCTGTAGTAATGTAGCAGGAACAACAGCGACGGCTATTGTCTCTGCTTTGCATAAAGTATCATCGCCGAGGTCTCATCTTAAGACTTTTTTTTTGTGAGCCTTGCTGGAGTGTTTATCTGGTGGCTGCGTGTGTAGAGGTGGATGATCTCACGGGGGCTGCCGGGTAGGTGGTGGGGTTGGAGCTGGGGGCTCATTGCCTATGCATGACGGTGTTGTAGGGAGATTAGAATAACATTGACTATATTCTGTAAATGAAGAAGAGAAGCAAGGGAAGCCTCAGGAGTCCATTATGGATTTTAATAATACATCAAGGTAGTGTAACTGAATAACCGATCTCCGAGGGAAGAGGAGAGGAAGAGCGGAGAAAAAACAGTCACACGTGACGTTTGGCTAATATTACAATATGAATTATGAAAACAAAAAGGACTTTTAGTTAATCTTGTCTTTCTACTTTTATTCATCTTTAAGCATTTTTGTTTTGTTTTTTCTCTTCTTTTTTTTCCTCCCCTCTCTCACTTCTCCCTGAATCCAGAACACGGTGTAAACAAATAAAAGTGGAGGAAAAACAGTTTGGCATCTCTGTAGATTAATTAATGTGCCTGCGACTTGGCATCACCGGGCGAAAATTATGTGCATAAATAATATCACTAATTAAAAAGATGCAGATTAACATGCAAATAATGTTAATGAGGATCTGCAATTCCAGAGTGTATTCGCATAACATCAACAATTTAATGTGTTGGAAGGACTGTGTTTGCATTACATTAATAAAATTCAAAGACCCGTGCATAGAAAATTCTGTCGGAGTCTGTGTTTCCACTTGTGAGTTGTAAATTCTGTGGGCAGTAACAGCCACTTCTTTGGCAGATGCAAAAGTTATTATCTCAAAGGCTGGCTGAAGTGGTGCCATGAGCCAGTACGACCAGCTGTTAGCGAGCGGCCAGCCAGAAAAGCACTAAGACAATTAACTGTATTAGTTGTTGGGCTCTGCTGTTTATTTTCCCTCAGATTAATTTCACATGGCTGACCAGAAATCTGCCGGAGAGGGGGGAAACAGACACAAAACAAACAAAAAAAACAACACTCCAACTGGGAGCAAAATGTGTGAAAAATCGAGCTCCTCTCCCTGCTTAGACAAGCGAACGCCATCAAGAGAAATACTTGTGGATATGGCATCAACAGTGTGTAATCCGCACACGCTGCCATGTTTCATACGTGTCTCTACTGTACTCTGCTGTGCATTAGTGAAACAAGGGAGGAAGAGAGAAGATATACTGATTCAACTTTTTTTTGGATTACCTCATCAGGCGATTTTAAAATGCATTTCAGCACTTGTGTAAACGTTAGTTCTTGGAAGAAGATCCTACTTACAACTCATCAAAAAAAAGAGAAAAAAAAAGACAAATACTGTACAAGCATGAAAAAAAGAGACCCTCAGTGTGTGGAGTTAATGGATTTCACAGTAGAAATGAAATGACAAACTTGAGTGAGCGCACCCCTTCCTGTGGGGCAAATGTCTGCTGGATTTGGATCGTTACCTGCAGAATAAACAAGGCCCTTTCTTAACAAGGAAAAATACTGCCCGTGTCTATCAACACAGTGTCGAGCAGGGGGGAAGGAAAGGCTCTCCAGTCTGCGGTGATATGCATTGACTGTCCTCAAGAGGACATTTTCTCTAAAGCCATTCATTTCACAATGGGCGAAGGCTCCAAGCCTCACAATGGGCAGAAACCCTGCAACAATAACATTTATCATAGATGGTAAAATGTGGCTTTCACTAATACGTTCGCAATTCCACCATACGTTGGGGAGCATATTGAGCCATATGTCTTTATAGAAGACTTCATGAAAAATGATAGGAAGAGTGCACATGGACAAAAAGACAATAACAAATGAAAGGGCAGATATAATGAGACAGTGCAGGAAACAGTATTCATTTGTATACTCGAGCAAATTGGGCACCAATTTCCTGCTTTCTTATAGCGTCACGCCTGTTGAACTATAATTCAAGAGTGGACGTTTTCCTTCTAATATTTCACTCATTTCTTTACAATCCATTAGAGCTGTGAGGTTAACCCGGTAGCTCCCTCCAAACATGACGCGGTTTTAAATCACCAGCCATCATCGTCCATATCATAAACGGCAGTTGTTTCCTGACGATCGCCGTGGAGCGCGTGACATCGCATCAGGACAAGCAGAACATTTAGATTCCAATAAAGATATGTTCATTGAGAAAGCATCGAGCGTTTATGACATTAAAGTTCAAGCAGCTGCGCGACATAAATCATCTCAAATTATAGGTTTTGAACGTTTGCCGTCTTTGTTTCCACCGGTTTTAAAATGTGAGAAAGTTTGTCAGCAGTTGTTCGTGAGTGTGCAACGTTGAACGCAGCGAGCAAAGCTGCTAAATAACTGCGTAGTGATCAGATCTGTTTTCATACACAGCAATGATTTATGAAGAAAAACAAGCCAGAATGTCCTCATTGTGTCCGCCATTGTGTCTTTGCCTGTGTGTGGGGAAGACGTGGGGCCTGCTAAAATATTCAGGCACAGTGGATGCAAACGATAGCTTCTCAGGACATACGGTTTGTATTATGCTTGGCATCGAGTGTGCTACAGTGTGATATTCTGAGAGGAAAGTGGAGCGAGAAAAAAAAGAGAGAGAGAGAGAGAGAAACACAATGACCTCTTCAGCTGGGCACGGATCGAGCAGCTGGCCAATAACTTAAACTGGGTCTTGTAATATGCTTGCTTTGGGCTGCAGGGAACTGCACAGACAACACATAAAAATATGACAAGCAGATGATGGATTAGGGTCATAAGTCTCAGTTCAGCCGTACAAACAAAACATCATGATCGTGTGTTACGACAATACAGTTAATAGACAGAAATTAGCAGATGTTGATTGCAGGCTGGATACTGTCCGCATACCAACAGGCTCTGAGAGAGACACAGGCGTGAGTGAACCAAGGAGCCAAGGAGATCCCCTGTTCATGGTGTGTGTAAAAGCACAGATCTGCCTACATTTCATATTTCATAAACAACACGTCCTCATGTAGCCACTGACTCCCACAATGACATACATGAGGCCTTCCGGACTTTTATCTTACTGGACCTTTCGTTGTCATGTAGTTAACATTGTGAAACAGGTTGGTTAGATTTAGGCCCCAAAACTACTTGGTTAGGTTTAGAAAAAGTTACATTATGTTTGTGATAATAAGTAAGAATTGACCTCTCATTCATGAGACGAAAAGCAGTCTACTGGGTGACAGTCTGGCCCATCCATACTTCCCGTCTGCTCCTCCTCCATATGCAGACTTTCTGTCTCTTCTTCACCTGACTTCCTTTGCTTCCGTCATAATTACTACAGCCAACAGAGGTCTTAACATTACACTTAAATATGGGTCGTAATAGAGAGAAGGGTGCACAGAGGACCTATACAGCCGTTCATGTGTTGAGGATGGTTCATAACCCGTGTTCTTTAGTTTGTCCCATGATACCCTTTGCCTGCTGTAGACTGCCCTGTCCGTGTAAACCTTGAACTTTCATAAAACAGATGAAACATAAACACGAAAGAGTCAAGCGTTTTTGATCTGCCACGGTTCTGTTTCAAAGTTGTCAGGGAGGGAACTTGTTTTAATATAATGATTTGGGGTTTTTATGTTCTCCTCTCATAGCCTAAGGTGAAATGCACATTTCATCAAGGTTATGGAGGGCTGCTGTAGTATTTGCTCCCCTCATGAATGCAAAGTTGGCTTCGCCTCTCTGAAGACTTTCAGTGAGATTTGAATGCTGAACTACAAAGCACTTGTTAGAGCAGAGCTTGGCAGATAATTAAATTCAACCCTCCCAGTATCTCTCCGCACTGGACAGGGAAGCAGACATTTCCTAAAATTAATTGCTGGTTTCCAGAACTTGTTGATCACTCGCATTGTTGTGTCTCTCTGTTTGTGTTGTTTTTCTGGTCTGTTGTGCTTGTAAGAGTGAAAAGAGACATTGGTATATATTTGAGTAGAATCAATTTTAGCCTTTTATTTGTGTGTGCACATAGTAATTTATTATTATAATAGTGCAATTTTTAGTGGCCATGATACATTGTGGCATTACTTTTAGATATAAAATGACTTTTCTGTTTTCCATCTTGTTTATATTTTATACTTATCTAAAAATATCTGCAGCCTCATACATGGTCAAACTGAGAATATTAGGAGATGGCACAGATTTTAATAGCTGCTATTAGGAGCTTAAATCTTGCAGGCAAAACCAGTCATCAAGAAAGGACATGGAAATATGCTAACATATTCCTCAATTATATCCAGTCCAAAAAAAAAAAAAAAAGAGTAACAAGTGATCTTCTGTTTCACAAAACGATGATTTACAAATCTCAATTCAGAGGAAATTGAATAAACCCATCCATTCAGCTTTAACTAATACAGAATTAATAGCACTCACAATGACCAAATTATTTTCAAACTCCAGACAGACAAAAGAGAGAGAGAGGGAGAGAGAGGGAGAAAATTAAATCGCAATTATCATAAAATCCATCATTGTAATTCACACAGGCTGAGTGTTGCAGTGTTTGGATAGGTAATGATTTTCTAATATGAGAACGCAATTTGCATAAATAGCCCGGAGATGGGTTATCGTCGTCATCATCATCATCATTTTCGATTCCGCACAATTACGATCCCTGCACTATATATCAGAGCTCACAGCTATGTAAAACCACAGCACTAATTAATAAGCCATTTACAGACTAGCAGCTAGTTACAGTTGGTCCTGCTGATGACCTTAGCGAAGATGAGCCGTCTCAGAAGTGCCTGTGTGTAACTACAAACATAATGATGTGCCAGGAGGGAATCATTAAAAATAATTTACACAAGCCTTCATTTACCCAGATCTTTTGATAGCACGCTTCCCCCGGTGTTTAGATCCGTGGCACAGAACCTCCTTACCATTTGGAAAGTGCCGGCCGGGGGAACGAGTGGGGATACCTAAGTGGTTAATTAAGAGCTGTTGGGGCGCCGGGAGAGCCTCCTGAAAAATCTCTCTGATGTCTGCCGTGTCAAGTGTCTCTCCCAGACTGAGCAGCGAGAGGTGGCTGCCACACTAGGCTAATTACTGGGGAAGGCAGGGAGCAGCTGAGGAGAGGAGAGGGGCCCCTAAATGAATCACTCTCTCCAAGAATCTAAGCATTTGCACACACACACACACACACACACACACACACACACACACACACACACACACACACACACGGTGGCACACAAATATTTGGGCAATCAAAAACCTTTTGAGCCTCGTTGCTAGGGCTGGCTGCTCCATTGAGCACAAAGAGGAGGTATCAGGGGTGTGCTCAGTCTGAGAGGGATGTGAAAGGGTTAACTACACCTGGATGAGAACGATGCTCTGACAGAGAGGAAGGTGTGTTTTCAAACTGAGGGCAAGGACAGAAGTGGGTGGAGAGAGAGAGTGAGGATGCGAGGGGGTGGGGGGGGGGGGAGTAGCTGAACAATAGGCATGTTACTCAGATGATATGATGAAACAAGCCGCTCATACAAAGTCCTGCTGCTGTAGCTCAGCTAATGGTGTCATTCTCTCCTTAATTGTCTTATCTGCAGAGGAAGAGGCTGAGCGCCGTAGCTGCATGGCGCGCACATGCAGCGATTAATCAATAAGGTTTACTTTAGAGAGAGACGCAAAATAGATTTTTTTTTTACTTTAGAAGCTCATATTCTAGTATGAATGCAAAGATGCATGCAATGATAAATGGATTGATGGGTGCATATTTAGTTAATTTTTTTTTGTCATGAATCAAAATGCAAATGCAAGAAAAATAGCATCCTTGCTGCCCATTCCTTTTTAATGCCTTGATTAAAAAAAATTGCACCTTCCCCCAATGCTATAAAGTGCCAAGAAGGAAGTGTACCAAATATGTCCCCTTTAATCTGCAGAATTCCCCACTGCAGTGTCAAAATTCTGTTCAAACGAAAGTGCTGCCAGGGAGAAAGGGGGCTGAACAATGCTGCGGGATGCAGGCAATAGCTGCCGTGAAAGCCTATGCTGATCATGATACTTTGGACCGGGCCCTTGAATGTGCTTGGCTCCTTCCTCCTTCCTCCCTTTCTCTGCCTCCCTCTCTCTTCCTCCCTCTGACTCCAGACCATCCTACGGAGGGAGCAGAGGGAGAAAAGGGCTAGCCGGGGGAAAGATAGACAATAAGGGTTTTAAAGCCTCGGAGCTGCCTACAGCAAAGCCGCTTTCCAGGCAGCGAGGAGCCAGGCAGCCGCCACCAAGCCAAGCGCTCCAGCCACATCAGCCATGACAGAAGGCTGGCAGAACAATCATCTTAACAATATGGCTGAGTCGCTGACCCCACACTGAAATGGGGCTATCGCTCCAACTGTGGCTAGTGTTATGGTTGGCTTGCCACTGGCGCTAATAGCTCGACAGCGAGCCAGGCCTTGGACCAGACTGCTTGTGATGGGACTGCTATAGCCTTGTGTTTGGTTGTCGAGGAATGTGAAGTCACAAAAGCTGAGACAGTAAAAGTCTGCTCGGTTTTGTGATCATTAACATGAACAAGATGGCGATTGATGAGAATCACAGTGGTGATGGTAACATGTTATAGAAAACCCATTATAGAGAAGTAAATTTTTTTTTTTTTGCCAAATTTTAAACCTTTTCTCTGAAGCCAAAAATTATTATATTTCATTACAAATGTATTTTTGACACGATTGTACGGTGGCTTCAGACAGTTAAAATACCTAAATGTCATCCTGAGTTGCATCCACGTGACTCGTAGGGACCACCGCATGCAGACCTGTGATCCGTGTTTGGTCCCCACCCACAGACTAAGAAACACTGCATTAAAGCTAACCCTCACCAAATGACTGTGTGCTCTTCTATATAATCAGTTGCCTTATAAGAAAAGTAGGAGTTGGACTTCACAGCTCCAATTATGTGCAACTGCAAATCCCTAAATGTTCTAAAATACCCAGACCTTGCAGTTATCACAGAAATACTATAATTATTTTAATTGACCGGGCTACTTCTATCAAGCCGAAAACCTGGGTATACCTTTGTGAGCTGGAAAGCTAGCAATTATATGTTTCACTACGGAGTGAGCATTTTTTTTTTTTTTTTTAAGAATGCTTGAGGATTAGGGGAGAAACAAACGTGCTATTAAATGATTTCCGCTTGTGTGTATTGTGCTTTAAAGAGGCACTTTACTGCTTTCCTTTACATTTGAAGGCAACATAGTGTTTGGCTTCAGATAAATGTCCTGTAACAGAATGAAAAAAAAAAAAAGTAAGAGACAGCTGAGAGTGATGTCTCAGGTAGAGCTTAATAAAATATAATCTCAGAATAACAGATGAAATAAAAGCAAAAATATATGAATGGATGCACATATAGTTTTTACATTAAGAACATAAAACAACCTGTAATAGACATTAAAGCTTTAACTGAGAGTGTTATAGTTTATTTATATAAATAATAAAATATCAGTTTTTGGTTCTATTTTAGTAAAACAAATGAATTAAATGAATTGAAAACTTGCTGAAAGATGACATGCAGTTCACCTTAAGTATATATAAAAAAAGAAACATAGACTTCCGTCCTTCCTCTGGACCTTTATTCCTCTATAATTTTATAGGATTTGTGTAAAATACAGCTGTCCACAGACTCGTTGTATTATTTGAGTCAAAAACAGATATTTGCACGAAGGCTGAAGTCCCCAGACTGAAAATGAGAGGTGTAAGGAGGCATGGCGGGGCCCCAGGGCGTGGGCACTGTCGCCAGTCTTCTCAGTGTTACCCAGGGTACACATAAACACACAAAATGGAGAGGAAGTGTCTTGTCGTGTGTGTGTGTGTTTATGTGTGTGTCCGCAAAGGATCGTGCACAAAGGATCGCAGCTGCAAACAAGCACACACACACACACACAGACACACACAATGGCCTAGTTGTTTGGCCGGCGTGTGAGAGAAAAGTTCACAGAAGCAAAACGATAGTTACATGTTGCTCTCAAAACTACCTGTGCGCTTTTAGAAAAAGTGTTTGCAGCGAGGTTTGAATAAGGGGTAAATGCTTTAACTGAGACCAGCGTGCCTTGAGGAACTGAGTCTTATCCAGAGTTGTGTCTTAACATCATGTGGTAAATATGCATGTTCTAGTTCGCTGACTCCAGAAACCAACAATTTAAACCCGTCACCACGCCATCGCCCCACTTCTATCTTTCCCCATTCATTCACGTCACCACATATAATGAACCAGCGGTGGGAATATGGAAGACTTGTAAGTATCGTACGCGCTCGTGGTTTTGTATTTGCATTCTACTCCCCCTTTTTTCCCTCCTTTTTTTTTTTTTTTTTAATGAGATGAAAATGAAGGATTTCACTTTTAATGCCACATTTTCATGCCTGCCACGCTTCACGCAGCCCTGCGAATAAACACTGGTATCAATGGTTGGCCAGAAAGTAGTGCCATAAAGGCTGCCATGAAATTTGTTTATCTAGCTGCTGAATTGTATTCAGCTGGGGATATATGGCATAATAATGCAAGAACTGTGGGCTCTGTAATTAAGTCTGTCTTCAGATGCTTTCGAAGCAATTCATTAACACAGTCTCTCACTCTCAGCTGAGATGCAGAAAGTAATGCCATTCATTACACAGCGAATGTTAATTTATTAAATGATATTTTTAAGTTTTTGACTAACCAAGGATAACTTTTTCCCTCCAGTGTGTTATAATTAATATTTCTCATTATGAGTTTTGCAATACAATAATTGGCGTTCCAGAGGAAAGTCATTAAAAGCTACATGATGTTTTTGAGTTAGTTTGATTGTTTTTCCGAACATTTTTAAATACGAGGTCAGTTTCTTTATCTTTAAAAAAAGAGATGTTCTATATCATTTTTGCACATATTACAAGACTACACATGAAGTTGTGAAGGATTAAGTTGCTCTGTCTTATCTTTGTTAAAGTAATAATCTAATAAAACTTTGCAGCGTTTTGCAAGATGTTCATACAGTTCATGTTAGGGGGTGGAGCAACAGTGTGAAGGCAGCACAGGCAAAGTGTAAAAGTGGGTCTTCGGTGAAGGCTATAACTGTAGATGGCAGTCTGGCCTCTACTGTCTGCTCGCCTGAGTGGAACAGTAGTTCTTGTTGTACCATGTGAAACGGATCATGTTTGAATTTAGACGGATGCCAAGAGAATAGTTTGCACACTGATGCCTCTTGGATGATGTTTCTTTCCTCACATTTTTTTCCATGAAGTACAACAAGGTCTCTCCTACATGTTTTATTTATTTAAAGATATTTTACTCTCTTCTTGCAAATATTTTCACTTGCCATTCTCAGATATTTACAAAAACTAACTTACTGTACTTTTGCCAGTACAGGCCGTCAAGGTCAGTCTTGCTAAGACATGGAGAGGGACGTTAATCTGTTTGCATTTAATGCTGCTGAAGTTTAAATGAGTAGTCAAGGGGCTGCTGCTGTTTCCACCACTAATAAAAGACCTATGTTGTAACTTTGTTTGACTCAGCTTTGTAAAATTACAAGTTAGTTCAATAAGAGCCCCTATGTCATATAAACCATGTTAAAGGCTTATAAGTCACTTGAAGTTTCCCAATACATAATTCTTGCAATAATTGCAAGATAAGGCACATATTGCACCCTGTCGTCAAGTACTCTCATGGTGATGCAGTCAAAAAGCCCTTTTCCTTTCTTACATTTTGGACACTTTTCAATTTGCCGCAGAGGCTTAGCCAACTTTAAAGTGCCTACAAATTATGAAATGAGGCTTTTGCCCCTATTGCGCTCTTGCCAATTGGCTGCCTATGGCAACACATTCAAAGCTAAAAGTTGGTTTTTCAAAGCCAGGCCAATTAAAGGATATGAAAAACAACATAATTTAAACTGTGATCGTTTGGCAGAACCTTGGAATGAACAGTGGCCCCTGTAATGGCCCATCTAAGGGTGCTTCTGACTGCTCTGGAGGGACACTAAACATTTCCCATCCAGAGAGAGAGAGAGAGAGACAGAGAACCTGCAATCTGCATCATGTTCTGTTTGCATCTCATGGACTTTCTGGGTCAGCAGTGAGAAAATAATTATTTGCATATTGAGCACACACATATGAACACACGTTTTATGAAGTGCTTCAAGAAGGTAAAAAAAAAAAAAATCTGGCTAATAAAAAAACAGTAAAGATAATGCCACGGCTAGATGCATGGCAGTGATCTAAAGCGTACTTTACGGAAAGGAACCTCACACTCATTCCTTGACAAAACAGTCATCTTATTTACAAGGCTCACAATAACCCTACGCAAATGTCGAAAAGAGGAATAAAGAGAGGGGAGGAAAAAATAATTAGCATATTAATCTTTTTTATGCCGTCATCTCTCAGGTCCACAGGACCCACGGTGTAATTTAAATCTAAATGCTTTCCCTGGCATTAGAATTCATTTTAGATGGGTCAATTGTTCCATAATAAAGGGATAGAAGGTGTACTTCATGCAAGAGATTTATGTTTGCCATTTGTTCATATTCATGTGCTACTGAATACCCCTCAATTCAAATGGTGATGGCAGCTCATATCAGTCGAGCTCCAGACCTACAGATCACTAACCGGCAGCAATGAATTTCATTTGCGGAGGACAAAAAGAGTGAGGGAGGGAGAGAGAGAGAGGGAGAGAGAGAGAGAGGGAGAGAGACGTGGGGGGATCAGCTCCCCAACACAGTTTATTGATTTTTTTTCCTGCTCGACAGAAAGCCTGTATAACAGCTCTATTGCCCTCATAATGATTAGTGACAAAAGTTTAATTAAGCAATTATGAAGCCAATAATAGAGTTGTCTGGTTTGCTTAGCTTTAGACTGTTTAAGACTTATCTCCCTCTCGCACATCACAGCAGCTGGAATGTGCTTGAAGAGATTAATGCCGCGAGAACACAGATGCCCACTTTAATACGGCGCCATGATGCCGTTTGAATGAAGTTGAGAACACAAGCTTCTCTTTATCAAATTACAAGTCTGCTTTTCATGAATATGGAGGAAAAAGGGAGGAAAAAAAATCAGCTATGGCTTCAAGGTGTAATTATAAAGACATACAACAGAAAGACACACAATTCCGTTTTAGTAATCTCCCCGTATGAAATATGCATGATAATGTATTACTGAATAAAGACTTACAATGTTCTAAGAGGCTTTGGCATTTTACATTTGCTCAGACAATTGGATATTTCTCAATTCTCCTTAATGTTATATTCGATCCCCCACCTCTCCCTTTTGTTTTTGCATCTTTTTTTTCCCCTCTGAAAATTGATTAGATTATCTCCCCTCTCCACACAGGCAGCAACAAATGAACGATGTTTCATGATACAAACTCTGCATTCAAGTTGACTTGTGGGTGATGTATTGGAAATTATAGTATATTCAACAGAATAGGAAATAAAAGAGCAAACACCAAATAAGGTGCAGGCGCATGTTCTTAATAATGTTTTCACTTCTTGTAATTAGAACCAAAAATACTTCCAAACCAAAACTGTCGATTTTCCCTGTACAGCTGATTAATTACCAAGACATCAGCCAAGTTTCTGTCCTACAATTGTCACTTAATCTCCAAAAGGAATTATTGGTTAAATCACAAGCTGGCATCTGTAAAGCAGATGCAGTATGAGGGGACTTCAGTGATGCCACTGTATTTGAGGAAAAGCTGTGGATATGGCATGAAAGAGCTGCACTGAGTGGTCTATAAAAAGTCCTCCGTCTTCTGAGCTTATCCACATTTACTATGAGCGCAGCAACACAAAGTTGTGTGCTGTGACGGCCTAAACCCTAGAGGAGGCACATGAGCAAACAAGCTGAACAGAAGCTGCTGTTAGTATTACAGCATATCCAGTATTTATATGTTCTGAAAATAAAACTATTATAAGAAGGGAATCTTAGACGGCTCTGGGACATGTTTACACCATTTTAGATAATGCCCGCTCTTGCTCTACATATTGAATCGCAGATTAGTCTAATATCAAGTATTACAATGTGTCTGTATGAAAGGAGGTCAAACTCAGTTGGATTTAATGGGTTTTCTGAGGATGGTTTTCCAGTTTTAGATTCTTTAGTCACATGGCGTCAGCCCTGCGAAGTGGTCTGAGGTGGAGAACTGGGCTGAAGCTACGGGGTTAGATCTATTACTGGTGGGATATAAACCTCTTGGATACGCATGTGTAGCTTTTATTTTCTTAAGCTTGACGAGTAATGTTACTGAAGCATTGGAACTTCATACATGATGTGATGCACACACAATGCAAATATACATCAAATATAAGATAAGATAAGCCTTTATTCGTCCCACAGTGGGGAAATTCACAATATATTTGGATATAGATCCAAATGTGCATGCATGTCTGTGCATTTGTGCCTGCATACGCTCCACTGTAACACAAGTCTGTGGAACACTTTGGCTTAAATCTTTAAACCTGAATTGCATCACTTTTCAAGGTCGGAGGTCACCTCATGTCTGCTGCGATATCTCCCGCTCAGCTGGGCGTGCGACTGAAAGACAGGGAGCAAAATACAAACGAGGAAAGGGAGAATAACACAATAAGCACAATATCCCCCAACACATGCTGCGTTGTGGGATGTTGTGCTCTCTCTCTCCTTTCCTCTCTCTCCCCCTGGCTTCCTAGGACAATGAGATGACATGCTGAAGGTGGGACTGCATCTGGCATCATATTTAAACAGGGCTGCCACATCTCAGGAACACGGGTCGTTGCCAGATTGCAGGCTAATTAAGGAGCTTCTTGGATGACCATCAGTGCCTGTCGGTGGGCAAGGTAGCAGGCTGAGCCTTGCTCCGCCACACTCCCACTGCGAGGCCTTGAAAAGACGAATGGCCACTGAAACCCCCTCGGGACCTCATAATACTACATATTTTCCTCCAAAACAAAAGATGTCCCTTATGGGATTCCTATTTCCCTTTTCCCTTTGTGTCCTCCTCCCCTTTTCAAACAAGTGTAAATTACCTTGCCTTTTGGAGTAAGTATTCAAGTGGCCTGTCCACACGCATTAGCCAATTGTCGCTAAAACAAATAGGCACTAAAATATGTATTTCACAGATGCTAGCAGCTGAATGCAATAATTAGCGGCGCTATCATACGCTGTGAAGGTTATTTAATGACTTTGTCCTCTAATTTTGCGATAAATAATTATTTTGTATAATTAAAGGAAAGAAAATGTGATGAAATTATGGGCTTCGCTTCAGGGGGAAAAGACCAAAGCTGCTGTTGTGTTGACAGATAATCACCCTGTTAACTACTTAAGTGATAACATTTGTGTGGACGCGGCTCGACTCGCGATTAATTGCATTGTAAAAGTTGGGCTTTAGCGAGGAGGGCTCGGGCGAGAAGCCTCTCCGTTGTTTTCGTATTTGGCATAATGCCTGTTTATGACAGGCAATATAACATAGCAAAGTACGGCCGGTTTGACAGCGAGTGGGAAGCCGGAATTGTTTACTTGACTTCATTTCTTTTTCCCACTTGCTGCCTTTATTTCGTGGCAGTGTGAGAAAAGCGGAGGGAAACAAGATGTGGTTGAAAAATGCAGCTGGCTGGCTGCTTGGCTAATAAGATGCCCATCATGCTAGCTAGCACGGCTGATTTGTGTCTCCCTCTAACTCTCTCCATGATTACATTCTAAGAAGCCCCCCACCCCACCCCCCTCCTTCTCTCTTCCCCCAGCTGATCCTCGTCTTGTTACGTGGCATTAATGACACTTCAGTCATTGTGGCTTTCAAGCAGAGCCCTTCCACAGCGAACAGAGAGTTGACATTTCCTGACATTTTCCCAACTAATTACAGTACAAATAATTAAGCATGTTCCTCTATGTAACAAATGAAGGCGAAAGCCGTCTGTCAGCCTGGGCCATGATTGATGACACTCTGGGAGACTTTATCTGATGGGTCCTGCCACGAGGTACAGAGGAAGCAAATTTATTAGAACGAACAATGCAAATTTAGAGTCATCTCATCCAGTTATGCGCCAAGGCAATATCCGTGTCAAGGTGAATGTGACAATGAAAGCAAAATATTAGCATTTTGTGGAGCGGGCTGAAGGGGAAATCAGAGCACTGAGATGACAGGCCTAATTATTTTGGCTCACACAGGCCAGGACAGCTGTTTCTGGTGTCCTGAACAAGCCTGTCACACAGGTAACCAAATAGGGTCTGCGTATGAGCCTCTGTATTCGACACTCCACGGATGTGTCTGCCACTAATGACCAATGCTAATGTCGCTGCCATGTCTATAAAAATGAGGAAGAAAAAAAAATGTGGCGGTGTCACCATGCAAGTTTTTTTTCTCTCTCTCTTTCTCTCTTCTTTTTCATCAGTCAACATTTTTCTACATAATTACGTGTTTTTAGAATTAATGCCTGCCTGTCACCTATTGGCCACCCACGTTTTCTATATGATAATTCTGACATACTGACGAAAAGGAAAATAAAAGGTTAACACATTTGAACTCTGAGATTGTTTACATTATCGTATTCATAGTGAAGACACAGGCAGATATTTTTGTTTTTTGTGCACAGATATCACTGAATTAAACCTTTTGATTTAAAGTTTTCAACATAGTGCATATAAAATAAAATCAATAAAATAAAAACCTGGTAATAATATTTGTCAGTGGCTCATGAATAAACTCTCAAAATATCGCTTGTGCATCACAATTAGCAAGGTCTATGAAAACTATGAACATGCACCATAAAAAATATCAAATATATAAAGATCAAATATAAAATGCACCGCAAGCATGTAGTTGTCTGTGGATTAAACAACAGTCTCACTGAAGCCTCCTCCAATAAACTGACATGAAAAGATAAAACAACCGTGTTAAGGTCAAGTATGAGTGATGCTGAAAAAAAAAAAAAGTACACGGTTAATGGTTAATGTCAACCACAAGTATTTCACGACAAGTGCTCTGCTCTCTCTGCACTGAGAGCTACTTGTGATATATGAACCAACAATGAACAATGGGCTTAGGCTTTTATGCTACCAAATAGCAATATGTTGTCTGCATACATCTGTGCTTTGGGGAATACAAAGGTTGCCGCCCACACTCATAATGAATCTAGAATTTGTACTCCGGGGCAGCTTCACAATGGCTCTTAAGGGGCAGGCAAATCCGGATGGGTTTGGAAAAAAATCTACATGGGGATCAAAGTTTGCTGCTTAGTGGCTCGCTGGCTGCCTTGGAACAGATGGGCGTCGGAGGCACTATGAGCCCATTGAGATTCAGGATCCAAAGTGGCTGCTGCTGCTCTGTACACACAGGCAGATGATGCCTTTGTGTCAGTGGATTGCCGATATGCATTTAGGTAGGTAGGGAGGGATGTGGGCTTTTTTTTTTTTTTTTTTGTGGCGTGTGACTGCAGAAGTAAAGACAAAGCAGCAGGGAAACAGGAGTTGGGTTAAAGCGGAGTGTGTTTTGGGATTCACTCACACAGGTTGGGTAAAATATGCAAGTTTCCTATTCCTCGGTTGTAAGCATTGTAATTGAGTTTGTGTATCTTAAATGAAAACAACAGGCACCCTTTGTACACTTTGCCACAGCTGTTTTTGGTTTCGTGTTGTCTCTCAAACACCACAATTAGTAGCAGCTTTGTAGGATATACAAACCTCTATTGTATATATGTCCTTCATATTTGCAAATTAAATTGCTTTGTGACATTCAATAACAATTTTATAGTTGTTGCAAAAAAAAAAGGGTTTAACCACATATTATAAAATGCAAACACTGGGTTCGTCCTTTCAGATTACACCGTCTTTTACAAAAGTGAATTAAACTCCTCTCTGGCGCATTTTAATTTGACAGCCCACATTTAGTGTTTCCTCCTTTGCTAAAAATATTTTAAAGGGCAGATTAAGACAGTGTGACTTTTTCTGACATTTAACCCCTGACCTTAAGAAAGATGATAGCAGGCACCAGGTAACGCCGGCAGCACTGCATTAAATAACATGAAGAACACGCACATTGTGGACACAGATATGCATGGTTTGGCCGGGACACATGTTTGTGAAAGCACATTTCAAATGCTCTAAAATGCACACATAAACGCTGCACCACGCAAAGATGCACGCTTGTATTTTTGCACCTAAAAAATATGCACAAACAAAATATTCATTTTCAAATTGTGTAATTAACTGTAAAAATATATTAATAGCAAGCAGTAAAGAGAAGCCTCGAGAATAAATTCCAGCGCTGTCTGAACATTTCCTGTTCCAGCGGCCCCAGATGTCAGAGCAATGCCTTTCCTTTAATGTTGGGAGCGGTGACGTCGCAGCTCTCGAGCTTCACCGTTGACAGCTTTGAAATGCCACAAAGTTGTGCAGGGTTCAGAAACAGTGACTCGAAACCTGACTTTCTCCTTCCAACGCGACAATTAGTTCTTACAAGACAGAATGTCAGCACTTCAAGCGCTGAGAAAAAAAAACATTTAACAATGTAAAACAGGTTTAACATTTTCTGTTATGGAGACATCAGTGATCTTCGACAGGGCCCCTCGGGACACTGCGCTTTTGGCTCCTGCTGTGCACAGTGGTACTAATTTAGCAGGATATTTATTTCACGTTTTATTTCTTTTGCAGGCATAATTTCATGTTTGGAGTTTTTTGTGCAGTTGGTTGATTATTTTATTTCCGTCCTGTTTCAGTTTATGGAATTTAACCTCTGAAGTACATAAGTGTTCACTTCCTCTCAAGGATTTGTGTCTATAAGCTGAAGCTGAATGTTACTCTTCAAGATCAAGACAAATATAAGGTATCCCATGTTTAAACTTTTGTGACTTTTACAATTAGGAACACTGACTCTGTGACACAAGGGACAGTGGGGAAAGATGTAGTGAATCTAATAAACTCCCAGAGTTAAATATCTTGGCATGACAGGTAGCCAACGCAGATAATTAAGGTAACTCAGATAAATGACAATAAATGTCCCTGTTGGGTTCCTGTGATACTGACAAATGTGTAATTTTGCAGCTGGGCAGTATTTGGCACTCCATCACGTTACGCTTAGTGGAAAAAAGAAAAGACAGGAGGAGACAGACAGAGTGAAAGCTTGGAGAGAAAGAGAGAGAGAGAGAGAGAATGCCTCAGGGGCTCACATTTAACCTGCCCACCAATCGCAATCAATGTCATTACTCCTTTCCACTCCATTTTATCAACTCCCAGCCACTGTACTTTCCTAGAAGTGACCGTCGTACGGCGCTCTATGAAACAGTCACAGGGCTAATGGGATGAGATGCAAAGAATTATAAATGCTGACAGTAAATCATATTACATCCCTAATAAGCATTAACTGGATAACTGGGTCAAAGCTGTATTATCTTAATTGATTTTTCTAAAGAAACCTGACAGTGAAATGTCAATGCTTGAATATTTCTTCATGCATCATTAAAACAAGATTGGCTTTTAACAAAAGGGGAGGAGGACGGGATCCTTTGGGCTGAATTGATTCTTGCTCGGGGCTGCCTTGCACAAGTAAGTGTATTACATAAAAATCTATACAGGATATTAAAACAACACCCATTCTGCAAGACAGTTACAATTAAAAGCTGACACCCACCCATGCTTTTGTGTGTCTGCCACTGCTGCCTGCCAACAAATGCATTTCAGCCCTGTGACTCACTGCAATCAATGGGGGGACTGTATAAACGCCCAGAACTCTTGTGTTTGCCGGGTAATAAAGCTGTTGCTTCCTGAACAGTGACAGCCAACGTTTCCTGCCAAACTGAACCCGTCTACTAATACTTCTATGGCATTGATATCCTCAATGAAATGAACCTAATGTGGGAGAAAAAAACATCACATAAAAGGCGGTTGATATGTGTTTGTATATATTTTTAATAATCTGCTCATATTCAGAATGACTATAGTTATTCTTGTGATGCAGTTTGGAGAGTAAAGGTTCTGAGATATTTTAGGACTCACCTGTTTGTTAAGAATTAAGTTATAAACACAAATGAGGTCAGTGACAGATGCTGGTGTGAGTCTTCAAATTCTAAGGCATGATTAGTAAAATTCTTACGAAAGGTCTTAGAATGAAGAGATCCAATATTCAAGTTTGGAAGAAAAATAGAAATGAAAATAAATAAATAACACTAATAACTAAAATAAAACAAGAAGGACTCTTTTACTCCAGCGTCTTCTGCCAATTAGAAATCGCCTTTGCTGCTCGCCGGTTAAAGTCGCGCTCAAAGACGAGCGAAAAAACATCGTCACTCAACCGATTTTAGCAACATGATCTGAGCTCGAAGTTAGCCGTCCGCTCCGTGTTATCCACCGAGATGGTAGCCTAGCTATCCACTATATTCTGTCAAACATCCTAAACTCGCTGTCCATATGAACCGACTTGTGATCTGAGGATTACGGAAAAGTGTCTGGTTGTTCGTGCCGCTATAACTCATGGTCAAAACGTCAGCGGAAAAGCGGCCTTGTGCTGAGGGCATGTGAAATCACTCATTGCATCATCAACTCGCATCTCAGGCGAAATTCAATCGGAGATCTATGAAATGACTCGGGGGATGTTTTACATATAAAGTTACCGCACCTTGGTGGGCTGGGTCCTATTCTGAGGGTAAGCAGAGCTCTCCAAGATGTTAGGGTCTGTGCGTGTGGAGGGCTGGCGTGGGGAGCGGGTTGGACTGGGTCAGTTGGCACGGCCGCAGAGCAAATGCTGGGAATAAATCAGTCTCACTGACATGGTGCCTCTCATCAAGTGACATCCCGCAGTGTCCCCATCAGTTACGAACTAATAAAGACGTATGGGAGGAAAACAGAAGCGATCACAGCAGATGCCAAGGTGAAATGCATCTAGTGTCTGGAGAGATATGTCAGGTCTGAGAAGTCCATCAGGAATGATTACAGATGTCACTGCTTTTTAAATCAGGGGCTGAGTTAACAAGGAGGTGTTTTCATTTGGAAGTTGTTTTATGAAATCATTTAAGTTTAAAGAATTTATGTTAGCACCAGATTGAAGCGCAGGTGCAACTCAACTACAACCACAATTTAGTGAAAACAAAGTTAAGTATTTTGCTTCTGTGAGGACGATCACAGTGTTGTTAATCAGTGGGAAGACAGTAATTCACCAACAGTAACATTAAAATGAATTAAAGTGTCGTCTTACACAAATCAAGTCAAGTTCAATAATTAACAGAAAGGCATTTTATCATATTTTCATTTTTACATAAAAGTGCAAAATCAATTGAATCCACTGAAGTACTGAATAGTAATTACATAATTACATACATTATAACATAATTATTATATGTGCATACATTATTCTATATTAGGTAGATAGGTAGGTAGGTAGATACTTTATTCATCCCCGTGGGGAAATTTGCATGTCCCAGCATACTTCATTTGAAAAAAAATAGAAAGGTCTCTGTTAGGTTTTGCTCACTATCAGTAGTGGGAAAGACAATTGTTGTTATAAGTGGCTCATTTAGCTGCAATAAATGGTTTATTGTGACACCTTAAGCTTGTGTCTTCTATGAGAGAGTGAGAGAGGGAGAGAGAGAGAGGAGGAGGAGCTATGTGGGTATGCGGAACGATGTAATATTCATGACAGTCCTGGTGGAAGTTGTCTAGTCTCTGAGCTCCTGGAAAACACCACACACTCACTAATACACACACACACACACAAGCACACACTGAGCAGCACAGTCCGGTGGTGCTCACCTGACATCTGCATATGCCATTCAGAAGGGCAATATGTGTCTGCATCAGTGATTTCTAAACACTTTGGGGTCAACAAATTATTAATATTTAGTATTAGCACTGATGACAATGTGGCATCCTCCTGAGAGCCGGGCAAAATGTTGAGCAGGGGCCATTCTCTTGACGTCAACTGTGTTTGGCAGATGGTGCTGTCAGTTTAGGTCTTCGTTTATTCTTCCATGCATATGGCAGCATCTCCCCTTCGTTAAAAAAAAAAAAAAAAGCGAGCAAGCTCATGTATTATCTATGGGGCTAAAAAGCATGCAAACATAAGCAGGAATGTATCAGAGGAGCTTTAACTTCTGTAAACAACCAGCAGTGGTTGTAAATGGGACTTTACTGACAGAAATAGCAGAAACATATGGCCTGAGACAGGAAAAGGGGCTGATACCTGGATGGGATGCGGTTCCGCCAGGGCCCACAGCGTCGTGTTTGTGACAGGATGTCGTCTGACAGTCAGAGACGTGGCAGCCCCGCTACTGCAGATGTCTTTTTTTAATAAAGTACTACCTGACTAACAACAACACAATGATGTTTTAAACTACTTCACACTTGGCAGAATCCCCTCCTCTTTATTTACAGACAACCTTTAAATGACTTTTATGTTAGAATGAATCTGTAATCTGAGTCAATACTGGGTCATTGTGAGTTAGCCAAGAATGCAAGAAGTGATCAGATCCTTTACTTAAGTAAAAGTAGCATGAATAACTGTATCTAAGTAAAAGTAAAGAAGTAATATCAGGGGTCATTTTGCAAAAAATATATTTTGTTCTTGAATCTTGTTATTACTGACAATTTATTGTTGCACATGGTCAAGTTGGAACTAAGATTAATGACTTTACATACGTTTAATCTGAAACAATGAAATATGATTGTAAAATCTGGAGTTGTGTCATGTGTGAGCGTATAGGATGGATATAAAGTAGATTGTGTTATTTTAGTCTCAGTATTCTCCCTATGTCAACAGAATTACAGTTGACATCGATTACCTCTAAACTTTATTGGAGGGAATTCTTTTATTATTTTAGAATTTGTGCCACATTTGTGTTGTATTTTTAGCCCCTACAAACATATTCACATCCACTTTTACACTGAGAACTATAAATAAAATATATGCATGCCATCACCACTATAATTCAGCTAAAGTAGTGTAAAACTCTTCTTTCAGAAATGTTGTTACTTCGTGTGGCTTTAAAAACATGACTGTGAGTGTGACTTTGAATGTGGTCACCTGGTCAGGAGAGGTGAACCAAAAGAGAAGACACAGTTGATTTAACATGATCCATATTGCTCGTAGTGAAAAAAAAAAAAACGACCTCGCTTTCAATGTGTCAAGAATGTCCTCTTTTTTATTTCCACAGGAGAAAATAAGGTGTCTTTCTGGAGGAGGTGAGAGAGGAGGGAGGGAGAGAGAGAGAGAGAGAGAGAGAGAAAGACCCCGGTTAACTTCTGGAGTGTTAAACAGCGAGGGGTCTTACTCCTGCTTTTCTCTGACATGAAGCTGGGTTGGATAGAATCGACACCGGGGTTGAGCAGGCGGATGAGTGGAGATATGAGGGTCCCTGTGGCGACCTGGCAGGTGCCATAGCAACAGAGGGTGGGAAGGACAGACAGGGAGAGAGAGAGAGAGAGAGAGAGAGAGAGAGAGGATATCCCGTTAAAGGAGGGAGGGGGGGGACATGGCACCAGCAGCGAAATCACTTGTGACAGACCCAAACACAGGTCGGCAGCTTTCATGTTGGAGCCTGTGTCTAATCTTTGGGAAAGAAAAGGAGTGAGGGAAGGGAGAGACACCGAGACAGACAGAGAGAGAGAAGGTGTGAGAAGGCAACAAAGACGGAGATTGTCAATAATTAATCATCAGATTGTTCGATGCTGTGGTTGCTGAAATGACAGCTGTTTTGATTGACAGATCTGGAGCATTTGATCTGCATGCTGTGGCTCTTGCCACTCTGCCACTGCCGGATGCTCTCTCCCTCTCCCTCTCTCTCTCTCTCTCTCTCTCTCTCGACTGTGTTCCTCTCTTGCTCTCGCCCCACTCTTTTTATCCTTTAAATCCTCTGCAAGTAGCATAGCATCTATTGCATGGGAGTTGTAGCTGGAGGGCAAAAAAAAAGCACCTCCCTGCATTGGAATTCGGTATTTACCAGGTTGTTCTGGGTAACGTGTACTTAGCAGCTCATATAATACACCTATCGCTGTAGTAACAGACAGAGGGTGGACTAATGTTTGTCGAGTGTGGCAAGATACAGTATATTTGGAACACTACTTAATAATAAATTATGTTTTTCCGGCGATAATCCAACAGTCTGATCCACGGAGATGAGCGGAATGAGACAATCATTTAAATAGAGCTGGGAAATTGCCAGTTGAGTTTTAAAGGAGTAATGCAAAGTGTAGGCATCTGTACACGCTTGTTAGTGGATAGTTTCTTATTCAATTCAGCTTGTTACATAGTTAAAATGCTCCAAGATTGTGAGCTCAAACAGTATCAATCCACAGCGCATACCATTAGGACCATAACGTCTTCACAGACATCATGGACAGGATTCAGTTGAAATGTGCGACGTGTCTGTCGCCATCTGCTGATTTGCCGCATTAGAAAAGTTATTTCCAGTGCGTAGGATCCGTGGATGGTGGGAGTCCATCATTCAGGGAGACAGTGAGTGTTCCCTGCTAAACAACGCCTTCATTGACCTAATAACTGGCAGCCTACTCAGTCACCAGCATGTTGAGTAGTATTCATTATTCATGCTCATTAAATTCTGGGCCTCATACGAGCAAAGACTGCCAGCTTGCTGCCAAACTGTGTTGGTTTTTGTGATGTGCCCACTTGAGACTTGGGGATTTAAAACCGGGACACCACTTCTGAAAAACTAGCATACAAATACACAGAATTCATTCCGCTTCCAGTTTAATTTGATCACATTTGACAAAATACACAATTATACTCACCTCCATTCTTTGGCCGTGAATGGGATTTGGAATTAATAAATGGGAGAAAAATGTGCACATGCTCCCCCATGAAAGGAGATTTGGAGTCAGTTCTGGCTGTTTGAATATGCATATTCATAGTTAGTTGATGATTTTTTTTTTTTGCCATACTCTATTCCTCATCATTTATTCTGCGAGGAAATGGAGCTTGTCAACAAAACCTTTTTCTATGAAAGGCGTCTTTGAAGCGTTTTTTAAAAGCGCACGGTGTTGCATCACATCCTATTCAGTTGTTTTCTCGAAGACAGAATCGGCAGTTCCTCCATCTATCTGCATCACATTTGTGATTTTGGAGTGAAAACAAAGTACAAAGTCAATGTCTTTAGGCGCAGTGTGTGTATCTCACGTTAAGTCGGTTTTAGCATGGTGCTGGCGTTGAATAGATGCGTTGTTTACTTTGCGCGAGATGCCAGTGCTACTCCAAAAATGTTGATTTGTCATGATCTCGGCAGACAATGAAACAGTGAGGGTTCGACATATGCTCGGAAGGAGCCGTGAAGAGATGAACCTGAAATGGCGCAGTCGAAAAAGAAAACTGCTCTAAATGTCCATGCTGTTTACATAGAGGGTAAAAGCAAAGCATTATGGAAAAGAAGCAATGTTTTACATGCCTGATACATACGGAGCAAAAGTGTTACAAGTGCGCTGTAATTTGAAAAGGGGGGGGGGGATTTTTCATACAGCTCTCAGCCAGCGAGGATGTGAAAAGAGGCCATGACAGATAGGAAACAATTATTTATCAGAACACACATCCACAAAGTACCAGCAGCTGTCTGCACCATTTCCAGGACTGCAGAGCCATCCATATTTGTCTCTCCTATACTCAAATCCCCAAGAAAAATACCCACAGTTCCAGCACAGAGAGAGGATTACTGCTTTCCCATATGTTGTCCTGTGCAGACACAGCCATATCAATCTAAGCCTGGTCAGTTGCTCTTTCATATACTCCTAATGTACTGGAAAGCCTTCCACAGTCGGCTGCCCCTCGCTGCTGGTCCTGAACAGGTCTCGGTCCCGGATTCCACAATGGAGAACAATCAGGCTTTTCTGTTGGATTAGGAAAAAAGGAGGAGGGGAGGGGGGTGGGGGGGCGGAAGGCCCATGGTGGCTGATTGTAGTCTGCTAAGGTTATGTTTTAATACCGAGACACTTCAGCGCTGCGTCTTTGTGCGGGAACTGTGTCAGAAACAAGAGGTCTAAATAAACAGTGAGGCCCACCAGAGCCCTTTCATTCATCATGGCCTCCTCTGACAGCGGCGTGCCGAGGAATCATCTGGAATCATCTTCTGCGGGCTCCGGCGAATGTGAGCTGCCTCTCCGCTCTCCTCCCCTCCCCGACCCCGAAAACTGAGGCCTGCCATGTGACACACACACACACACACACAGGAAGAACTGTGTGGTCTTCGAGTACATGTAGCGAATATGTGCGCCTATTGTTCGCAGAGAGGTTAAACATATAAATAAGCATGTAATTAAAACGCGCAGCGAGCGTTTGCGACCAGCCAAAACACACAGCCACAGTCATGTCGAGCATTACATGAGACGTCTTTGAGGCAGCGTTTGCCGTGTTTGCAAAAGATCAGCAGTTATGCCCAAATCGTTCAATCTATCATAAGCAGATCCGAGATGACAGCACACGTTTTATGAGTCACAGACTAACAATAGGCTCACTTGTGAGACATGAGCTCAAATATTAGTTTTGAGCCTGTTCTTTGAATTTCTGGGGTTAGTTTGGATTACTACCTCTAATCTAGGCACTAGTACGGTGGGGAATTTCCTGGACTCAATGAGATGGGAGTGTTTCCGAACAAACAAGACTTCAAAGGGTGTGTGCTCGGCAGAAAGGTAAGGTTGAACGCAAACATGTATTCATTTAACAATATTTATTTTTTTTTCTCTCCCCTCAAAGCATCTCTCTGCTCGGATCAAAAGCTTAACCTTTTGACCGTGGAGAATTCCGTCGCTGGGTTTGATTTCTTAAAAGAAACTTTTTTTTTTTTTTCAATCAGCCAGCTCGATAACTTGCGGAGGGGGCGCTGCCTGAAACGCCACTTGTTTGGAGATGGAAAGGAACAAGCTATTTCAGTCTAAAACAACAACTGCCAATTAGATCTGCTGCATGTGAGTTCCCCTCGCAAACAGTATTAGTTAATTTTTTTTGCCGACTCAGGTGAGCGATGCAGAAACGTCATGAGTGCAACGAAAGGCAACAAATACAAAGCAGCAGTGGGTAGATGTTTAAATTCATATACCAAAACAAGCGATTATAGTCCGATAGTCCTCTTCAAATCCCTGCAAACAAACACGTCTGACTTAACAGTAAACAGTTTGTTAAATCATTCACAGCAGGGTGGATTTTGGATAACAGGCTGGAAAAAAAAAAGAATTTATTAGGAGCACACGGTGAGGTCAATATAATTTCCAAAGCTCCTGTTCTAAGACAAGGAAACCCTTTTTTTATTCTTTGGTCACAAACTCCATCTAGTTGAGCAGCCACTTAATTGACATTTTGTCCTGTGGCTGGTTGCTGAGGGCAAGTCATGAGAGGGCTGTAAAATCCTATTTCTGGAAACCGGTCCTTTCTTTAAATGGTTGCATGGTAATGTACTTAATATAATTACTGGATAAGCCTGTAATAACCTAATGACATGCCGCACTAATGTTTTATGATCTCTAACAGCTCAGTTCCGCCTTTGAAATAGATGATCTTCTATTGTGCTGTTTTTAGCCAACTCCACACATATTTTGGGTGGGCACGACTACAAATCCGGGGGAGGTTGTGAGGAATTTATAAGAAATAATTAAGAACAGATTTGGTATGCTAAGCTCCTCCAGTTGAGTTAATGGGATATAGACCAAAAAAAGGCGAGATGGGGAAAATGCCAAAAATATATTGAATTTGCTGTTTAATAGGCACACTGTCAGCTGTCTTTTTCAGCTGTTTAAGTAAAGACAAAACAATGAGCTGATGTTCAATTAATTCCTCACGGCGTAACCGCTCACAGCATTGCATGTCAATGCCATCGCCGCTATATACATTAGAGGAGATTATCATCATGAGCCGACGCAGACGTGTTTTAAACAACTTGCATATTGTTGCACCAACTATTCTACGCACTGTACCAATTATTCTAGAAAACTTTGCAAAAGAATTTAAAAATGTGCTCACAGCAGGAATCATAAAAACAAGACAAATAGAAAGAAAGCCATTTTGAATCCTTATCAATGTTCTGCTTATAATTGTAAGAGAAAAAAAAACAGAAAAAAACACCCATCTTCTTTGTCTCAAAATGCCTGCGTGACAGCAGATATATTTCAACAAAGAGCAATGTGTTTTGGAAGAAAGCGGCGTTCAATATCATACGCAGAGTTATCACGCTGTAGCTCCGTATCCAGTAATCTAAGATGTCACGGGCGGGGAGCAGTTTCACATGTGAGGCAGCCGTGATCTGTGTCAGGCAGTTTCCGTCCCCAGGCGAGAGGTCATGACGGTTGACTTCATCTCCCTCCCCTGGCTTCCAATCACTCAAACATAAATCAATACTGTTAATAACTGTTTGAACGATGTCTAAATGGGATATCTTTGCTTGAAGCGATATTAAAAGATATTCCCTCGCTGGTCCCCTCGCTCGCTCACTCACTGGAAAGAGAAAGGAAGCGGCTGAAATGTGTGCTCCAGACTCCAGTTTATTGGGCACAGTCTGTCTTATATCTCCATCAGATTTATTAACACAGGCTCCTCGCTGTTTGTGCACTGATGGTAACTAGATGCAATACCACATTGGTTCAGAAATTGCATTTTTAATAGACTGCTAATGCGCCGGCTGAATCCAGTTGTCAGTATTTGAGGGTAATAAGTAGTTTCTCTTGTTCTTTTTTTTTTCTTAAAGCATCTTCATTTTTATAAAATATGTGGAATACGAGCAGTGATAAAGTCTTAACATTCAATTGTAATACGAGACTTATAGTTTACCAATCTTCACAGATGACTACCCCTTTTAATATTGCCCTTCAAGGCAGAATTTCAATTTCAAGTCCGATCACACAAAATAAGCAGACATCATACTGATGATGGCCTGCCCTGGCAAAAAAAAAAAAAAAATCTCAGGGTGAGAAATGATCAGGTTTACGAAGGTCAAAGCCACCGACTGTGCGAGAGAGGCATCCTGGATATCATTCAAATTATCCATTAATTAGCTTTCACACAACTGTGGTAATAACCTACATGCTTCGGACATCAGCTAAGGCACATTAAGTGTTTTAAAAGGTGTTCCTGCAGTCATGTGACCTCTATCTCATCTTGCTTTCATTTTCTACGGGGGTATGCATCACTGGGCTAAGCGTATTTACTCTGATAGCACTGCCACAATGGAATTATGTGAGCTTGTAAATAGAGTTAGCAGTCAGCTGATCTTGGCTTTTCATTATTAGGTGGAGGGTCGGTGAAAGAAGTGCAAACTGTTTTGCTTTATGATCCATTCTAAAACCCATTGAAATGATGGCCATAAAATAATGCCATTACTACTATGTATAAAAACCTTACTGCTCAGCGATGCAGGATGATCATCAGCACGATTTGTAGGCTAACACCGAAGTAGCTGCGGCACAGCGAAGGTAGAATGAAGCATGGGGGTAATGTGACAATACGCTTTTATGTGACAATGTAATACATACAGTGTGACAGGGGTGTTTGTAGGACAGTGGAAGGGATTTTTGCTCAGTGGATCCTGCTCAGGAAATATTGCCCGATGAACAGTTGTACTTGCATATTTCATTTAAAACAAATGCTCATTGCAGCATTTCCCTACATGCCAATTCTAATTCTCTGTTGTTCGCAGCCATAAAAGTGCAGCACGGCCGTATGAGAAATATTTGACATCTATGTCGATGTCACGTGTACTGTGAAATTACAGTTGTACAATGAAAACAATAATGACCATTATAACAGTCCAATGTAAAATATTGCACAATTCGCATAAGAAGTGTGTTGTTGCACTCCTCAAAAACATATCCTTCATCTCAAACATAAACCTTTTTCTTGCCTGCACCAATTTATACCCTGGACGTGGACACTAAAAGCGCTGCATAAGCTTGAATTGGAAAAAGGAACTCAGATTCCTGAGAAATTGACTATGTAGAAACACAAAGCTTCTGCCAGGCGCTAACAATGTGATCATCAATGATGAAAAGAACAGGTAATCTTTTATTTTATTTTTTTTTTCCTATCCAGACTGAGGCTTTAATTCTCCCCCCCTCCCTTTAAACCCATTATGCTTTGCTGTAAAACGAAGCAATGCTGAAACTATGGTAACAAATAATCTGTTTTGCTTCAATGAAAAGTATGTATCATGGTGGCAGACAAAGCCAGGGATAAACACTGAGGGAACCCTGAACAATGGGCCCTAAGCAGGCGTGTGTCCAAAACTCTGCTGCTCTTTTTGCTCACTGCCATCCATCCCTGTCCCCGTGTGGCTCTGTAAAATTGTATTCAATGTCCTATAAAAAAAAAAACACCCCCAAAACTGGTGACTGTGCCACCTTAATGTCTAACAAAATGACAGACATCCAAAGCAAATGCATAACATTGTTGGCCAATTACATTGTCATTCTTATCCATACAAAATGTAAGGACTTAATGTGTTCGACTGCTCACTTTGTGTTGCGTTTCTTTAAAATACAAATTGACTTTTGGCTCGTGTGTAATGAGCATTTATTTTCTAATATGGTTCGAGGCACGACGCAGTTCGCTGTTGTTGCAGCAAAGGCAGAGGGAGACAGAAAAGATGGTACACTAAAAGGATTAACCGCTAAGGTATGTTGAATATGTGATGAATAAGTCAAGAAAACACACGGCTTCCTGAGGTGTGGAAATGAATAATAAAGCTCCACACGTGGAAATGGCTTTCAAGAGAGCTGCTGATTGCATTTCTTGCACGATCAATTGGCTTTGCTTCCCAGCACATGTATTATAATTTAATCTACGGTTCAATCACTGCATTGATGTTATTAATAAGTTAATTAAATATGATGACAGCAAGTATTTCCATTATGTCCATAACACACCAAGAGCGAATCATCTACTAATATATAATTTTCATTCATAATTCACCTTTGATTCCCTCATGTGGCACACACACATACAATGTTATATATATAGGCAGTATACACATTTTTTCAATTTGAAAATATATTTGTGTTATTGCAACCTGTTTAAATCCCCATATTCAATAACTCATGAGGTGTTAAATTTCATAAGTACGTTCTGTATACACCTGCAGATACCAGCCACCTACAGTCACAATGGACAAAGTAGGAAAGCTTGCAAAATAAGCAGCTGTGTTTTCCAACTACCCTTAACTGGATTTGAGAGTCTGGGATGGCCCTCCTCCAAAAGAGAGAGAGAGAAAAAAAAAAGGCTTGAGCACATCTATCAATTTGCAAACCGACTTAAAAGTGTCAACAGTGGCACACAAGCCACAAGAAACGTTCTGCTTATCCTACACCAATGCACCCCTTCATGTGATGTAATTTCATTCTCTACAAGATTCTCTCTTTTTGCCCCTCTTCTTCTGTCACTATTGCACAGAGGGGAACAGAGAGAGAAAGCCAATTCCAACAGTGACAGAAAACTGCCCACTCTTTCCCCCATAAAATTAGAAAAGCTGTTCGTGGTTTTTTTATCTTTCAGATTTCCTGGGTTTTATGGCTAAATACTAAAGCACTGGAGGCTGGTCATGCTTTAAGCTACTAGAAAAAGTTAAGCTTCAGCGTTGGGCAGCAGAGATATGGGCTATAAGCTGACAAGTAATTAAACTGGCATATCTGTAACAACTGTCATCTCTTATTTCTCCACAGCCTGGACGTAAACCAAAGGCAAGAAAGCCGAAAAGGATGGAGTAAGAAAAAAAAAAAGTGAGGGAGGGGGGGCAGTGAAAGAGTGAGAGAGAGTCTTTACATTGCTGGGCAACTGCAGGGTATATCTCCTGCCGAACAGTTTAGCAGACTTGGGCATTTAGGGGATTGTGGAGGAGATCAAAAGGGTCAGGGATCCTTTTACCAATTAACAGCAGGGAGACGGACATCAAATAAGGTGTAAATTTCAGCTCTGCACTTTTCAGTGAGCCGAGCATGAAATGCATTCTAATGCTCTTTTTGAGTTTAGAGGCGGCTTTTGAACCACCAATGATGTCACCGCGGCTCTCCCAAAGACGAGCTTAATCGCTTCTCAGAATGGCGTGTAGCCATCTTGTCCACTGTGTAGGTGTCAAAGGGAGTGTTGAGTCAGTTATTGATAACGGCGGGACAATGTGAGTCCAGATTTTGGAAAATTGGAGAGGAGACAATAAGCTTGCAGTGACAGAGGTTTGACCCGGCGGCCCGTGTCGCAGTATTAAGCTGTTATTGATAAATCTGCAAGCTTAGTAAATGAGCGATTACTTGAGCGATTTGTTTGGGTGAATTGAAATGTTTGGTGGAGCACTGAAGGCATCTCTTATTGGATTTTCATAGTGCACAGTGGGGCAGCTGGTATACACATTTTCCAGATACCCTGATAAAGTGATCATGGAGAAAAATATATCTGGGGCAGAGCACCACATGATTCAGCCGCTACAGTCTGCCTTTAACAAAAAGATTTGAGAGTGTTTTGACTGTGTGTGATTAGTTCCATTATGTTTACTTAAACTCCTGGAGACACCACCATATCACATTGCAATTTAACTTGTGTAAGTGTTGGCAAGCAGACCCCTGTGGCACTCCACCTCAAAAGCAAAAACAGTCTCATGACTTGTTCAACGACATAGCAAATGAGATTAGAGTCATCTTCAAACTATGTTGCTCTTTAAAAAAAATAAAGCTCCCAAACTATTCAGAACAAAGGCCTCACTGATTCCTTAATTAATATTGCACAACACTTTACCTTACAGCAATCACTGATACTACAAGAAACTACTTGAATTTAGGTGATGACTAACAGCTTGATAGCTTACAATTTGTCCAACATTAAATCATTGTATTTCTCTGATGTGGAAGTCTTCCAGCAAAGGTATTCAGTTTGAAAAAGATCTGAGCAGCTGCTTTGGTAGATAAATGTACAGATTTATAGAGAGGAGAGAAAAAAGGAAAGATCACTTGAGAGTTGGTGGGCTCAGTTTCATCCCGCAGTGTTTGTGCTGTGCATTCATCCCGACCTGCTGAGCCGCCACACCTAGTTCATCTCTGCCTAACTGCAGCTGTAATAGTTGTGGTGATCGACTAATTATCAAAATGTGTTACAGTGAAACACATGCTTGGAGTAACAAATCATTTGATGGCACTATATCATTCTGTCTGTGACACCGAACACGTGAGATGTTTTTAGTCTAAACAATCTAAAACCATATTGTTTCTCAATGTGCCGCAAAAGTCCAGATAGCCTATCTGTCTGGCTGTGTTATAAGAACAAAGACCAAGCATATGCATGCACGGGAGCCGACTATCAAAGGGATAAGTGGTTAGAAAGTATATCATCAACTTTCCTCCTGCGTATAATTACACGCGTTCCCTGACAGTTTACTTAACAATAACCTCAGGTAGCATCATTAAAATCATTGTATCTCGACGAGCAAGCCTCCCGCTCACAGTCCGCACCGTCACAACCGCCGCATCTCCTGCTCCATCTTCTCCACTCTTTCATTATGCATGCGCCGGGTAGGAGTAAGTAAAATAATCGTTTGTAATTCAATAGAGCAATCTTAACTCATTTAGTCGTGCTAAAGGCTGAGTGAGGGAAAGACAAAGAGCCTCAACATTTTGCCACCGTGCTCATTATGCGTATTTTAAAACAATTTGCAATTCAAGGCCACACAAAGTGGTGGGGAGAGGGAGAGAGAGGTAGGCGCCTGGGCTTCAAAGGCTGCTGCTGGAGGATGACCTCGTACCCCACTTCTGGGGTCGCCGCCCCAGATGAGAGCCAGGAAGATGCAATTAAAAGAATTTAAAAACAATGTGTAACCAGAGATTGTGCTGCTTATTATCCTATGGTGCCTTGCAATATCAGTGACCTTAGCTTTTTTTTTTTTCCTCCTCTACTTCCTCTCTCTCCGTCTCTCTCTCTCAGGGCACTTACCTATTAAAATATCAGGGTAACCCTTTCACAGGGCTGCGATATTATTCTGCAAATGTACTTTCGTTACAGCTGCTAATTGTATAAGTCATTAAGCAGTTCGGTTGCCCTCCTCTTCGAATGTGCTCCAACTCCATCTCTACAGCTACATCTCTGGAGATGTAAAAGCAATCCTGACACATGAGTTCATACATAGTTACTATTAAACAGATCACGGCAACCCTCCACACAGACACACACACACACATACAAGAACACACGAAAACCAACAGTTTAATCTTCACATCATATGTTTGCATTAGACTTCCTGTAAGTGAAAGGATTAACTAATTTTGTGTCAGTAGGAGCCTATATGTGCATCAGCTCTTAGAATTCACGACACCACGTTGGCAGTATTAAGAATCAGTTGCTATCAAATTACAGTTTGCTGCAAAACCCATTATTTCTGTCCTCATATTAAATGTGATATCTGTCTGTACAACCCATGTCAGAGTCACTTTGGCGGAACAGTGATGTATTTATTTTTAGGGAATGTGCTCTCCCTCTCTCTCTCTCTCTCTCTCTCTCTCTCTCTCTCTCTCTCTCTCTCACTCTGTGTGTGTCTGTCTCCCTCGCTCGCTCTCATACAGTTATTGCTGAAACAAATGCAATCAAAATGTCATTGCAAGAATGAAAAGGAGCTGTTTAAAAATGCATCAGGAACCCGCCACAGAGGGTTCATTAATTCTGCTCAGGCTGTGTTGAGCAGTCGTGCTGAAAGCACTACTCTGAGACCCTAAACATTCTCCGACACTCCCTTATCTTTATGGTGTAATTTCCCATTTAGCGAGTTAGCACCTAGGGAGAGCACAGTGTTGCTGGTCTAATTGGGCAAATGAGAACACAATACCAAACAAGCGCGCTTACTTTGTTTACAGAGGTGTCCCCATTTGAACTGGTGACACAGCTGAAGCCTTAAGAACCAGACGCTGGAAGCTAATCTTAAATTTGTATTTAACTATCTGGTGAACTTGCAGCTAAACACGCTCATGCATAACCTACACCTATAAAATTATTTCAAAATACTGCTGCCTCAAAATGTGTCTTGGGAACCATATAGGCATGGATGTGATATGACTACTTTGTCAAGCCCAACAGGAAAGATAGATGGTCATTTCAGGATAGTTTGAAGAAACTATTCATAAAAGTAATTGAGTAGATTTGACGGCATCCACATTTTCTCATGCGCAGTATCAGCTTCCTATCGCTAAAGTGATAGAAGTGGAATTACCATAGGCATCATCAATAACTGAAGCTGGGGTGTCGCCTCCTGTGATGGATAACAAACGACAGGTGGCGAGCTGCTGCAGGTACTCCATTCAGCCTGCCGCTCCAACAAACCGCTCTGTTTCAATAAGAGATGTGGGCACACGCATGCACACACACAGTCACAGGGACGCTACATACAAAATACCCACAACGCACCCTCACACTGCTGTGCGCTCCACACCCACTGTCAGCCACATCCAGACACATACGCCCACAAAGAGATATAAACCACGGGCTAAAAGTCACACAAACACACACTTTCTCACACATGGAGGTTGAGCGCTGGGTGAAAAGGAAGAGAGCTATTAGGCTGGATTGGTAGTGGGTGGGGTAGGTCTGGTCTAGTGCACCTTATCAGCACCGGGCTGATTCTGACTGTTCTGACACTGACACAAGCAATCCATCATGTCATCAGCCCCCGCTGAAGCGTCTCTGTGTGTGTGTGTGTGTGTGTGTGTGCGTCTGTGTGTATTTGCACTCGAGTCTATGGCATGCGTGTGCTTTTTGCATATCTTTTCATGTGCGCATGTGCACGGTTACTTATGTGTGTCCATCCATCTGTGGGTAGACAGTGGGGTGGTGGTTTGGAGGGGCGTATGTGTGTGAAGATGAAGGGGAGAGACAGAGAGAGAGAGACCCAGCAAAGCCAGACATTAAGTAACGCTTAACTCCATCCTGTCTTCCTGCTTCCTACCTGAGGCCTCAACCCATCAGTCAGTCACAGCCAGGAGAAGTGCACGAGCGACTGACAGCAAATCCATACTAACTCTTGCAATCTACCATCACGACCATTTCACCACACTGTGCTTCCATGGCCTCCAACACCACGGCCGGGGTTTAAAGAGCAGCGCGTCTGTCCTCTGCTGTGGATGTCTTGCTGTGGTGGACAAGTGGTGGCCAGATCTTTCAGTGATTAAAAAATAAACAATAATTAGTTGAAACGATGTATCATCATTGTAATATATTAAGAATCACTTCATTTAGAACAGTTTCTATGCCACAGTTGTGCTTTTCACCCCAGTGTTTTAACCAATTCATGTGTTTATAGAGATGTACGGAAAAGGCAAATCAGTATTAGATTCAAACACTCAAACAAACAAAACATTGTTAAATACGTATTCTATATGGTTTTGTATAGGTGAGTTATTTCAAAACTCATTCAGACTATCCAAAACTGTTGTATTGCTTTGTGAAATGAAATGATCACACATCTTGCTTGCAATTTTTTTGTTTTATAAAAAGTTGCTTTATAGCACAAATTAAATAAATAGTCTTTTTGGGGTTCTTTTTTTAATCAAGGAGAGGAGTTTGAATTTCTATTCATTTGCCCATGGCGAGGTCAGAAACTGAAAATTCACTCCTTTAATCTGGTTAATATTAATTTTCTTACATAAATACATAATACATGTGTAACATCATATGGTCAGATAGGTGGAATACACATAATACATCATTGTTGCTGCAGTTGTCTTAATGCGTTCAGCTCTGTAAAACTCAGCTTTTAGTTAATTTTTGTTGTTCTGATTATTTGTATCGAGCCCAACCAAAGAGGTCTCAATCAACTTATCTGACTAAATGAAAATAGCTTTCTTTTGGGCTGTATGAGTTTGAATTTGGATGCATTTAGTTTGGCTTTATTCATACAATTGTATATCATTGCAAATGCTGTAGGATGGAACAAGTAGCTTCAGTTTTCGGGGAAATAATCCGTTATGTAGGGTTGGTGGCTGATAATGATCAATAGTTGGAATAGAAAATTGCCTGGAAGGCTTCATCGACAGAGATAAGAGAAAAGATTAAGCATGTTGCTGCTTTGTTTTGCTTCGTTTTGTTTTTAAGAAGAAGCCCACCTCGGCCTATCAGTGCACACAGATACATACAGTACTGTACAGGCATGGGTATAATGTACACACTCGTGCTTCCATGCACACGCAACAAACACACACACGCTCACACCGTCTGAGTATCAGCATTGTGGTACCTCCTGTTCTCTATGTCTGACTTCTCAGGAAACAAATGTGGCCTATTGCTAACACAAGCAAAGCCCAGCTGTGGCTGGTAGATACTATCAAGTGTGTGTCTGCTTTTTTCATTTCAAAGAGAAAAAAAAGAGAGAGAGTGATAGAAAGGAGAGACTACAGTAAGTATGTGTGTGCAAAATGTGGCAAACCCCTTTTGAGGTTAGTATCGGTAACGTACAAGTCAAACGCTATGAGCGCTAGATGTTATCACTGAAAGCAGGCAGTATAAAGTGGAAGAATAATATGGCTTCTGTTGTTTGGTGACTCGCTGAGGTTTATGTCAGATACATAACAGTCAAAAGCTGCTGGCCACATGCTGGACCTGCTGCACATAACAGGCAGGGATCAAGAGATAAAGTTTCCAGAAAAATGTGGAGAGTGATTGAAAAGATATGAGCAAGTCTTTAGATGAGGCAACACCATGTAGCCACATTCAAAGGGATTCAGCAGATATCTTCACCAGTGAAATACATTTGTTAATAATGAGGAGAGATTCTTAACATTTGTGAGCCAAATGCGTTCTGATTCTAACTCAAGAGGAATGCCGACTTATTTGAGGATGGAAAAAAACTGTTTCTTCAAATGACACACTTTCTAGAGGGGGAAGAAAACATGGGATATCAAAAGAGGAAATAAACAAAACTGAGACAAAATTCAAACAAATTCATTTCAACTATGGCATGTTGAAAATAAACACTGATGCGTTAAATTATTAAAGGCTCTTGCATATTCAGAATGATAATTCAGCAGAGTAATACAGTGTGAATTGCAATAGCAAAATGTGCATAAAGTGAATTATGTATAATAAAATCTGTTTTTGTATAACAAATGAACAACATTTCTCTATTTCTGTCCCGCCATCAGATTCAATTAGTGACAGAATGTCATCTTCACAAGTTTTGTTTCTGGTAAGCATTGTTTTGTTTGTGACTTTGTTCTTCTCTCTCTATGAAGAGATCTGTCACACACATTTGCATGACAAGTTTCTCAGTGTAGAGCTTTGAGAGCAGTTAGCTGCAACACTATACTGCCGTCCTTTGATTGTCTATAGTCGGCAGCAATCTCTGTTTGCGATGTTCGTAAAAAACTTGGAGCAGTTTCTCTGAAAATGGATGAGTAACGTGTAATCTATTACAGTAATCACATTATTTTAGTCGACTTTTTTTTAAACAGGATTATTTTACTCTGATTGTTTTTTTCTTCTTCTTCTTGTTTTATTCATGTTGTGACCTGAGTAATATAATCTGCTACAATGAAACAGTGCATGATCTGTTCATATGGGTGACTGCTGTAAAATCTCTAATTGTAGTTTTCAGCTCAACAACTCAGAAAACACTGTATGCATCCATGCCCATATTACACAAATACACTTAATTGTACTTAAACATACATAACATGTTCATATATATATTGTATGCAAATAATGACAGACATGCATTTTCTTCCATGTAGAGCTAAAATGTGCAAATGCTCTCACACACATAACCTCCAGGGTTTTGCCGAAAGCAGCATGCGAGCCTACAGTTGCAGGTTGTTATTTTTTGTGTGAGTACCGTTGCAAAAATAACAGCCCACTGTGAACACTTGTCTTCCCTGGCCGTTTCCCACTGTTAACCTAATCTTTATGATTATTGCAATGGCTTTAGCAGCAGGCCATGTCTGTCAGCAGACAGCAGCTCTCGCTGTAGGGGATACTCCATACACACACACTCAGCCTTCAATCAATGGAGAGACAGACAATTAGCCGAGTTTTCCATATTTTGCATAGCAGTTTTTGCTCCATTAGACTGTTTACAGCGAAGAGTTAGACGTGACAGGTGAAAGGGTGAGAGACAGCGAGAGTGGAGACGACAGATTTCTTTAAAAATAAAATAAAGTACATATTAAGCAAAAATGAAAATTCCTGCAATTTCAAGATAATGGTTAATAAAATTAATAAAATAAGATCAAGCAATATGGGCAAATAGTTTTGCATATGATGTTAGACTGAGGCTATAAAAACAATGCAGTTTCACAGTATAAGAAAAAAGACCGCAAAAGCACAAGAGCATTAGTTAAATTATATCAAATTTAAGGGTGTATTTCCAGTTCCAGTTCAGCAGTTAAGCCCTTCATGCTACAATAGAAAAATTACATATATTGAGTAAATTTACACAGTTACATGAGACAATTATAGCAACACCCAAAAGCCAATTTTATCCCATTCTTCCAAATCAGAACAGACAATAATATAGCTCTTTGAGAAATGTTTGCTTTTACTAATTATGTTCAGCAGTGGGTCTAGCTCTCTGTTTGCTTATCTCTCCGACTACCACATGAGGTGTCACAGTGAAAGAATTTCTGCCCAGGGCCGCTGACCTCTGAGGCCCTTTCAGCACAAGACAACACCGCAGGAAATCACTGAAGATGGTTCCTGCAGCATTTGGGGAGATAATACTCCCCCCTCCCATTAAAAAAAAAAAAAAATCCCTAACAACAAACAGCAGACTGAGCTAAAACTAAAAGATGGCTGATAAGGTTATTAGCAGCTCATGCTGTGAACAAAGGGGGAGGCACACAGCTAAGATCAATAGCAGATGTTAGCAGGTAGTCTTAAATAGTTTTATATTACAAATACCCCCTGTCAGAACGGGCTAATGCAAAACAAATCTTGTTAACAACCCCAAGATGTGTGTGCGCTCGCATGTGTTCGAGCCCCTACTGGGAAAATTGGTGAAACTTGATACAACACCAAACATAACCACCAATAAATTAAAGACATTAAAACGAAAGGCGGGCAGAAGTTGACTGACGGCTTGAGTCATTCAATATCCCTTGTGTTTGCACGTGTGTTTACTGTTGTGCTCCCTGTGCTCCTCCGCACGTCATCACAGAGCAGCTCTTCATTGACAGCGCTCAGCCGGGCATCAGCTCACATTATCCAAAGTTTAACATCATTCAAGAGCACGAGATGACCTACTGAGAAAGTACATGAGTAAATGTGTAGCAATACAGCGCTTATTACTGTTCCCCCTCAGGCAAATACCTTTTGCTTAAGCCCCACGCATGGGAACATTTTGTTTTATTACCTTGCAAGATAAGTCGTGAGTGAAGACAGAGGGAGGTGTGGGGAGAGAGAGAGAGAGAGGAGAAAAAAAAGAGAGAGAAAGGGGGCTCTTAAGTACCTGGGGAATTAAAATATTCCGGCTCATCATATCAGTGTCTTAGTTCTTGGTTTTCATGTGGGGGGCACGTAATTATAACAGCGTTTTAAAATTGAGCCCAGAAGAAAGATGGGTTCAAGTGCAAATTAATTTCAGATTACCACAACAAAGACAATCAATTCTCAACGAGGACGCCAGCAAAATGCTCTTAAAAGGGCCCAAGGTCTCTTCCACACACACACACACATACACACGCACACACGCTCAACAACTCAAACAATTTGTGAAAAAAAAAAGCCTTTACTTAAATTACACTCAAGATCTAAAGCAGTGTCCATGCTTACCTGGTACAGGCTTTGACTCTTTGTTTTCCTCCTCCTCCCTCATCTCAACCCTCCTTTTACAACCATCCCTCCCTCGTTCCACTACCACCACCCAATGTCTCCTCTCTTTCAGATGTCTCTCTCATTAACAGTCCTATCACCAGTGGACTGTACAAGGCCTCATTAAGGCAGCCTGAAAGCATGAGTGTACCTCTGACTTTAAAAGTCAAAGTGAAGGAGGAGCAGGTGGTGGGGGGAAATAAGGGATGAAGAGTCATCCTGGCCTGGCAGTGTAACACAAGGTCAACGACAGGAATAGTCCAGCTCGGATCTTTTCATCAGGCTAATTTTCCAGATAAAGTCAGAGTCAAACGCTATCAGCGGGTTTTAAGGAGAGCAGAAAGGTTGGTCACGCACACTGTTGACCCGGACAAGTTGACTTTAATAGATTATGGACAAACTTGTTTGAATCAAAATAAATGGGAGGTAAGAATTGAAGTGAATACTTGTACTTAAAATCTGCTGTAATATAAACTTTTTTTTCAACTTTCCAGTTTTGGGCCACCTCTTTTTATCTTTGCTTTTTGGACACATCTGCTCTCCACAGAAGTTAGTGGGAAGGACCAATGTATAACCTGCATGCAAAATTGGACTAGTGCAGAATTTGAATATTTAAAGTTGTGTGTTTTTGTAACTTAAATTTGTACTAGGAATTGGCGGGACCAACATTACTGCCGCCCAATCAGATGCTGGGATTATGCTGGTATGTCAAGAAGAATATGTTAAGTTAGATTTTGTTATGTTGTGTGTTGTCTTGTGATTTCCTGTCTTATTTTGAAAATATAACTCTCCCTCTCGTTTCAGATTACTTGCCCTTCCTAGTGTGTTTCCCGCCAGTGTGATTGTCTGCCCCGCCCTGATTGTTTCCACCTGTTCACCCACTTCCTCATGTATATATTGTCTGCGTCTCCCTTTGTCCTGTGCCAGTTTGTCTTGTCTCTTTCGAGCAGTCAACCACGCCATCCATGTCTTGTTTGCTTCAACGTCAGGTTATTGTTTCATTTGAAACTTTGTCTCGCCATTGCTTGCTTTTTGTCTTTCCTCGTTTGAGTGATTTTCCGTTTATACTTTGCACCTGTTTTTCCACAGCCATTTGTGACCTTGCTAGAGTGATTTTTAGTTGTTACTTTTCTGTTTTGCTTATCTCAGAGTTTTTTTGTTTGCAAGTTTTCATTAAAGACTTTTATTTTGAAGTTTTGGTCTTGGAGTCGTGCATTTGGGTTCAGACCACAGATCGATCTTGTCACTCTTCCAATTACAACACATGCATATGGCGGTGTCACATGTCACTGGCTCACTTTCACTGGCTCTTTTATGCACTAGCTACATTTTGGAATAAATTTAGTACTATCATGATTATACCATGTATCCTGATAAGACAGTATAGCATCACATTGTAATGTTACTGTGTCTACAAAATGTGTACAGTCAATATATGTTTTCAAACCTACCAAAAAGTTCACTGTCAAGAATTGTTATCCAACATCCAACAAAAGCTTATCCACCTTTATCCAGAGTTAGATGAGAAGGTCGATACCACTCAACCAAATATGACTACAGTAAGCAGCCAGTCAGCTTACGGAAATAAAAAGGCTGGAAACAAGGGAAACAGCCTTGTTCTGTCTGAAGGGAAACAGAACTCTGGCTAAGCTCACTAATTAACATTTTACATCTCTTGTTTACCAGCTGTTCTCCCTCGTTTCCAGCCTTTATTCTAAGTTAAGATGATCAGCAGCTGGATGCAACGTTACCTTTAGTGCACAGATAAGAGCGTCAGTTGCATCTAACTCTCAGCAAGAAACAAACAGTACATTTTGCAAAAATGCTGAACTATTGCTTTCAAGTGTGATTATGTTAAGGAAAACTGTTTAGCAGAAATTAAAGCTGCTTGTAGTTTGTTT